>CM072884.1:69443806-69769940 GCA_037013685.1 Acridotheres tristis | reverse complement strand
AATGTAAGTTAAATTGGGTTAGAAGAAACAGTTAGAAGATGGAACTGAAAAGATGAGCTCATCTGGTTCAGAGGAAATAGCACTACTAGCACTACTTTAAATAATATTTGGTCAGAATATTTTGAAGGACTTTTGGATATTATTATGAATTTGGTCTGCCGAGATTACTTTAACTAGTTTTGTGCAGATCAGTGTGTTCTGCAATGCATAGTGTGTGGTCAGTATAGGTCCAAGGGGCATGGAACACATTGAATTACTGCACATGTCCCTCTAAGTGTAGGACATGCGAGAATATTGTTTGACCTGTTCCCCCACACTTTCTTATTTAGCAGTGTGCACATGCCATGGATTCTACATGGGCACAGGCATCTGTGTTTGTGCAATTGAGACTGTCTAGTTATAGGAAAATGAAAGCTTTCTGTTGTCAACACTTGCTATATTGTTCAGAGTGACTAATATTTGATTGAAGACATTCTTTCTTCTTCCCCTTTAGTTTCAGGCTCTTTCTCTCTATGTATTAAATTAACCTTGAATTGTTCTGATACAGTGATTAACAACTAATCAGCCAGAGGAATATGAAATAATATTTTCTTTAGCATTACAGTACTGCACTTCTGATCTCAAAACTTTGATTCTGACTAATCATTTGTAATGGCTAGTATCTTAGAAAATAATTTTAATGGAGATTTTGATAAACTTAATTTTGAAATTTATGGGGCAAACTTTTCTTTAGGGAATCTCAGTTACATATATAATACTTTATTTTTTTTTCTTCATTGTATGAACAAAACATTAGATTTATTTTGCTTTTTCCTTCTGGTGTAAATATAGAGGCCTAAATTGAAGCTCTAGGTTCAGTGCTTCATGATGAATCCGGATTAAAGCAGAGATTTATAAAATGTACACACTCTTTCCTTCAAACGAATTAGAAACTCAGAGCAGACATGCCATCCCTCTCTGAGACCATGTTGCAATATTTTTCTGTATAGAATTTTAAACAGCATCTTACTGAGAAAAAAAAGGACAAATTTCATCTTCTTTGTATGCCTTAATTACAGTTTATTTGTCATCTACTCATAATTACATAGTCTAATTTTGAGTAGTTGTGTTTAGATGGCAAAATTACAAGAAGCATTAAAAATGGAATTACATTTATTTGGACAGTGTGTGATAGGATCTGGTCAGACAATTTCTATTACTTCCTCAGCACTTTACTGTGGGGAACTACTGGTATTTTAAAGCTTCTGGCATGGGGACAGCTGATTGAGTATTGATCTCTTTCTAGTATTATGAATCATCTTCTGAAGGATTAGAGAGGAGGAATCCCATCCTTAGTCTTTTCCAAAAAAAAGCCAGTGCCTCTGTAAATTTACTGCTTTAGACATTTTAGGAAGTATGTAACATAAAGTCAAAAATGCTTGTACAGTTGCTAAAAGGTTTTTCACCATCTGAATATATCAATGCTTTTACAAGTGATGACAGATCCCTAGAAAAAGAAACAAACTAAACAAAAAGCTGAACACAAATACTTGAACTTTCCCAGAACAGTGCAATTTATTCTCATTCAATACTCCCCTGGAAATTCCTAGGAGGCAATTTTTTCATATGTCCCCTTGTTGCACTCCAGGCCATGAAATATTTCCTGGTATAAACATACTTCTCTGATAAACTGAGACCCTGCCTTTCACTATTTTGGATGTTTTGAATGGAAAATACCTAATAAACTGCAGCTTAAGTTTCAGAAGGCCACTATGTGGATTTCAGGAGAAAAGAAAGAGCAAATAGAAGGGGATATTGACTTGATTGACCTGCTGTAGAAATAAAGTTTTTACTGACATTGGAATATTGGAGGGAGCTCGGGTCCGTGTTACCTGCTCAGCCACTGGAAATAAAACAGGGCTTGTTCCCGGGTTACCTCCTTCAAAACGTGTTTTCACTGAGTGAACTAACTTTCTCCAATTGGTTTTTCAGGCTGTCACTTATCAAGACAGCCTTCAATTGGTCTCATCAACTTACATTTCTCATAGAGAAAAACCTCTGAGTCTGTCCTTCCCCAGGTGAAACCAGCACAACATGATATACACATTTTGTAAAAAGTAAAAATTTTTAAATGTAATTAATATAACTTGACTAGTCATTAAGAATTTTAATTCTGAATTACTTTTTTTTTATAAACAATCAAATTCTAGGGTATTCAAATCACTCTGATATATTATTGGAAATTTTTACATTTCTCAGGGAAGAGGAAAAATAAAAAATATTAATCTGATGATACAAAACACTGTAAAAATGTCTGCCATCCCTCTTACTGTTAAGTTTTATGTTTCCATTGAATCTATTTCTATTTATCCACGTTTTTCTCTATACTTAAACTGTTGTTTTTTTTTTTTTTTTTCTGGATATTAAAATGAGGATCTCCATAGACTGAAAAAAATGAACAGGAGTTCAGAACAAGTATAAATCTTCATATATATATTCCTTCCTATAACATAGCAATTGTCTTACTAAATGTATATTAGCTTAAACTGAAACAATTTATGAAATCCTTAAATCAATAAATGTCACAATAAAACTGGTTGTAAGCCTATATATAAAGAAGTATTGAAAGAAGATATGAAATTAAATAAATAAAAATCCACAACAGACACCCAAAAGTGTATGGAGAGATTTGAACAGAATACAATAAGCTTGTGGTCTTTATTAAATAGAGTGGATGAAATATTAGAAATTTTATTGTTGAATACAATCAGTGATGGAAAGGTAAGAAAAGAACATAATTACTTTCCTTGTTACTTCCTTTTGTTTTATAAATTATTGAAATGACCTTGGGTATTTACAGTAAGCATAAATTGCTTTCCATTGGAAAACCAACTAATAAAATCCATTATTCAGGGGACCATGAGAGGATTGGTGGGTTTTTTGTTGGTGAAAAAGCCCTGTGATTATTTTTTTAACATGAAGAAAGTGAACCATTAAGCATTGACTACTCTAAATTTTTGTCAGGTAATGGATTGTACTCTGCTGTATTAGGTAATGAAAAAAACAATTTGTGGAACTCCATGGTATTGCTACTCTTGTCACAAAGCATGTTAGTTTCTTATTTTTCTGTTAGATCAGGGTTTAAGTATTCTAGACAATTTTCTTCATGCCGTATGCAAACTCTTTATATCTCTGTTGAGTTTATTTTTTATTATCCACCATTATATTTTAGGGAATTTGGGATATCTTGTTTACTTAATGCCAAACCCTTTGGTAACATAAAATGTTATCTAATTAAATCCTCAGGGAAAGTCAATATGAAACAAGAATTTGTATGATGTGAGTAAATCTTATAGAGGCTAGTCCACACTAAGAGAATTTAAGTACACAAACATGACAAAAAAAGTTCTTGTATTCATGTGGGAAGACTGAACATGAACGTTTTTATTTCCCATGTTCCAGAATCATTATCTCTGAATCCATCATTCACAGCAACTTGCATGACATATAGGCTCCACAGAATATTGTAGAGTTAACAGGGAGCTCCTATGACACATTAATTTTGTTTCATTTTCTAATAGTCGAGTCTTTGGATATATGTGCAGCAGTTGCAAAGCAGCACAGCTGCAGACCAAATCAAATTGAAAAGAAAATTCTCCAAGTGGAAAAAAAAAATCTCAGGGAGCCTCCTAGGCAACTGAATAAATGCATTTGCTTTAATGATTTCTGTAATTTTATTGGGGAAAATAACAAACAGTTATCATAAATAAAGCTTTTCTTGCCTCATAGATTTATGTTAGAATTAAAAACCTGGATTTTAAGGTTGCTAGAAAGAAAGCTAAAATTTTCTTTAAAAGTTTCTTCTTATTTGATATATATTAAACACTGAATATGTATAAGAACCAACTTTTAATTGTCTGAAGGCTCATACATATGCAAATATGCAAAAAATTAAGAGTTTTGTGTCGGATTTTTTCACTGTATTTCTTGGTGTGTGTATTTTTCATTCAAGTAGTTACATTGTTTTTAAATTTAACACCTAGAATTCTCTAATCTACAGCCTTTCTAAGAGTCCTGCCTATCCAATGACCAGATTAGTAAAACATATATTTCAGTTAAGCACAGATAAGACAAAAACTATTTTCAGTCTGACCAAGCTAACGTCCTTCTCTGAGTGACAAACACTCCCTCCGTGGATCATTCATCTCAGGTAATATATCATCCTCATCAACTGACTTGTAGACAGGAGTCTCCTTATAAACAGCAGTGTGGTCAGCCAGAGGTTAGCTTCTAATGAATCCCTTGGAAGTTTGTTTTCACCACACACACGCACACACACACACACACACACACACACGCACACACACTCTCCTCTCCAAGAACCTCATAAAAATCATCGAAAAAACTTGTTGCATAAGGAAATTTTATTGAAAAATGTAAATATTCCAGACAGCAATTCTATTAAAACAGTCCCCATTACTGCTATGTAAATCAGGTTAGGGTAACAAAGAGAGGAATACTCACTGCTGGATTCAAATTGGAATTAGATGAGAGAGGTGTTAAAAAGTTCAGGCTTGGCCAAACTCATACATGTTCAGAGGTGGAATTGTCTCAAGAACCAGGGAACCTCTGATTCAATGGGGAAAGATGTAGGAAGTCTAAGTATTTCCAGGATTTGCTGGCAGCTACCCAAGGGAAATTTTTTTTTGCTTAGAATTGCAGTATTAGTATGCACAGCTGTTCAGGCAATGATGTTCTAATTGTCTGTACTCAGTTTCACTCTGCTCATTATAGGACAGAAATATATGCCAGCCATTTCTTACCCCTCTGAATTTATTATAAATAAACATTAGGGAAAAAAATATTGGGAAACATCACTAGTAATTAATTAGATGTACAGTATCACATAAGAAATAAAGAGCTTTTTAAAAGAAAACTAGAACTGAAATCAGAATCAATGCCACATGAGAATTGTATGAACTTTTGATTGCTTGCTACTGCATTGGTGCTAACAATATCAACTACGACTCAACAGACACAATAATCAAAGGACAAGGAAAGCAGAGAATATTATGTAGATTAATATCCTATGATCTGGATTAATTTTTTTCTGTGTTTTAGGCTGAATATTTTAAATTTTTAATAGGAAATCAAAAACGCTGGAACAAGTGCATTAGTAAAAAAATGTCAGATAAAGCTATAAACAAATTTGACTTGGAGCAACTTTTTGTATCAACAAATAAGAAGGAATAAATAGCTTTGAAAGGAATGCATGAAATCAAAACATTTACAATCTGATTGAATATTCCTCAAAGTCTTCAATTTTATCAGATTGCGTAATCTAAACTTCTGTAGAATCATAGAATTATAAAATTGTTAGGGTTGGAAATAGACTTTAATAATCATCTAGTTCCCTGTGAGCAGGAACACCTTCAATTAGACCAGGTTGCTCAGAGCCTCATCCAGCCTGGCCTTGAACATTCCCAGGGATGTGGCACTCAGGCTCCCTGGGCAACTGTTCCAGTGCCTCACCACCAAATAAAGAATTTTTTCCTAATATCTAATCTAAACTCACTCTATTTTAGTTTGAACCCATTCCCTCTTGTCCTGTCACTACATGCTCTTGTAAATAGTCCATTTATGACTGCTGTCCATCAGGACTCTGGGCCATTGACCACTACCCTCTGGATGTGACCATCCAAACAATTCCTAACCCACCTATCAGTCCACCCGTCAAATCCATCACTCTCCAGTTTGGAGAGAAGGATGTTGTAGAGGACTGTGTCAAAGGTTTACAAAAATCTGGATAAAAGACGTTTGTAGCTTTAATTACTACATGTAGTTACACCATCACAGAAAGCCACTAGGTTGGACAAATAGGATTTTCCCTCGGTGAATCTTTGCTTGCTGCCTCAAATTGCATTCCTATTCTCCATGTGCCCTAGCATAGTTTCTAGGAGGATCTATACAAGGATGCTAATACAAGAAAACAATGATTCTAAATGGAAAGGAGAATTAAAGATTTTAACATGTACATAAAGGCAATATTTCACTGTGAATTTTAGGCCAAAGACCAGCACAAGTCATTACGTTGGATTTCAGCATAACAGAGCTAATTATTTTACCTCTTTTTCATCCACATAGCTTTTTTAAACTAATATTTCTTAATACAGCTCAACTGACTGTTGGGAAGGTCTGTAAGAATCAAGTACAAATCAATAATTTTTGTGCTGTGGAAGATTTTGCCCCCTACAGATTTCATGTATAATTCTTCAATATTTTTGTAACAGAATGGGATCAAAAACCTGTCACTGTGATATAGCAGATGTGTGAAAACACAAGAAAGGACTTAATGTACAAAGGAGGCCCAAAAAATAAAATAAAATAAATGTTCCATGTCTGTTTATTGGTGTTCACAAAATCATAAAACAGCCCACACTGGAAGGGACCTTGAAAGAATGACTGGTCCAGACTTCCACGGTAGAGATGAGATTAAAAAAGTTAGATGAGATTATCTAGTTCCACCATGTCCAGTTTAATTCTGTTTCATAGCAACATTTATCTCAGCAGCTACGAGCACTTAGCTGGCAGATAGGATCATGGTACCTCCTACAATGCCTTTCTTTTTATGAAGAGAAAAAACTATCTCTATGTATATGAAAGACCAACTTTTAAACTTTTTTCTTTTTTTTCTTTTTTCTTTTTTCTTTTTTTTTTTTTTTTTTTTTTTCATCACTGCAGCAGAGTAGTAAAGAGATTTTTTCTCAGTTGGGTACAAGAAATAGGACACTTTGATTATGTGGTTGATTAATCAAAATCTACCAATCTGTATCTAAATATTGCCAATGCAGTATCTAAATAAAAGCTCTGTCATCTATTACAATGGATTATAGTGTCATCAGGCCCTGGTCCCTGCTGTTGAAACACGAGGTTCAGTGAGAACCTCTTGCTTTCTAAATTTCTCAGAGAGGTCTTGGTGTAGCTTGGTTTATTTAGTCTCAGATGTGGCCAACAGTTTATGTCTAAAGGAGTATAAAATAAAAATTATACCTACTTATTGACCTACTCTTTGGAAGTTATATTAACATCCAATCTCTAGTGAAGAAAAAAATCTTTGCAAGAACAGAAGAGTCTCAGCTGATTCACAAATATGTTTCTTTCCTGAATGAAATGTAGAATCCTTTTCTTGCTCTTGCATTTGGAATGGATTTATGAACAAGGGGAATTTCTAAATATGGGAATATTATAAATGGTAGATATAAGAAATACTGGCATATATGACACAAAACATTTAGCTAGCTGTTAAATTCAGTGCTGCATTTTCAATTTCTCTCTTCCACTAAAATCCTGCTTGTTTTAGTGCTTGAAACTCCACAGTTGTGGACATCCATCTTATATATGATATCAAATAATTTTTCTCAGGAAAACACATTAAATTATCCCAGTTAATCCTTTAGTATGCATATTTTAATATTATCTAAGTACTTTTATAACTTTCTTAATAAACTGTATGATAGTATACTGGATCTGCCCATAGGTATCATGTAGCAATGTATAATGCAATGAATCTTGGAAAAACTGCTCTTCTCTGGATATTTGCTGCCATCTGCAGCCAAAATGAGAAAAATGCTTTTCTAGAAATAAAATTCTGACATTTAATATTTAGTGTCCTCCCCACCCTGACAACTTGTTTGTTATGACTATATAATTGCAAACTGAAATATAGAACTGGCTACAGCTATCAACAAGAATAAATTCCTGGAAAATCTGTTGCGCGTTCAATACTCATTTTGGGTAACTTTATTTTCTATTGGAATTTTAAAAAGTAAATGTTGAATAGATTCTTACAGCTTTTCATTTGATTGTGAAGCTTTCTTTTTTTTAATATAACAAAATTTAATTCAAAAAGGTTTCTGTAACAGAAATTAGTGCACTTTGAAGTGTAAACTTTGAATTTGTCTGGGCCTGCAAATGTTAGTAATACAGGTTTCTCACAGTTTCCAATTGTAAGAGACCTGCCTCGCTGGTTTGTATAGTTTTCATGGACAAAAACTATTGACTTTTTCTCTCTTCTGTGGCTGTCAACTCTGAAGAGCTGATTTCAGATAATCTGTTGATATCTTCTTTCTAATTCATCAATAAATGTTTAGCTGTTTCATTCTTTATCTCAAATTCTTCTTGAAATGGAATTTTTACTTATAGGGTATCTACAGAATTTTTCTTTGTAGAAAATAAAATGGAACTTTATATATTTTTTATTCATAATACTTGAAGTAAGTAATGGAGATGCATAAAAAAAAAAAATAAAAATCACGTAATACTCCAAAGAGGATGATTTGGAATAAAAATTGAGCACAGGATCTACAGACAGAAATTGCTTAGAGACATAAAGGTAGGTAAATTATTTACTGTAGTACAAATCTGTTTCCATTCAAACACATTTAAATAATTATATATAGCGTTGTGTTTTTTTTTTTTTTCTGGGTTGTTCTAAGGAGCTCAGAACTTTGCCAAAGTATGTCACTGTAGATCTATGCAGCAAGGAGAGGAGTAAAGAGTTTTAATATTTTGGTCACATTTTGTTCGTAAATTACTAGTGAGGCATTCAATTTCGCCCAAAATAGGCTAAAAAAAAAAATAAAAATAGCCCCATGAGGCAAATATTTAATGAAAGCATATATCAAAGAAACTTTTATTCAATATTCACATTCAAAGAAACTAGTTATTCACTGTCATTGTTACAGAATTTCATATAGTATTTCATCTTCTCTTCAATATAATTTTCGGATAATATGCACTCTATTTCACTTTCAGTAATAACCATTATTTGTAAAGATGAGTTTTCAGGTTGTATTGATTGAAATTCTCCACTTTATATTGAGCCTTTCACAATAATAAAATAAATGGTTTATAAAAATACAATAAATCAGGTAGGTCACATTTATAATACATGTTGTTTTATCTTTATTTTTTTTTTTTTCTTCTTCTATTCTTTTCCATGAGAGGATAAGGGTCATGGAACGGTTAATTTTGGAAAGTTCCTTTAGAGATAATCTAATTCGAAGTCCCCTGCTGTAAGCAGGGACATCTTCCACTATACTCTGCTGCTATCAAAGCCCCGTCAATCTGGTCTTGAGCAGCTCCAGGGATGGGGCTTCTATCCACAGCTTCTCTGGGAAACATGTTCCAGTTTATTGTAAAAACATTCTTCCTTATGTTCCCCTTATAGTCTCTTTTAATTATTGGAAGGGTGCAGTAATGACTGAAAAGCAAAGTGGAGAAGGAAGCAAGATTATGTGTTGTTTGTTTTTTTTTTAATTTTAACATAATTTTGAGGCAATTCTGTTTTCTGTTAAGTTGGTGCAAGTAAGAATTCTACTGAAGTCAGTAAAGTTATTTTTCATAAAGTTGGCATGCTGTTAAAAGTCTCAGGCCATGTCTTTAAGAGGATTTCATATCTAAATCATTGTAGTTTATTTACTTAGAAAAATCCTCTGGTCACAGAGTCCTCTTTGGAACTAGAGTTGAGAAAATGCAAAGGTGACTAATATTTCTGTATTTAGTCCTTCTACTCTCCATCATTCTCTTCCTAAATGACAATCCTCAAAACCCCTCCCCCAAAAAAACAAACAAAAAATCACCCTAAAAAAACAAACAAAAAAGTATAACAAAAAAAACAAGCAAACAAAACCAAAACCAAAACACCATAAAGCAAACAAAAAAACCTCAATAAAACAAAACAAAACAAAAAAACCCAAAACAAATAAAATAAAAATCACCAAAGCAAAGATTTTTCCAGACTGGGAACTGCATGTAAAACTTTGTGATTGTTTTGGATTGTTGCACCACTGAGCTGCACAGCTTAATAATTCATTTGAGTATTCATCTCTCAGAAACATGTGATGCTACTTATTACACCAAAATATATTTTAAAAGTTCAAATTGCATTTGGGTGTGCAGTGAGCTCCTTTCAATTAGTTCAGCTGCAGTGTGTGCCTTGCTTTCTGTCATCTGCATTACAATAGTAGTGACTTCCTTGCCTCTGTGGGCAGTCAGCCAGAAAGACAGAGTAACCCCAGTGTCTCCCGGTGCTTTCACTGCCATTTCAATGGACTATTGCTGTCAGCAGTAAAAATACAATAAATTGAGGTTCTTTCTTCGGTAGAAATCCTAAGACAGAATTAAGGCATACTCCAATATTTTACAAGAGACTGAGACCATCTGTTAAGATCCAGCTGGATGGCTCTTGGTCTAATAGAGTGGAAATGGATCTTGTGACTGTCTATTTAGGTGGTTTCTTCAGCTGTCTTTCCCATTGTTAATCTTTCAGTAATCACATTCTGTGTCACTGAGCGGTCAGAGCAATTTCCTCCCTCAGGTCAAACCTCAGGGGTTAGGCTTTTAATTTATTTAAGTAATTACCAACTTGCTGAGTTCAAGTCCTGCTGAGCTTTACACAGGGGGAAGGAAAACAGGGAAGGAAAAGAAGAGTAATATATGAATGGAGAAAGCATTTCCATTTTAAAAGGCAAATTTAGGAGTCAGATGCCATACCAGCTAAGAGAGCAGTGGAAGTGTTAGGAGATGCTGAAAGTTAATCTTTCCAGGATATTTTGTGATCTCAAAGCATGGATTGTCTATTCACACAGCTGTAAAGAAATGTTTTACAGGATCCATAAATCTTGAGCACAGGCTTCATTAAAGCTCATTCCACTTTTTTTTTCTTTTAATTATTGCTATTATTTTATTTTACACATCAGAAGCATTGCCAAGGGTAGTAGGAAATACGTGTCCACCTTCAGGTCAATCGGTTTGATATCCTGGTAGGCATTTATTTTCTCATAAATTAACTCAGAGAATTA
Organism: Acridotheres tristis; assembly: GCA_037013685.1. Taxonomy (NCBI): domain Eukaryota; kingdom Metazoa; phylum Chordata; class Aves; order Passeriformes; family Sturnidae; genus Acridotheres; species Acridotheres tristis. The sequence continues at coordinate 69,759,099 of CM072884.1, read as the reverse complement.
AAGACGGAATCACATTCTGCTTTGTATTAAGGGACTGAATATGTATGAGCACTGTGGTCTCTTCCAGCTTCCAACTGAACATCCTCTGACTTTTAATCTAGTTTTCAGTTTAAAACATTGCAGCAATAGCAGTCGTTGAGCCACATCCTGAACTGTGTAGAAAGGTGCATATAAACACAGGGTGAGAGAGCTGGGTTTGCTCAGCCTGGAGAGGAAGGCTCTGGGGAAACCTGTCTGGGGCCTCTCAGTGCATAAAGGAGACTTATGGAAAAGGTGCAGAGAGACTTTTACCAAGAACTGTAGTGACAGGACACAGCACAGTGGTTTGAAACTGAAAGAGGATAGACTTAGACTGGACATAAAGAAGACATCTTTTAGGGTGGTGAGACACTAGAACAGGCTGTCCAGAGAAGTGGAAGGTGCTCCATTCCTGAAAGTGTTCAACACCAAGCTGCATGGAGCCCTGAAAAACCTGGCTGAGTGGACGACGTCCCCGTCCATGTACTAGATGATTTTTAAGGTCCTTCTCAAATCAAACTGTTCTGTGATTCTACCATGCAGAATGCATTTAGAGAAGAGTTAGAAGCAGAAACAGAAGTAGAAATATCTTTTTTCCTTGAAAAGACCCCGAAGCATAAAATTCTTATACTTTGGATAACTCTTGCTGATACTCTTTATTAAAACTTTGAAAAAACATCTTAATAGAATGCATTAGTAACTAATTTTTCACATTTGGAAGAAAAGATAAAATTGAGGCCCAATCTTTCTTTAAAGAACAGATATGAAAATTGACAGAATTGAAGTAATACATAGCACAATATCTACAATGTACCCATTGTATCATTAACTCTTATTTCAGGTGACACAAGTGTAGTCTATTCATTAGAGTTTTTGTACTTTGAATGAGCAAACTTTTCATTCTGAGAAAATTTGCAGTCTAAGATGACAAATTGTTTGCAACTTCACATTTTCAAATCTTGGAATTTTTTTTTCACTTTCAGTAAATCTCACACAGAAAAAGTTCAATTTGCTTGCAATTTTTTCTTCCTATTTAGCTGGAATAGAACAACATAGCTTTTGAAATATCTACAGGTTAATGTACAGTCTCAGACAAGACAATTTGTGTAAATCAAACTAGATATAAAAGGCAATGTTAAAAGCTGGGTAATCTCAATGAGCACTCAGGAGGATGAGTAAGTAATATCTCACTCAATCACTCTGTGTTCCTCTAAAAAAGGTAATAATGTCATAGATACCAAGGGATTTTGTGTTCTTACACTTAATATCACATAGACTCTATATACTGTTTCAGTATTTGAGGGATTGTTTTGACTTGAAGGTATGATAAGGATGATGGTGATGATGATGATGATAATTTGGAAGGTTTTGTTTGTTGTTATTTGTTTTGTTTTGTTTTCCTTTTTTTTTTCTTTGTGTTTAGACCTTGTTAATTTAATGGACACGAACTGTCAAATCTACATAAACTTTCTGTAGGCAGGTTAATTAAGTTAAATCTAATTTAATTAATCTAATTAAAATCCAGTTGAAGACCAGGCTTACTTATTTTAGTTGGGATGGACAGGATGTATTCTATCGGAATTAAAAGTAGAATTCAGCTACTACATATTCAGAATTGTATAATCACAACACAATAAATCTGTGACTGTTTAAATTTGAAATTGAAATTTAATGGTAGAAAATAATTTAACAGAACTAGCAGACTATCTTATTTTAAAAATCCATGTTTTATTAGTGTTATTCTGGTAATGCAAATTTAGTTGTATATATAAGGAAGACACTTTAAAGGATTGTGGTAAGTCTCTAGACAAGACTATCAGGCCAAAATTCATGTATAGTAAGGGATGGTTCCTGACCAAGAAAGTTTAATAAATCAAAGGAATTTATACAGTTAGTGAGAAGAATTACAGAACCCAAGCAATTTTCAGACAGTCAGGTGACAGATGAAAAACGGATATAAGTGACTTGACTTTAGGGCCAGTGCTCTAACCTGCTCTCTTTTGCCTTAGAGATATTTCAAAATCACTTAGCTTCTGTCCATTACATCCCAGGGATAGTTTGAAAAGTTAATGACAGAGACTACTTCATAAAAAGAAGTCTGATTAAATTTAATGCTTTTTTCAACTGACTGCTGGGAAATTGAACTCCCCATTATCTATTCTAATGACTTTTAATATTTCATGTGGATTAACTGGATAATGAAATCACTAAATGATTAGTTTATATTTCTTAAATTATATGTCAAAGGTTGCAGAAAAAAAAATTACTATGTCTCTGAACTCTGTTGGAGGACAAAATAGTTTTACAATAATGTGTGTTCTAAATGGAGACTAAAAGGAGTCATACTCCTGTCAGTATATTTCTTCCAGTTACAACCAATACTATCCTCTTCAAGGCAATATTTGGGAGTAAGAATATGGCTGTTTTAATATTCATATTTTCAGAGGATCTTTCTGTGATCATCCTTCCATTTCTTTTTTCACACTACACGACACTTCTTTCTCATCAATGCAGTCAAAATTAAACTGAATTGAAAATTGAGTAAATTTCTAACAAAATATTGATTGAGCCAGGAATATATAATAATAAATAATAATATTAATAAATTAACTTGCAAATTTCAATTTAGAAATCAGTGATTTTATTGGCATTCTGGATAGAAAAAAGCCTAAACACTAATCTATGTGAAGGTATAGTTTGCTCTGTTTAACTGCTCAGAATAAAACATGCTCATCCTTGACATTTTTCATATCAGTTAATGTGTTTGCTAATATTTTAACTGCATTCAGAGATTGTTTATTGTGTCCCACAGTACAATACAATCTCTTTAGAGTGCCATTAACTTATTCCTGCAACAGATCCAATTGTCACTTTTTTGAGTTTTTGTCTGCAAACACATGTTAAATACATAGTCTAATTTCAAAAATTATTTCAATTCTGCTAAATTTTAGAGTTGTGGGAGCCAAGGATTTCCTTTGAATTCCTGAGCTGATAAATTCTTGGGGTTGAGTACTCAGCACATGTAATGCAGCACAGATTCATTCAAACCAGCGGAAGTAAGTGAATTTACATAGACTTAGGATCTGTCCTTTCATATTTAATTTAGTTTCCATACTGACTACTCTCTATATTCAACTTTAGGGGTATCTGGCAGTTACAGTGGCATGGTTATCAAATATTTAATTAAATTGTGAAATCACAGCTGTATTTTATTTCAAAATATTCAATATTTTTCAATATTGAAATTTTAAACACTAGAGGGCCCAGCTTCTTGACATATATCAGTTAGTATCATCCTTTGAAAGTAAGTGGATTATACTACTGCCAAGTCTGCTCCTGGTCTGAGTAAAGAGAGAAAATAATTTCTAACATTTCTTCCTACAATCATTGATTCTTTGTAAATGTTTTTTATTGTTTCTAGATGACTTCAGAGGCAAAATTCATCTTTTGTGAGAATTTTCAAAATTGCTTTATTGTAACTGGTGGTGCTGTGTTCATTTTGCCTCCTCCAAGGAAATAGTGTAGAGGCATTTATGATTGTTTTAATTGGACTTGAGAATAGAATTGAAGAGTCTATATCATTTAAGCAAAACTCTAGAGGCAGAGATGTTCTAATACAAACAAAAAACCAAACTAATAAAAATTCCTGTTAACACATTATTCCATAGCCAGAAATTTCTGTGTATTTGGATACAGAACTGGCAAAATTATTCAACGCCGTGTTTCAATGTTACCACAGGATTTCATAGGGCACAATGAGTGATTTTCTCTGTGTAATAGGCTCTCGTTTATCAATAATGACATGAAAGTAAATTTGACCTGAAGAAGGATATATCAATTTACTGGAAGAAAAGCTCAGATAAAAATCAGGTCTTTGAGAGCAGTTAGAAAGCCTCTACAAACTAATTAATAGCAAATAAGAATAAATTATAATTATAAGTTAAACTCTCAATACACAGTCTGGCATTCTTAGATCAAGTTTAAATAGATTGTCTAGTCTTGGTGATGCTGAAGTTCAATAAAATAATAGATTAAATCCATGGAAATAAAAGGAAGTGATGCTCTGCTGTAGATTAATTGAGAGATGAGCTAAACCTCATGCAGCCACTTAACTTGACACATGGGAAAAAGGAGAAGATAAAGACAATTTAATCAGTAAAAGGCAAAGAAAGAAAAAAAAAGGGGGGTGGCGGGAGGCACTGATACAAATACAGCTGTTCACCACTAGCAAACTCACGCCTAGTCACTTCCTGAGCAATGGTAAACACTGGAGAACTCTCCCTCAGCTTTTTCTGAGCACATGGTATGGTGCATCCCTTTGGTCAGCTGGGGTCAGCTGTCCTGACTGTGTCCCCTCCCAGCCTCTTCTGCACTCCCAGTCTACTGCTCTTTGGTGGGAGGGACAGCAGCATGAAAACAGAAAAGACCTCGATGCTGTATAAATATTGCTCCACAAGTTCTAAAACATTAGTGTCTTATCAAAACTGTTTTGATCAAGGGCAAAACAGACTCAGCTTGGGGAAACCTTTTCCTTTTATAAAAGGCACTTTTAAAAGATATTTATTCAGTTTTTTCCCCATGGTTTTCTAGTCTTCACCCAGAGTCAGAAGATCAAACAATCCGAAATCTCTTAGTTTCTGGGTAGATATATTAATCTCTGGTTGATGTTTCCTTCTTGATCTAGCAAATACTTGACTGTTTATACAAATCAAAACACCATTAGCAGGATATTAGTGAGGACTTCTTTCAATGCAAAGCATTCCAGTTGATGAATTCACCTGATTTGGGAATACATTGCTCTAAATCCTTAATTTAATTTGGAGATTAACACTGAGTTCTATCAGACATGCATTTTCACTGATAATTAAGGCAGATTTTTTTTCTTCCTAATGAGTGCATTTCATCAACATTGTACTATAGGATTCAACAGCTATTTGAATTAAAGATAATTAATTTTTTAGAAATAAAAAAGAACTGAAAGAAGTTGTGAGAGAGCACTTCAGGAACAGAAATCTTGAAACTTTGAAAGCACTCTCCTTAATGTCTATTAGGTAAATTTTTTTTATTAGTTTTATTTTAGTTGCTAATTGTTTGAAAACTAATTCTTAATTTCCTTGTATTGGACCTGCAATGAATAAAGCAAAATACCAAAGCATGGATGTTCTAATGAGATGGGTCCATCCAGACCAAGAAGGTTTTATTCCATGTAATATTTGCTAACAGAAAAACTGCAAGTAAAAAAAGAATTTTCAAACTGTCTCTATTCTCCAGGGGTAAACCTTTGAAACTTTTCAGCAGCCACCTTTACTAGTTGACTCTGAAACAACCTGAGAAAACAATGTATGCTATCACTATAAACACTGTCAGTAATTTACAAAGATCAGAGAATAAAATTATTCCTGAAATATATAGGTGAGATTGTCACATGGGGGAGAAAGGATTATTTCATTCAAGTATTTTTTACAATAAAGATATTTTTATTGTGGTTGTTAGTTCTGTGGTGGTTTTCTTTTTCTTTTTTTGGGGGGAGGGGGCAGGGGAGGGGTTGGAGGATATTTTAACTTCTATATCGCTACATAGTTAATCTCCTAATCATTAATCGGTCTGTAATACCTGCAGCATATGTACCAACTGAGTCTGACTGTGAACAAAATTATTGATTTTTAGGAGCTAACAATCTGTTTTCAGGTTCTTTTGTTTCTTTTATGTTCTATAGTATTTTAACAGGGTATTTGCTTAGATATTTGTGAAGCTTTGGGGCCATATCTGTATCCTCAGTATGGCAGAAAGACTGAAATCTTCTATTCATAAATTCTTTCTAGACATTGCTTAGAGTTTTCCATATCCCCAGCAAGAGATAATTCTTACTCACATATTTGTCTAGGGACATTACAAACAACAAAATGCTATCATATACAGAATAAAACTTGTTGACAAATAGGATATGAAACAAGCATGTTATTAATTTTCTGTTTTATAATAAAACCCCATGTTTTCATGCTGCAGAGTAAAGTTAATTAATTATTAATTCTTTTCCTAATATGTGAAATGTTGCAAAGAAGAATATTTTTCACCCACAGAATGCACTGCAAAAGATCTGTTACCGTGATTTCTTGTCACTGACAGTCATGTAAGGAATTTTTTTTTTTTTTTTAGGGAGAAGGGATACAACAATACATTCTCTTATTTGATTTTCCTATATCTGACCTTTCTAGCTTAACAAAGCGGCATAATAAACTTTGCTTCCCACCAAAACAGCTACAGTTCCTTTCCTTCAGTGCAGCACAAGGAGAGCATCCTGAAGCAGACTTTCACCATTAACATTTATGTACTGATAAAAGGCTGAGTTTGAAAGGCTGAAATCAGTGGTATATCCTTGATCCCACAGACGGAAAGTAGACTCTTGATTTCCACTCTCCCCTTTTTACCAAGATGAAAGGTATTTTTGGAAAAGCACAAAGACCACTGACAGAATATGCTTTCTTCCTGTTTGCTGATGTATTTGCAAACCTCTAATCCCACAATTGCATTAATCTTTAAGAACAGGTAAAGGCTATTGAAGCTGCAAGTTTTAAATTTATAGCCTGTATTGTTCACTTCGCTTTTACTACAGTAAGTGAAAGTAGATACTGAAAGCTTACTATTTTGACTTCTTGGGAAAGGTGATGATTTTCAGAATAGTATCCCTTAAAATGATGTTTTTTATGAACCTATCTAGTCAGACATTATTTTTTCAAAAAGTATTATAATTCCTTTACAAAGAAGCAGTTCTATATGTTCTGATTAACTTTGGAAATTTGACTCCTGTTTTGCACCTAAGGGAACACCACTGTTAAATAAACACCATACCTCAGTTCTTGTAGTTATGCAAACAGAGAAATTTTATCTGTACTTCTGAAGGGAAATAGCTATGACAAAAATGGTTGTTAAAACTTTTTTCAGAAAAGAAAACAATCATTAGTTATCTTTTGTATATCCTGTATATGATAAAAATGACTGTTCTCACAAAAATAATTTGCAAGCAAACTGAAAAAATAAAAGAAAAATGGAGTAGAATTATATTATTTGGGTGTGTTTTGATAAATTTCAATCTTATTGTCACTATTTCAATGTCTTTCTGCAAGAATATATTTCATTTAGAGATAATATCAATCATGCACAGAAAGGTAAAAAAGTGAGAAATGTTCTGAAGAATACTGATGAATACACCATTTTTTTTCTCCCAGATGAAAGCATGAACTAAATCTGCACCATTCACCTCTTTAAATACTTTAAGATAGGAAGTGGTAGTAAGTCTTACCATTTCAGAAAATGAAAATGAGAACAGGGCTTCCAGTTGCAAGCAGTTTTGATTTTTTTTGTGTCTCTTTCTTTAAATTTTAATTCAAATATGAAAGAGATAGTCATCAACTAACCAGGACAAAAGAAATAGCAATTATATAATGGTGTTTTTATTATTTAAGGGAAAGCTAGCAGAACAACAATAGCAACTCATTACATTATTAAATTTCTCTTTTCTTCAATTTCATGACTAGTTTTGAAATCTGTGTGTGTGTGTGTGTGTGCACGCATTATATAATTTTAAGACCATATACTTTCTTTTTATATAGGTCATTGCTACTTTCCTTACAAAGTTGCTGTACATTTCAAATAAATTTCTGACACTTATGAGTTATTTAAGATGTTATCATTAATGCAATGGATTACTTATACATACTTATTCATACTTCACACTACAGTTTAAAACAAAACATTTTGAGATTCAGTGGCTAGAATACCTATTTATAAATAAAACACATCTCCTGTAACTTATAGGATGTATAACATACTAATATAAAATGAAAGAAATGGTTATGGTTGGAAGGGGACCTCAAAGATCATCTAGCTCCAGCCCCCCTGCTATGGGCAGGAAACGTTCTACTAGACTATGTTGCTCAGAGTCCCATCCAAACTTGTTTGGAACACCTCCAGGAATGGGGCAACCATGACTTCATTCAGCAGCCCATTCCAGTATACCTCACCAACCTCACAGTAAAGAATTTCTTCCTAATATCTAACCTAGACCTATCCTCCTTCATCTTAAGGCCATTCCTCCATGTCCTATCACTACATATCCTTGTGAAAAGTCCCTCACAAGCTTTCTTGAAGGCACCCTTTAGGCATTCAAAGGCTGTTGTAAGGTTTTCCTGAAGACTTGTCTTCTCCAGGCTGAACAGTCTCAGCCTATTTTTGTGGAAGAGGTGTTCCAGCCCTGTGGTTAACTTAGTGACTCTCTTCTGGACTCAATCCAACAGCTCCACATCTTACTTGTGTCAGGGACCCCAGAGATGGATGCAGCCCTCCAACTAGTTTCACACCTCGCTTGATGCAGCCCAGACTGAAGTTGGCTTTCAGGGCTGCAAGTGCACATTGCTGAGCTCTCTTGAACTTTTTGTCCACAAACACTCACAAGTCTTTCTTCCTAGGGCTATTATCCATTCTCTACACAGCCTGTACTTCTTGGGATTGCCCCAGTCCAGGTGCAGAATATGGATGCTGCCATCAGGGCTCATACTGCCTCACACAGTTTGTTGACTGAGGCATCCACAGTTTGTTAACTGAGGCATCCTTGTGGTTGAATGCACTCACAGGCCACACAACCTTAAATATCTTTTATATTCCTTCAGTTTTGTGCTGAAAAATCACCACTGCAACAGTTCTGATTTTAGTTCATATACTCTCGGTTTCAAACAGGCCCCAAATAAACGAGATTATTTAAATAACACCTATTTTTTTCATTACATCTCAATGTTTACAAAAAGTACATACAGCAGAAACAGGAACAGGACAAACTGATTTTGTACCTCTGTAGCCACAGATCTTGGTCTGCAGGAAATTCATGCTTATGGAAAAACAGTGAAATAGGAAGGCATAGGTAGTGTTGGCATTCTGGTTTTCCCATTTCTCTCTCTCTTTTTTTTTTTTTTTTTTTTTTTTGTTGTTTGTTTGTTTTTTTAAAATTGTTGTTGTTGTTGTTGTTGTTTTCTGTCTCACTTTCTTTTAAGAAAGGAAGGAACCTAGTAGCTTGAAGTTCCTCCATCATCACTGAGGAAACTTGGTGTAAGCAGTAAGAAACAATATGAATTTAAATTTCAGGTGTAAATACGGGTTATGCAACCCCGTAAAGAATGTTACTTTATACTGTGAAATAATTCATGTCTAGAAATAAAGAGATCCCATGTATCTGCCTTCTCACACTCTTCCAGAGTGTGAGACTTGCCAGAGAAAGTAAAGCAGCAGAGAATAATGAGGAGAGAGAGAGGGCAGAGGCAGCAGAGAAAGGCATCAGTACAAACATGTAACCTTACAAAGTACAAGGAGGAAGAAGACAAAATTGTAATGTCAATACCATTCAAAATGACCTATGGCTTTGCAAGCAGCCTTGTGGACACTCTGCTGGCAGATGCCTGCAAGTGTATTAAGGTAAATGTGTTTTGTGAACATGGTGAAAACTCCAAGGCATATAGAACCCTTCACATTCTAGGAATGACCTTCATCTGTACCTGCAGGCTCCTGACTGGACAAACTCAATCTGCTCTCAAGGGCAGTCAAACACAGCAAAGTCAAATAAAATGTCTCTTGCAGTATTTCTACAGCTGAGTGAATTTACAAAGCATGCCCTTGCTCAGAGCCATATCGACTAGAATAATAGATCTATAATAGATCTCCTAGAATATACTAGTAATAATTTACACTATGTAAAGTATAGTTTAAGTGATTAGGTAGGCTGGCTCTAATGCAAGGATTAACATGTTTCATTTCAGACTATTTTATACTGGAGTATTTTATCATAGCTTTTGACTATGTCTTTACAACACTAAAATAAATTGAAATTGTGGTTAAAAATTTTCCAAGTGAAAAAAAAAAAGGCTTGAAGCTTTGATTCGGAACTGAAAAGGTACAGTCAGGTGTGAATTTTACATGGCTTTGGAAATCTGAATAACATACTACTTTTCAATGTTTGTGAAACTTTAAAAGAAGATTTTCTGCTTCCTATTCTCTGATGTACATATTGGATCTGTTCTAGCCCTTAACATATTTTGTAAAGCCTTGAGCAATTCTTGTGGTTTCAAATGGAAGCAGTATGAGTAGGGGAATCATTGGTGCTAGATCATAGATGGGCAGAAACCCACTGCTAAAAACCACCAAAGTTAAAGCTTGTAAGAAAAAAAAATACAACAAATTTTGAGTTTGGGTAATGAAAAAAAGATCCATAAAGGGACATAAACTGCAAAGAAACAAAGTTAACTCCGAGGTTATTTTCTCTATGTTCTAATACCATCAATTATTAAAATATTTTATGTTTTACTTTAAAATGTGTATTTTTAATAGTACCTTATTTTTAATGGCGAAAATTTGTACTTTTTTATCGGTCTTTTTTTATCATAGGTTTATTTGCAATATATACTCATAGCATTCCAATTTGGAAACAAACTCTACTGATTTCTATTTGGGAAGTCATAGGAGTAATATTCTGTAGAAGAACTAGCAGCCGTGGAACCATTAAGATGTTGCACTTCTGGAGGATAATAATTTGGAAATCACCTTAAAATTCAGTATCATTGGAAGGATGGAAGTGTGTGAGTCTGTGTCATGCAGAAGTCCTGCCTATTCTTTTATAGTCCCTGCAGAACTATTTCAGGAGTATTGATGGAAACACAGAGCAGCATCATTTTCACTCAGCCATAGAATGGAATCACTTCAGTACTTACATGAACTATTTAGAACTTATGCTGATAATTTTCTTCTGAGTTCAAGTGAAGACTTCAGGGTGTTTTACTTGATGTGATGATGCATCCACCATCTGAGATGCAGTATTATAATACAATCTGATGTATGCAGCATCTCCTGGCTATAAATTGGTTCAGTAGGTCCTTCAAAAGGTCTTTTACTTCCTTGAAATCTGTTTGAAGTGCCATCTCCTCTCTTTACATCTACCTGAGATCTGTAACAGAGATTCATAACCACCAGCCTCAGCCGTTGACTTATTCAGGGTAAAGACAATAGGAAAGTAGATGGCCTTGTGCCATTTTAATTTTCTCTTTGGTGATGACATCAGTTAAATTAAAATGTCTTTAGCTATTATCTATATGAGTGCATACGAGCCCATGCATAACTAAAAAGCTAACCAAAAGATTTTGAAAGGAAAATCTGATTGTGATCTACACATCAAAAAGTGATTAGAAATAATATCCAAATGGAGGACAGAGAGAAAGTGGAGATCTGCCAACTACAGCTATTTGTGGAAACATGATGAAAGAGAATTTTAATAAAAAGCATCGCTTCACAAAGACTACAGTATCTTGCTTGAAGTATTTTCCCAGAAGTCATTAGGAGATTGAAAGCAGAGTTCAGAAAATCTCTGACTGGGTTCAAGGTGCTGCTGTGCATCATGATTTTTCTTCAATACACAGATTTGAGCCAGCAAACAATGCCACAGGTCCTGGACTGCCTAACACAGGCTGCACAGCTTGTGGGTCTCAGGCTTCTTCTGTGCCTTCTTCATACTGAGACCCCAGAAACAATCTTCTTACTGTAATTTTAGATTTCCTGATACAGAGTCAGACAGTCTAGGAGCATAACGTTCTCTAGAGAAGCAATGTAGTACTAGTCTAAGAGAACACGTAATTAAGTAAAAGTTGTTGACATAATCATCAAAACATTTTACAATCTTTCTAGAATAAGGTGTAGTCTGAGGTAAAACTGATTAATAAGACTGCCTCCTTTTATTCTATCTCTGTATAGCATATCAACTACTCAGTATCAGTTTTCAAAGCTGTGAACTAAAGAAGGCAATCATGTTTGGATGTTCAGGGTTTGTCTCCACATCAGAGTGAATGGAAGCAGAAGTTTAGCTATTTAGTTGTCAGTTCTATAAGCTCAACTCAGATACAAGTAGCATTTTTCAAATGAATGTTAAAATGCAAGATCTGTATTTAATTCCTATTAAAATACTCAGACTTTGCTCAGACCAATATGCAGATTATAGAGAGGAAGGTGTCATAATTATATTTCTTTTTAGATGATTCCTAGTGCAAAATTTTTGTTGTTATTCATCTGTCATGATGAATATCTAGCACTTGAATTTACTTAGGAGCAATATGTTACAATATGAATATAAACTACAATAACTCATTAATATATGAAGCCACTTAAATCGGCAAAATTAAATTAGGAACAGCTTTTTTCTTATTTACTATAAGCATAGTATATTCAGAATATGAAAGGAATTGCACAAAATATTCTAAATATTTACATCTGATAAGTATGCAGAAGTTCTACTGGAAAAAATGTAAAAAGAAAGAACATAAAAAGAATCCAAAAAACAAGAGCAACTCGAATGTAATGTGTTGTGTTACACATAATAAGTCAGTAATTCAGTTCCAAACATGATTTTAAATAATCACAATACTATATTATAAAGGCAATCAACCAACTAATTGACACATAACAAGTTTTTAGAAATGTCAATCGTTATTATTTGGCCTAGTTTATTTAAACATTATATGGGCCTCTAAAATAGGTCACTTCATCTTTCAACTGTAAGTAGAAGTCTATCTAATCAGGGCAATTAAATGTGTATTATTAAGGGTTTATTCAGTTCTTCTAATCATTATACCATTTATAAGTCAGTTTCTTTTATCTGTAACTTGGATCCTTGAACACAGAGCACTTGAGGGATTGAGATCGTTTTCATTAACTGTACTTTCTTTGAAGTAAAATCTTCAGTCTTTTGCAATATAATTCCATGTTAATTTAAATCACTGTTCTGCTTTTCTGCAATGATCTTTGTTTTTACAGCCATTGACTGTAACTGTGAGGTACAGACAAAACAGGTCCTGAAGACATGAATTGGCACAGATGTAATTGGCACAGCATGTAACTGACTGGGTTTTTTGTTGTTGTTGTTGTTGTTTTTTGTTGTTCCCCCCCCCCTTATTTTTGTTTTGTTTTGTTTTGTTTTTAACTTTAGCTTGCTTTATGAAAAAATGCTGCTGGTACCTGAACTTGTGATAAAATAATTCATTCTTTTCCTAGGTTAGAGCTCCACTTGGTGGTCAACAGGATAACATGTAGTATTGTCATCAACCTCATTTTTAAAAAGTATTACAAGTATACGTAATGTTATTTTTATAATATAAAGCAATAATTTAAAAAAAAAAAAAACAATCCTAAGTAATGCGTACCTTGATTGCACTATAAGCTAAAAAGAGTACTTTTACTTTACTGTTTTAAAGATGGAAATACACTGTTCCTTAAAGCAAATGATGATAAAACTTAATTAATTCTCACTGATTTATCAAACTGTATAGCAAAATAATCTTATTTGTTCTTGGCAGTTATAGAGTAGATGACACAGGAACAGAAAAAAATTTCCCACAGTGATAGAGATTATTTTGACTTCTTTCTGGGATTACAAGAGTGTATTGGGAAGAGAAGAAAAGATAATGATTTGGTTTTTAAACTCCATGTGCAGTTAAATTGTTAAAAGTCTGTGTTTTCTGTGTCAGATAGCTAAAGAGTATATCAATATTTCCCCACCTAATGGAATCTGTACTAGATAAAGTTTTCGGATTCTGGTTTTTGCAAATATAAACAAGATAATATTTACTTCTTTGTTTTACAAACAAAATTTTGCTCACTGGAAAATTATCAATGGGAAAATATTCTTTCTCATTTAATCCAGTGGTTCTAGTATGAATTAACTCCTTCCAATGCATCATAAACTTTTGTGACAGCAGTTTAGAACAACATAATCACACCCTCAATAGCATGTCTCCTGGTACTCTCCAGTAACTTCCATGTCTGGTTATCTTCTAAATGAAGCAGATGCATAGACAAATCATGTCCATAGTCCTTTATTTATAAAAAGTCAATGGGTACAAACAGAAACACAAGAGGAAAACCTGTTTTATTCTGCAGGTGACCAAGCATTGGCACACATTGCCTAGAGAGGATGTGGAGTCTCTATCTTTGAAGATTTTCAAAAGCCTTCTGGACATGATCCTGAGCAACCAAGATTTAAACAACCCTACTTGTGCTGGGTTGTTGGACCAGGCCAGATGTTCTCCAGAGGTCTCTCCCAAAACCAAAAATTCTGTGATTATGTGTTTCTGTGATTTTGCTTAAAGGAGAATCTCTTAAAACTTGCATTTATGAGGATAAAAGATATTCTAAATTGTGAAAATTCCTATGAATCTTTGTTGCTTCTACTGCTGTTTTTAATTTTTTCTTCATGGTATTTTTCATGGTCAGGCAAAATTTGACTTATGGTAACTATCTTTTGGACATTTACTGGATTTTTAAATCAGATTTTCAGTGCAGTTCTTAGAAAACTAGTGTTTGGAAAAGTCGGGTAAAAAAGTTTTTCTATAAATTCTCTGAAGCATGTTTATTCTGTATAAGATTTTTTTTTTTAATTCCTGACCAATAGGCATAAAGACTTTATGTATGAGTTTATAGACAATTTTTAAATGGATAACTCAGAAAACAAACAAACAAACAAGCAAACAAACCATCAAGAAAATCTGTTTAATGGCCAGACTTTAGCATAACTGTGGCATTTTTCAACCATTTACTGAAATTTCTACAGCCCCTAAACGTACTATTTCTTAGTCTGTTAAAAGATCTGTGATTAGATACACTGCTACTTTGAGAAGAAAACATAGATAATTTATTCAATGCATGCATAAATGCCAATACTTTGTAAGGCTTTAAAAAAAGCCTTATGGGCTTTTAAGCTTCATGTAAGAATTCTTATATCTAGCTTTAGTCACCTAAAAATCATATATGTCTGACCTACCCTTATTGTCAGTGGAGGAAAACAGGCTAGTTTTGAAGTAATCCAGTCCTGTGCATCTTCCTAAGAAGAAGGTGAACAGTCTTGGGGAGACACTTGATTGTCTCTGAAAGAGAGCCTGAATCTCCATCCAAATCACTGAGCCTATGACTATTCTCTGGCCCTGAGGCTGAGTGACAGAGTCACCTCCAAAAGCCTTTAGGGAGCAATGTTTAGCACATACTCACTCCTAAAGTGTTCTCAGATAGTCTTTGGCTGAATTGTCTTAGAATGAAGCCATGCCAGGGAGTGTGAAATAAACAGTGGAAATAGTCATTTGTGGCCAGGAAAGTATTGTGGCACAAATAATTTACTGAAATGGGTGTAGTTATGAGGTTTTACTTTCAACTCAGATACTTTTCATGTATCTCCACCAAGTTTACACTCAACTGCTACTTCTTATGTGATAACGCAGTGTTTCTGAGTGACAAATTGTCCTTTTTTTAAATGTATGAGCCTCCTGGTAAACTCAACTTGCATGATTAATCAAAAAAAGCTAATAAAAATTGAAAAGCACTGGGTTTTACTAGAAATTCTTTATGGAACTTTATGGCACGGAATTACAGGGGAGCCTGAATGTCTCAAAATGGCCTTCATCTAATATACCACTTTCATAATTCTTGCCTGAGGACCATACAATTCTGAACACTCTTGAAGTGAGATGTCAGCAAAGATTTGCTCTCTTCTCTACACATAGTTATTAAATTAGAGAATTAAAAGGTAAAACAATAAAAAGTTACAATAAAAGGATATGTCTTAGGAATCAATTGAGGAGTAAAAGATCACCAGGTTTTACTTGTGAATTAGAAAAATTGTTGAAATTACAAACTTGTAAACCAGCAGGTTTATATATCTTTATATGTACACCAACAATATTTCAAAAGGAGATTGTAGTTTACTAATATATCAGAATTTTTTAACCTGTCTTTTATATTTACTTCAGAATAAAGGAGTAGATAAAAGAGAAATGAATGGCATAAGGCTTTTAAAAGACTATTGATTGATAGAGTAACTGAGGAAAAAGGTCTCATGGAGTTAAATCACATAGTGAAAGGCTAGTAATAGAGATTACAATCTAGCTGAAATATGGGAAAGAGGGAAAAAAAGATTCTGCACATCAAAATGCTAATCCAGAATGTTTCTTTGTGCACTGAAGCATATTATGATTATTTTTACATTATTTAACAATTAAAACTTTTTCTCACCATAGACATTTCCGTAACTATTTCTGCAAGTTGTGTCGTTTAAATAGAAAATCAAGAATATAGATGTTTGAAAAATAGCCATCACACTTTTTCATTAATATCTTCATGTAGGTTGTTCATCATCATCTCTTAGTTTTTAATTAATACCAGTTTTTCCATATAAGAATAAGGAAAAAAAACAGATTCACAGAGTTAAACTAGAATGCCAACAACTAGATTTGGCCAGAAATTTAAGTTGTATTTTACTTCACGTGAAAATTATTGAGAATAAAGATATATATATAAAATTATAAATCATATAGAGAATACAGATACCTGTTTTATTTCATATTATATAAAAAATGTAAAGCAATGCTTTCCACATTACAAAGGAAATTAATTCAGTACTGACAAATGGGATATTGTTCATCTGCAAAAGCATTGGAACACAGAAATCAGAAACATAAATTATTAACTATAGAAGAAAATATGGAATAGCCGATATTTAATAAATGTTGATTTACTGTTTTTATCTAAATCATGTAATACTTGGCTTATAACTTTTATTTCAGTGGACCAAACCAATGAAATATCACATTTCAGAGGCAGAAAAAACCCTACGGGCACACACTGTATCTTAGCTGTCTCAGGAGAGATTTTGTACAAATTTTTATTTGTTACAAGGAGATAACACTTTTCATGGCGTGTCTTGAGCTTCTTCTACTTCCCTGTAAAATTTTAGACATCTTTATTTTATTTATTTTCCCCCTGGAGACTGGATTAGTGCATGTTTCACATGCTGTTAGACACATGTTCCAATCCATTTGGTATTTTATTGAAAAAGAGTGTAGCAACAGTCATACTGCAAAATGGTTCATTTTTTCTGTCTGAACAGGGCCAAATGGAAGGTTATAAACCAAATCCACCCACAGGACTTTGTTTTTTGCTTCACAGTCTTTCCTGCTGTGCCATTGCCTGAGGTCAGATCTGAAGCAGAACAGACATAACCAGCAATCTGGAAAGCCCAGCACCATCGTGTAGTTCAGTCTGTGAGTGCGTGCATGTACGTGCCTCACAAAGAACCACCAGACGCAGAGAGATGAGAAGTGCCAGATAAATATGTTTCACTAAAGGAACTAATGATCAACTCTCCTCCTCTCCTCAATAACTTCAATTTCTGATAGCGTAGTCTCTCAGGCTTTATGTGATTTTGCTTTTGTTTCTATTGTGGTTGCAGAAATCTGAGATTTGTTGCCTTCAGCGTCTGGGATATTCCTCCTTACAGTCCTAATGGCCAGGCAATTTGCTGTGTTCCCTCTGTCCCCTAATGCTCACACAACCTTGTCTTGAGAAACAGACTCTGTCCCCTCCCATAAGTAACTCCCTTAGTTTTCTCTTTTTTATGCCCTGAAGTCTTATCAGCATCTCCTCTGAAGCATCCGCCCTTGGATAGCTAGGTGAGGCATAATCCTCCAGATCATAGAATCAAGAAATCATAAAACATCATTGTCTTGGTTTGAAAGACAGGTATTTGCTAAGGAAAGGCAAGAACCCCTTTCCTGAGATGCAGAGTGCAACCCCCTCTCTTCCAATTATTATAGTTTGAAATCAGAGGCTTTCAGGCAAAAGATATGGGGATATTGCTACTAAGGTGTAGCCACAAATACGTAGCATAACAGTGGGAAAAATTCCACAGAAAGAAAAGGGAACAATTCAACCCCCAAAAATCATGAAACAGGCTGGATGGGACCTTAAAAAATCATCTGGTCCAAACATTTTATGGAAAACGGAAATTAAATGAGATTAGCAAGAATCATGTCCAGTCTTCTTGAAATCCTCCAGGGATAAACACCCCATCATGTCCTTGGGAAGATTGTTTCAGTAACAGATTTTCCTCACAATGTGTTGCTTTGGGTTCTTTCTTTCTTTTTTTTTTTTTTTTTTTTTTACGTCAATATGAACTTCTGCTAGTATAACTTGCAGCCATTGCTTCACAACCTTGTTGTGTGGCTCCTTAAAGGAGAGAAATTGTCCTCTCTGTAGCCACTCTTGAAAGACTGGAAAACAGTGATGGCATATCCTTGAGCTTTCTCTTCTACAGTGTCAAAAGACCTTGCTTCTCTGGTCTTTCCACATAGGGCAGGTTCTTAGGCCCTTTGATCACCCTTTTAGTCCTCTTTTGAATGATTAATTGGTTAAATTTTGGGGACCAGAAATAGTCACAGTACTTTAGGTATGGCCTTGCAAGTGCTTAGTGGGATGATCATGACTCTATCTCTGTTAGGAATGGCACCGTGGATGCAGCCCAGGATCTAAATTTGTTCTTTTGTTTTTGCTGCAGATGCACACTGCTGACTCATGGTCTGCTTGTTTTCCACCAGGACTCCCAGGTCCCTTTCCATAAGGATGCTCTACAGCCACACTGATCCCATCCTGTACTTGTCTCTGTGTTTTGCCACCCAGGTGCAGGAGATGGCACTACATTAAACTTCACACTGTTTTTGCTAACCCACCTTTTCAGCCAGTGCAGGGCTCTCTGTAAAATTACTCCCTTGATGAGGGTACTTTCAGTCCTGTCCTCCAGATAATTTATGGAGAAGTTGAATAGTGTCAGGCTCAGTACCAGTACCCAGAAAGCCATAGATTGACACCATCTGTGGTCTATTAACCAACACTGTCTGTCTCACAGACAAGTTATCCACTCTTGTCAGTTGGTTTAGGAGGTAGCAATGGGCACCAGTGTCCAGTTCTTCACTTAAGTCCAGCCAAACAGAATGAAGTCCTTGCCCTATATCCACAGAAAACCCTAATTTGTTATAGAAGGTGATCAGGTTGATCAGGCTGCCAGATGTTTCCATATGGCACATTACTTCTTAAGAGGGAGTCACTGGGCACATGTCACATGCCTAGATGCATTTGTTGAAACTCTTGAACTTCTCATTTACAGGGTGTACACTGACAACATCCCAGACATCACTAAGATATGAAAAGTCTAGTCCAGAATCTGTCTCCATTTAACAGACTAGAAAAGAAGGCAAAGTAGAGCAGAAACAAGCTCCACAGAATGGGATCCAGGCCACACTGTGAGTGAGCCCAAGAACAGAAGCTAGCTCACATGCTTTGCTATAAAACATTGAACAGTAATGAATTTCCTTTCACAATACAGCTGTGCAAATTGAGGGCATTAGCTGCATGAATAGGCGCTGAGTTTATAAGACAGAAGTAGGCTGATATCATAAATTCCTGCAGAAAGGCTTGTGGAAGAGTACCAAACATGATCATGAAGGAACTGTACTTAAAAGTTTCTAGAATTGATTCTGAGGAAAAGTGAGGAAGAAAGTTTACATGATTGAAAATAATTTTTGTTTTGCTCTGTGTTTCAGTTTTGGTTTTGCTACTTTGGGTTTTGGGTTTTTTTTCTTCCCCCCCCCCCCCCCGATATTCCTAGCAAAGATTTTTTATCAAAATATAAATAAATGTACTTTGACTATATTGAACAGAGTCTTTGAGGGCTGAAAAGAGAGGCAGTTATGTCAGAGACGTTTAGACAAAATGAGAAGAAGTGAGTGCTTCTTAATGCTTTCAATTTTTTTTCTGAGAAACAATTAAAGATGAAATTTTAAGCATCAATTTTTATTCTTAAAAAAAAAAAAGGCAAACCAGCCAAACAAGCAGAAAACAACAACAAAAACCCCACATGAAATATAATCTTTCTCAAAAAAAAAAAATCCTGCCTCAGTTTTGAAAAACATTCTGACAGGCGAGCATCATTTCAACACCATTTACCCAGGTAATACTTTCTATCTGAAGTTTATTACACCTGTCTTTCCAAACAGGCACAGCTGTATTTTTAGACAGCTCCTAAATCCTTCAAAGGAGATATCACTCAGTCATTACCTTGCCACTTCTGGTGAGAGCGATGTGCTTCCCGCAGCCAGGCTTGGCTAGGATTAAGCAGAAGCGGAGCGTGGCTGGTGCCGGGCTCCCTCCTGTCCCCTGGGCGGCACTGCTGCACAGGCTCTGCGGGAACACGGGGAACAGACAGTCACACCGCTGACAGCGCGGATAGAGGCGCGCATCCCGTCGGAATGGCATGGGAAATTGCTCGGCATGCTTACAGAGGAGAGCGTGCAGGACCAACAGGAATATGCTAGGAGGATGTGGCTTAAATAAACCGCGAAGGCTGTAGGATTTGATACAGATACAGCAGTGATGATGCGAGCACTACATGCTTAAATGCTGTGCTGGTTTTGAGAGTTTTCATTATACCCTTTGTGATCTTGCCCGTTGAACTTAGTCTGTGACTAGATTATTTTTTTAAAAAAGGGTTTTACTGCATAGAGTTGTAAGTATTTAGAGAGACTGAGTTTCAAGATTAGCATGCAAAATACAGTTTTTAATGTCTTAGACAATTATATTCCATGGAAGAGAAACAGACATCATGGCATTCACAAAGTAAAACCCATTCAAAGACTATATAGACAATAGAAAATATTTACAGAGAAAGTGCGAGTGCCACTCTTTCAGAACTGTGGATTTTTCCTTGCCAGAAGCAGAAAGGGCTCTGAGGCCAGCAAAGCACTTAGAGTGGTGAAGGCTTTCAGTGTTGATTTCCAAAAACAGTGAGCTTTGACTGCTTCTAATGACTTTAATGAAACCTGATGTTCCTCCATAAGTTCCATGAAACATTTTTATACACTTGGCCCAAAAGGTTCGAGAGATACAGTACATTAACAGTAATCCAGATTAAAAAAAAAAAAAAGCAAGCAACAGCAACCTCCACACACACAGTGTAAGGTACACTTAGGGTAAGCACAAATAATCTATTTCCTTTGGTTAGGAACAATCAGTGTAGCATTTCTGATGTGATATGAGGATAGATGTCACCATTAACTGTATTTTCCTTCAAAGTAATCCTAACATTATTTTGCAGTAGTCGATCCTCTCTTTGTATATTATTTTCTTGAAATGCAATTGCACGTCATAGTAGAACTGTGAAAGAGGAGTGATGTCTGATTGAAAACACACTTTAAAAATGCATGCCACTGTGGCCAAAAGATCTGGTGCTGAATGTCCTGGTTTAGGGCGAATTTGGGGAGAAACCTCCGGAAGGAGCCCCCACACAGCAAACCCCACGACTCCTCCCCCCCACCAACGGGTTCGGGAAGAATTTCCTCAGAGAAGAGTGGGAAAAAAGACCTGTTTATTTAACAAGCAAAACACTCCCCAGCACAGGGAAACAACAACACCAGCTGACAAAAAAAACTCTTTCACCGTTCTGAAGGGATGGCAAACTCAGTCTCTCCGGCGAGTGGTCGCCCAGTTATCAGTCTCTGGCGCTGGGGAATGGCTGCTGCAGGTGACAGAGTGTAGGCTCCCGGTGTTTCTTGGGGTTTCCCAGGTCCCCGTCCAGAACAGGTCCAGATGGTATCCAGGAGAGGGAGGGGACGGGGTGGAAAAGAAAACAGTCCAGGGAAAAAGTTGGACTGCCTAGCTGAACTAACTAACAAGCAAAAAGCAAGGGCAAAGCGAAGGAAAGAAAAAGAGGCAGAAGCAAGCAAGCAGGCAAGCAAGCAGGCAAGCAAGCAGGCAAGCAAGCAGGCAAGCAAGCAAGCAGAGACAAAACCTCTCCTAAACATAGACCATGGGGGAGGTGAGCCGGCTGATAACAAGACAAAACAAAGCTTCACTTTCAGAGTCAGTCCTGTAAGCACAGGACATAATACCAAACATAATCAGAACACACGATTTGGAGATACAAACACCATAACATCACCCTAGGACATTCCACCCCTTATCTCCATATCGTGAACATACTAAAGAGCATGTAAAAACTTCAGCAAGTAGAAATTTCCATCTTTCACTTACTCAAACACATTTCCATCTCACTTGCTCAAACCTTTGACACTTACACATTTCCTTCTATCTCACTTGCTCAGACCTTTGACACCTACACATTCCTTCTCTCTCATGCTGCCTCACCCCACAGTCAGATCTCCCTGAGTCTTTTATGATTCTCCTCTATCTTGTCTTCTAATTTCTGCAGACGTGTTTCCACAGCTGCAATTCTGGCATGTGTTGGGCCATGCACAGCATCTGCATATGCTCGGAGCTTCTTCGCCATATCAAGCACAGTCTCATCCCTCTCATCCCGCTTCATTATTGCTAGAGCAGAAGCATATTCATGGGGCCCAAGCCGTACAAGTTTTCGCCACATCACAGATGTACACAGTACCAAGTCTGGATTCCTAGTTGTTATGTCATCTGAGAAGATAATCTCTGCCACTGCCATTTCTCTCAGGCGTTGGATCCCTTGTTCTATCGTCTTCCACTGGGTCTGCTGCATATAAAGATCGTCTGCACACAGGTATCTTTGTGCTACACTGTCCAGGACCCGTGCCCAGAGGCTTTGAGGGTTAGGCCCCCTCATCATTCCTTGGTCGATGACGGGATCATGTGACAGGGATCCCAAATGCCTGGCTTCAGTGCCATCCAGAATTGTAGCCTCGCCTGCAGCATCCCAAAGACGGACCAGCCAACTAATTATAGACTCATCAGGTCGTCGGGTGTAATCCTTTCTTAGGCCACGGAGGTCCTTTAGGGAAAAGGACTCAATATTGGCCTCTGATCTTGTACCAGTTGCTTTGACTTCTGGTTTTATGTCAGGAGGCGTTGAGGGTCCTTCTCCTGCATCATCATCATCATCGTCATCCACTGGTCGATCGGTCTTGTCTGTGCACTTTCCACTTCTCGTGCTGGTAGCAACAGCCATTGGTTGAGGCTTACTGACTGCTTTAGCTGCTGGCCTTGAGCCTGGGGTGTTGGCTGCAGCCTGAGTGACTGGGATAGTGGCTGATTTATCTGCTTGTCCCCCTTCCTCTGTCTGCTGCCCTACAGTATCTAGCAGGGTACGATAAGCATATGCCAGGGCCCAGCTCACTGCAATGATCTTCTTCTCCTTAGAATTATCCTGGCACTTCTCTTTCAGGTACTTTGCCACCTCAGCTGGGTTCTGAATTTGGTCACATGGAAAATCCCAGGATGTAGGGTCAGAAAATTCCTTTAAGATCTGGCCCATATCCTCCCATTTCCCACACCACTCGGGATTTCTCACGCCTGGCTCTACCCTGGGGTCAGGGGTCTCATCTGTCCCTCTAGAAATCTCAGCTCTCATTCTAGAGAAACTGCAAACTGTATAGACAAAGCTTACGATATTAAACACCAGAAAGATGGTCTCTTTAACATTCAGGGGGAACTGAACATTCTCTAATAAGGATGTAACAAATTCAGAGGAGAAGAAGGAAAACAAAGGCTGAAAAGCCTCATCCCCTGCTTCTCCTCTAACAAACTGAGTGCACAGCCATAACCAAGAACCATACATTCCTGGGACAGACTCCAGCACTTTCATAAATCTCCTGCAGGCCATTAAAACCAAGCCCAGCCCGATGGATATTCTGGTCAATGCCCCTCTGCTACAGAAACTACGTATTAGGGACAATACTGGAGCTATTTCTGGATAAGAAAATAAACCTAGGGACCACAGAGGTATTAAGATCTCAAAAAACCCTAGGGACCAGAAACCCATGCAGGCCTCCACCCCAAAAGACATGAATTCCAAAAACATAGCCAATGACTGCTCTATACAACACAAAATAATTTGAACCAAATTATTATTAGAACAGGGTTTTTTTCCCACTTTCTCAAGCCCCACGTTGGGCGCCAAGAGTATTTGTCCTGGTTTAGGGCGAATTTGGGGAGAAACCTCCGGAAGGAGCCCCCACACAGCAAACCCCACGACTCCTCCCCCCACCAACGGGTTCGGGAAGAATTTCCTCAGAGAAGAGTGGGAAAAAAGACCTGTTTATTTAACAAGCAAAACACTCCCCAGCACAGGGAAACAACAACACCAGCTGACAAAAAAAACTCTTTCACCGTTCTGAAGGGATGGCAAACTCAGTCTCTCCGGCGAGTGGTCGCCCAGTTATCAGTCTCTGGCGCTGGGGAATGGCTGCTGCAGGTGACAGAGTGTAGGCTCCCGGTGTTTCTTGGGGTTTCCCAGGTCCCCGTCCAGAACAGGTCCAGATGGTATCCAGGAGAGGGAGGGGACGGGGTGGAAAAGAAAACAGTCCAGGGAAAAAGTTGGACTGCCTAGCTGAACTAACTAACAAGCAAAAAGCAAGGGCAAAGCGAAGGAAAGAAAAAGAGGCAGAAGCAAGCAAGCAGGCAAGCAAGCAGGCAAGCAAGCAGGCAAGCAAGCAGGCAAGCAAGCAAGCAGAGACAAAACCTCTCCTAAACATAGACCATGGGGGAGGTGAGCCGGCTGATAACAAGACAAAACAAAGCTTCACTTTCAGAGTCAGTCCTGTAAGCACAGGACATAATACCAAACATAATCAGAACACACGATTTGGAGATACAAACACCATAACATCACCCTAGGACACTGAAGTACATGCAAGTATTAGCTCCTCAGGAAATATTCCAGGCTGGTGGCTGTCCATTGGACAGAGACAAATCAATCAATAGTGTTTCCTTAGGAATTCTATGAGTCACTTCTTTTACAGACTTCCCCCATGTGGTAATTTCTGTAAAGTTTTACCACATGTGGTCAATACAAGGGCACTGTACACACCCTCCAGCAGCCTTGGAGTCATCATATATCCTGCTGTTAAGTGTGTAATATATGTACTGTTTAATAAAGCCCGTGTAAACATGGATTGGATACTCCTATTTTGTGTTTCCACTTCAGTATGCTGCAGAGAAATCGGTTTCAGTATTTCACAGTGCTATTTCTGAAGTTTTTTGTTCTCTGGTTCAATTACTTCAGAAGCCAAAACTGACGAGGTACATACAAATGGTTGAGTTGGTTATCTGACTGAACACATCTTTTTCTCGGAGAGTTTCAAGCTCATTTTTTTTTCTGTATCCAGTAACATTCTCAAAATGCAGCGTTTGAAGTTAGTGACAAGATAGATACAACGGAAAATTGGAAGGGCCATAGGAAGGATCTTGCATCACTGTAATAAGTTCACCTTTTTAGTGTAAGAAGTCTTTGAATAGCAATACAGAATTACTATATGTGGTAAACCCTGGGGCAGAGCCCCTCACATGCCTATATCTAGATGAACCAGTTAATTTTACAGACTGACAATTAATACCATGTAAAAATCACATGCACTAAGAAACCCACCTAGTCTTATCAACTTTCAAGGACTTTCAAGACAGATTCCTTCCTCTCATTTTTCTCACACTTGTTCTTTTTTTCATTCTCTGTGAAGAGATAAAGCATTAAATTAATTTTGAAGATACTCTAATGGTTTACAAGAGTAACATTTACCTGCTGCATATACAGAGGGTTTCAAGAGCATTTAAAAGGGGACACAGCACTATCTATTTTTTTTCCATTCGTTGGAAAATTTAGAGCACAGTTTTGTGACAGGAAAAAAAAAACAGGAAGATCTGGAATGTCTTCTAGCTTGGGCTGAAGAATGTTGGATGAAGAGGGTTAATAGATAAAACACTGCAACTGCACTTTAGAGATCAGTAATTGTGAAGTGAAAACCCCTGCATCATAACAGCCAAATTTAGATAAATTTTCTTTTCAGATGATAAAGGTTCACCGTTGACCTGTTCTTCCTTTGCATTATTTGTGCAGCTGCTTGTGTTCCTATT
Source organism: Acridotheres tristis (assembly GCA_037013685.1). Classification (NCBI taxonomy): domain Eukaryota; kingdom Metazoa; phylum Chordata; class Aves; order Passeriformes; family Sturnidae; genus Acridotheres; species Acridotheres tristis. The sequence continues at coordinate 69,733,347 of CM072884.1, read as the reverse complement.
AGTGGTTATGAGTATTTACAGCCCATCTACCTGATTTTACAACATCTTTTATAAATTTCCCTGCATATAAATCTCGCAAAATAAGTCAAATTTCAGAATGTGTTTTTAAAAAGGTATAAACTCTATTGCATTGTGATTATCACATTGACTGCATAACATAATTTTTTAAATAATTAAACTGTTCAGATTAGTTTTACCCTCTGCTTGATTGCTGTATGGGTAGCTGTAATTAACCTCTGCTGATGTTAATTATGCACAAAGTAGGATCTTGGAGCTGCTTACCATGCAATTTGTTAAACAACTCAGGAGGTGATATGGCTTGCACCGTGTTTCTATGCACTCTTTTAACTCATCCCCTTTTTTACCTCCCAGCTCACCCCTTCACTTCGCCTCCTTTTAATAAAGTTTGGTTTGTTCACTTTACCCATGCCAAATCTGAGCCCTGGGACACACAGGGCCCTGCTCTGCTCTCTTCCACGCTGTGTTCTGTGCATGGACAGAGAGGAATAAGGGCAGCTCAGTCTGCAAAGATCCCTGTCTTGCAGTTCCCCTTGCACGACACCGTGGAGTTAAAAGTTGTTTTGAGCAAGCTGAAGGAGACAAGGAGCCTGCGTTTTAGAAGAGCCAGCTTGAGTATGCTCTGAGCCCAACCTTAAGGGATTCCCCGGCAAGAATCCATGGAGGGCAAAGGAGCTTGCAGTGCTGGAAGTTTTCACAAAGAGCTTCCTGAAAGCACAGCAATGCTCTGTCCCTACACAGGAACGGGAAGAGGGCAGAACCAGAGGCCATCGTGGCCTAAGAGTGAGCTTTGGGTGTGCCTAAAAGCAAATGAAGCAGCAGCAGTGGTGGAGTGGCTGAGACTCAGAGGCACGACCATCCCAGTGGACGGAGTGCTGTCAGGCAATGCCTGCACCTTGGGTGAGGTTCTGGGGGTTCTGGTCTCCCCACAAGTGAAGAATGGCAGCCCCTGCCTCAGACCCAGTCATAAACCCAAGCAAGTGAAACCAGAGGCAGAGGACCCTTCCCATCTCTCTTGGACATGTCTGCAAAACAGCTGCTGCGTCTCCCTGTGCCTGCCTGTCTTTGGGATCTGCTGAGCCCAGAGCCAGCCAGCTTGTGCTCTGCTGTCCCCAGAGCATTCTGGACGGGCATGAGAAGTGCTGCGCATAGAGCGGAGAGTCCTGGAAGGTGCTCATGAGAGCCTCCTGTGGGAACAGGCCTCTGCTCTCTGGCTGGCAACAGCCCGGTTTGGCTGCCCAGACTGCAGGCGGGAGTTGAGGCACCAAGAGGTAGTGGGCAATTTATGTTTGTAGGGGGCCCGGGGCTGTGTGCCTGAAGCAACCTGTGGAAACACACTCGGGGGGAGGAAGATGAACTCAAGTTGGAGTGCCTGTGCTGCAAAGACCAGAAGTAATTCAGCCTTGCCAGGGTTTCCTAAGTGTGAGTTGGTGTTCCCCAGGAAATGTACAAATTTGGGGAAATGCCTTTGGAGGAAAGGCTTGCTTCTCCAGGAAAGTGCTTCCACAAGAGCCCCCAGTGAGGTAGGTGCAGCTGTCTTCTTTGGCTCCCTGCACTCCTTTCAGGGCCTCCTTGCACTTGGCAGAGGGGTGTGGGAAGAGAAAAGGATGTGAAGAGCAGCTTTGGTGACATAGGTGCTGTCAGTGACGCGGCCACGCCAGAGTGCTCGGTGCACACGACAGGACAGGATGGAGAGAGCAGTGCTGTGAGGAGCCCCCACAGCCAGCTCGTTCATGCTGGACCCGGAGCTTTTCCAGGACGTTACTCCTGTGGTTGGCCTCTTGGCCAGACCACGCTGCTTTGTGACTCGCAGCTTTTCCAAGGCATCTCTCATCCCTGCGGCCGGTGTTATCACAGCCAGGCCGTGGGACTTGGTGACAATTGTTCACAAGGAGTCTCCTGCCATTGTGTCAGGAGCCCTGAAGACCAGAGTGCAGGACTTGCTGTCCTGTAGCCTTCCTGAGGCTTCTCTGTCACAGGCACTTTCAAGGAGCGACTGCGGCACTCACTGACTAGAACCTTTCTGAGGCATCTGTCTCAAAAGTGCCCTCGAGGTAAGACAGGAGGATGGCGGGCAGAGTAATCAGTCTGTTCAAGATGCTTCAGGGGAAAAAGAAGAAAGGTCCTGCAGCTGCCCCAGCATAGTGGCCTCAAGAGCCAGAGAAGTTGCAGCCACTGCAGCACGGTGAGTAACAGAGCTGGGTGCAGGGCTGGTACTCACAGCCAGCTTGGCCCCTTCCCATCCCATCCCATCCCATCCCATCCCATCCCATCCCATCCCATCCCATCCCATCCCATCCCATCCCATCCCATCCCCTCCCCTGCGGACAAGCCCACAGACAGGAAGGAACACAGGCCGGGGCTGCCCCACCAGTGGCCATGCTCCGTCCCCTGGGCATCTGGGGACTGTCCCTGCCCGGGAGCACAGGGCTGGGCTGCGTTCTCCAGCCTCTCCCGTGGCCTCTCAGCTCTGGCTGTGCTCACTCTGTGCCATATGCAGGGAAGGACCAGACACAGGAGCAGGACCCCACCCGTGGCCACTTCCGCAGAGCTGTGCAGGTACCTGCAGCCATCCCCACCTGGGCCGGGCCTGCTGTCACTGCTTGGCCCAGCACTGTGCTTGGAGCACTCCATGGAGCATCCCTCCCTTCCCTCCCTTCGTTCTGCTGCAGGTGCTGTCGAGGTTCCTGCGCATTTGGTGTAGGAAAACCACGGCCACAGCAGCCGAAGGCACAGCTGAGCCTGACTCCAGGCTCATCGAGCTGCAGGCAGAGCCTGGTGCCAGCACAGCGTTCTCTGCATGTGCAGAAAACTCTGCCAGGGCAATGGCTAAGGGCAGGGCGAAGGCTGGCACGGCCCGGATTGACTGACCCCACGACCACTGAGACTGCCATTCCTGCTCCTACTCTGGATTTTTTCCAGGAGAAGGGTGTTTTTTCTCAGCAGCAGGTAAGCACCCTGGGGCCAGGGCTGGAGGCCTCCCAGGATCGTGTGGCCTCTCAAGCCTCATCCGCTGGGCCCCCTTAGCCTTTGAGGCCAGCAGAGTGCAGTGGGATGGCAAAAGTTTCTTGGGGGAAGCTGGGGAATTCACTCCCATGGACAGCACTCCAAGTCCTCTCCGTGCCTCCTCCAGATGCCAGCCATGGTAAAGGACATCCTCCAGAGACTTGTGTCCTGTGTCACTGTGGATGCTGGGCTGCAAGCTGACCTTCTGACGCTGGCTGAAGAACACCCTGCTGATGTGGTGCTGAGGCTCCTGCACTGTGCCCCATTGTGTGACGGGTACGGGGCACAGCTGCCTCGAGAGCTCCGGGCCTGTAGGGCCATCGCCCTGTGCAGCCTGTCCTGTGGGGTCGGCCAGACAGGCAGAGCCTGCCCTTCTGCTTCAAACTCCCGTGTCTTCCAGCAACATGCTGCACATCCATTCTATATTTTGCAAAAGATATTTTAAAAAAAAATATTATCTTTAATAACACACTGCCTCACTCCATTATAGCTAACAATTGACAAGAGGAAGTCTGGATTTAAAAAAAAAAAAAAAAACAAAACACGAGAGAAGTGTTAATGATCTTAGTACTTAAACTTACGCTCCCACCAGTTATTTCTTATGTGACCTCTAGCCTACTGAATATTTTTAGAGGATGAGGAGTACTTGGACAACAATCATTGTAATTCAGGCCAAAAAAATGAATAATGGTACTGCAGCTGACAAGATTTACATGATTTGCAATGATTTCTCTTAATTAACAAGTTGTGATTGAAAATAAAACTCCTAATTAAAATATAGATATAAATAAAAAAAAAATAAAAAATTTAAAAGCTATAATTTTTTGTAAGAACTGTACTTTTAACTTACCCATTATCTGTCTCCCCCACTGCTACCTAGGGGAGCTGCTGCTCTTTTTATTTTTGGTTTGTATTGACTCATGTCATGCCTTTTCCTAATACTCTCTCCAGCTTCTATAGAATATCTGCATCTGCTTCTATAAGAAACATCATCTTGGCAACAATAGGGTTCTGTAAGGAGGGACTGACAATATATTCTTTAAAAAATCCACATATTAGGGAAAAAAAGAGTAGTCCTATTTTTATAACTGCCTCATTTCCTTAGGAAGAAACAAAAGATGGATGACACATTAAGGATTTAAAAGAAAGGCTATCAAGAGAGTAAGGGAGAATGCTTTTATCAGGAGCTTAGAATCTCATAATAAGTGACAGCTGATGCTACAAACAAACTAATTAATGATGGTCTGATGAGAGAAAATATCCCCTGGAGAAGAAACAAAACACAGCAGTGACAGAATTAGAGAGAAAAGCTAAGGGTAAGAAGAAGAAAATGTTATGGTATTAAAGCTCTGTACTTAAGTAAAAACAAAACTATAGTTCATTAAAAAGCAATGCTTATGCATCTTGCAATAACTTCTACTGTTTCCATGGTACCTATCACATTTTGGGAAGACAAACTGTACCTTTGGGGAACATGAAGTTACGTACTTCTGTGTGGCAATGACTGGTGAATTTTGACTTTGTAAAAATAGGAGGAAAAATGTCTTTAATTTTTTTGTCCAGGTTCTGTTATTGTTCATAGGAAATCAAAACTCAGAGACAGAAGATAAAATTATTAACATAGTTGCTGTAATTACTTGAGCAGGTTTTACAGAATCAGTTGGGGAAAGACTTCTGGAATATTCAAGTCCAGTCTTCAACCAAACACCACCCTGTCAACTAGATCATGGCACTGACTGGATCCAGTCTTTTCTTAAACACCTCCAAGGAGGGTGACTCCACCACCTCCCTGGGCAACCCATTGCAATACCTAATTACCCTTTCTGTGAAAAATTTCTTCCTAATGTCCAACCTGTACTTCCCCTGATGTAGCTTGAGACTATGTCCTCTCATCCTGTTGCTGGTTCCCTGGAAAAAGAGTCTAACCCCCACCTGGCTACAGACATTGTCCCTGTTTATGGAGCATTTACTTACATAAATGGTCCAGTAGGCTGTTTTTTTCTGAGATGCTGGTGAGAAATGCCTGTTTTCCACCTCTCCCTCCGTATCCCTGGACATGAGCCTAAGAAGCAGATTCCTGTTTTTCCTGCCTCCTACTCATCCAAGATTCACCATAGGCATTTTTCAATCCTGCTCCACCATTTTATAATACTTTGAAATATGTCACTCTTCATTGGCATGCGCTGTCTACATTGACGTCATGAGGAACGTTCTTAAATGTGAGGTCATTGGGTAGATTCAGGTTCCGTCTTTTCCTGCTCTTTCAATAAGCTTTAACTCTGACTCTAGAGCACACAGAAGCAGAGTTGTAGTTGTTTTTAGTTTTTTTTCAATTAGGTCATCTGCTGTGAACTGAAGTGTTGCTTCATAGAGCAGGAACGTGCTCTGTCCTCCTCAAGACTACGGGAGTGAGACATGAAGGCATGTCCTACAGCCGTAATCCCTCATGGCCCCAGCACTAAATTCCCTTTCCTTTTGTAAGGTCCATAAAGAGCAAAGTGATTATTGTGCAAGGGAAGGTGGTTTGCCTTTTTTTCAGGACACAAATCACATGGTCAAATATTACATGTTTTACTCGTGATTTGAACTCCAAACATTCACTTTAAAGTTGCTTTTTTTTTTTCCCAGGAAAGCAAAAGCAAACATTGATCTTTCAAGGACCTGGAAAAGAAAAAAACAGTTTCTTCCCTATGTGGTCCTTTGGATGCCACTGAAGAAATTTACTGGAGAGGCTGTGTCTTTTGTTCTAGCTTTCAATGCACAGAAAATTGTCACTCGGCAGGGGTCTGGGCTTCTCTTGCATGGGCTACAATTAGAAGAGTTTGATGGTAGATGAATACAGGAAATCCTTCCACTTTTTCAGACTTTACAGAAACACTCCAGAGATTAATGTTGCCTGTGATGACAGCAACTGGTGTTAAGTTACCATCAACTGAAAAAATCACAGGCATTTATACTTGGTGGTACAGGCAAGGGTCTGCCTACCTCTGCTTTCAGGCATTTGGCCTGAAAAATGCAGAACAAGAAGTCAATTTTTAACAGAAAATTAGTCCAGATAACAGCACCATGAAGCCTCAAAAAGAGGTTTTTTAAACCCCTAATCCTCAGCACATATTAAGACTGACTCCTTTAGACTATTAGTTGTCAAAATCATCAGCTCTGCCTAAAGAATCTAATCTGTTGTGGAAAGGAAAAGTAAAGTCTCCAATGAATTAATAAATGGTTATTCAGTCTAACCTCCTAACCTGCTAAGTTTGCCACCAAAACCAGTGATGTTAGGTAAAGCAGCAAGGACCTCTGAGTAAGCAAACTTAACTGTTCTGCAGAAATTTAGCTCAAATGTCTCTGCAGTGCTTTGCAGTATCAACATATGGCAAAACTATTGATTTTTTATAGGTCTTACTAAATTTATGGGTTTTTTTCTGTAAGGATCCCAGATTTTTGAGTCTACTTCATGAAATTTCCTCTTAAACAACAGTAAATTGCTATCCCTTAGAATATTAGAAAGAATTTGAAGATACTTCATTTCTAAATATCTAAATGTTGAGAATTCATCCTAGACAACACAGCCAAAGCATTTGCCTTTTTTTTTTTAAGTTATGGCATTTTTAAGTATTTATTTTATTTATTTTTTTTTGGTTTTTTCCTTTTCTCCATGCCACCCAACCCACCCAGTGGTTAAGATATTATTTGTAAGGATGAGCAGTAAAACTGATCAACTAATAATTGTGCAGTATATATATTTGTCTATCTCATTATGGGTACACACAGATGCGTGCATGCAATTTGTACATTAAATATTTTTTTAGAAGGAAAAACATAGTTAAGGAAGAAAGATGCCTAGTTGTCTTTGTTTGATGACTTATTACTGAGCTGGGGTTGGGAGAAATTACACTCCACTATGATTAAAACAACATGCTCATGTAGAAGAATTGTATTAAATGGTAGAATGGGGAATTTGTTAGACACTTGCGGGCTTCTGTGAAGAAAAAAAAATCTTAATATCAGGGAGGGGATACTGAGTCACCTTCAGAAGTAAAAGAGAAGATTTTCCTAGGGAGAAAAATGATCCCATCTGGAATATATTACAACACACAAAGCCAATAAAATTGCTTTAAAAAAAAAGACAAGCAGAGAAAAGGAAGTAACAGTCAGAGACCTTGTAACATCAAATCTGTGTCATCTTACAAGCACGAGTTGCTGTTTTTAAGATTTAATATGGTACAATCTCATAATTTACAAAAATTTACAAATGGGAATTAAGGCTCTGAATAATTCATCAACCTATTTCTGATAAATGTGGTACTTAGTGAAGTGTTCTCTCATGTTGACGGCACTGATGAATGTGGAAACCAGGGAAAATTATTATAATGATTCACCTTTTTTTTAATATCTAAACAAGCAAGTAAATGTGTGTTTAAATGATTCAGTTAAAAAATAAAAACATTCCAGTGCATGTGCCTGCTACTAATTTATCGACTTCATCTGCAATTTATAGAACATGTTAACCCTTCCAATTAGAAATTGTAGTTTTCCTGACACTCCTTCATCCTACCTTTCACATCTGTCATGGCTTAGGAATGGTACTCCCAAATTTAGTGCTCTCACTGAGACTCTCAAAATTGTGGGCTGCTCAATTGCTCCCCCCTTCCCCTGCAGGTGGCTGGAGAGAAGAATTGGAGGCACAAAAGGTAAAACTCATGGGCTGAGATAAAAGCAATTTGTTGGAAGCAGTGATGAGATGAGAAAGCAACGAGTAACACTAACAGTATTAAAAACAAAGTGTACAAGATAAGCAAACAATTCACATGTGATTGCTCTGAACAAGCATTACCCTACTAGAAGGAGCCCCTTCACCCTGCACCCAGCAAAGCTGTGGTTTGGTACAGAATACCTTTTATGTCCTGGGCATAGCCTATTCTGGCTACTACAAAAATTAACCCTGTCCAAATTGGAACCAAGACAACATCTCAACATTCACATGCTTACCATTCCTGCTTTCTCAGAGCTGCAGCGAGAAAACATTTCTTGCCCAAGAAACAACCAGCAATCTTCTCTATTTCCTGCTATTCTAATTGAATTTTTCCTTTGTTTAAAGGCACAGGAAGGCCAAGTGAGTTGCTGTTCCTTAATAATTTGTTAGTTTGAAGTTGACAAACATATCCAAGCAAATTACTACAGATTTACTCAATCCCTTATATATTAGCATTTTACATTTTCATTTTTTCTAGTAGTATTTATCTCTTTTGCTATTCAACAGCAAAATAAATAAATCCCTGCAGAACGATAATCCATAAGGAGTTTGGTAAGTGAAGATGTGACAAAGTGTCACTGCAGTTAAAGAAAATGTATCTGCAAATATCAGTGATGTGTAAAAATTTAGCTCAACTCCATAGAGGTTCATGTCCTTACTCTGAACTTAATAACAAATTCTAGTTTCTGAACTTGAACATAAATGGTTTTAAGCTAATATGCAAAATTACTAAATTCAGTAACTTTACCTTTAAATTTACCTTACAAAAAATTTGGAATACTCTTTAATGTTATTTATTTTTTTTGTTTTAGTTTTTTTTATTTAAGTAGAAATCCATGATTGACTGCTGAAGTTTCTATATAATTCGAGTTAGAAAAGATATCATATAATCTTGTAACCACTTACACCAAGTTTGTTTCCCCATGATACCTCAGCATAATACCTCACTGTGAAATAGGAAGATTAAATGTAGAACAGGAAGGGCGAGGAATTATTTTTTTATTGTCTCTGAAATAGCCAGAAGAATCATCAGTGCTGAGAATGGCTATTCTTTGAAGGAAATATGAATTTAATTATGGATATAATTATTTTACTTGCTCCATAAGAATAAAAATAAAAGTAAAATGTCATTTAACCAAGACAGGCAGTCTTTTAACAGTGAAGATCCAGAAACTGAATCACATCTCAAATCTTTAGAATCATATGAGTCATGCATAACAACTGAAAATGAATATTTTCTTCTTTTTCTCCTTGCCTCACAAAAAGACAGAGATTTAGAAGACTACTTAAAACATTGTGCTTTTTTCCAGATGTAATCAGATTAGTTATTTTTCTGAACTGTTTTTCTGGCATATTGGAGTGATACAGATTTTGGTTGTGAGAGAAGGAGAAACATGAAAGGCTTTATCACTCTATTTCCCCATCCTAAGTAGCATTTAACTTAAAGCATTAAAGGCTTTCTCCTCTTCTTTTCTCTGGGAGTTTGCCTATTGATGTCATAGAAGTGAAATTTAAGTTACTAACATCGGTGTTTTCAGTGAGTTTCAGTAATACATTTTGTCAGTGTTATTATCTCCTGGATCTTGTATTGTCACTTTAAATCCGAGTAATCTGTATCACAAGTGACATAAAACTTTTCTATATGAAGTCTGCCATTTTGAATTTATCATATAAGCTGGTAATTCAGCTGGAACTGCTGCAGGGATGTAAAGCACATTTTGTGACTTTTGCTTCTCACCTTGGCCACTGCCCTGCATGCCAGCTGCACATCCCAATAGCCTGTCCAGCTGTAACAGTTTCTCTCCTGTTGGGAGGAACTAAAATGCTACAAGGAGTCTTTCTCTGTGCACATGCAGGGCTACTACTGGATCTCTGTTTTGTTCAGGCAAAGATGGAATAGCCACAGCCGTCCTCTTTTGTCTCCATATGGGTATTTTTATATTTTTCCCTTACAGAAATCTACCCCATCAGAAAATAACCTTCAAGAGTGTCACACAGATTTTGCATCTAGATAGATTAAGTGAATTTTAATTTTCAACCTGAATACATTATAGTACTTTACAAACTTTGATGGGTACTTAAGGGGATGACACCTGAAAGAAATATCTCTGTATGGATGAGAAGGTCTTATCTTCGCTTATTTCTATGTATCCTACAAAAAGTAAAAAGATAAATGTATTGTAGTTGTAGACTTGCAGGATTCAATGATTCAATAGGATAATCAAAGACCACTTTACATGCTAGTACTGCAAAACTCGGAATAATACCAGAACATACATATGTTTTTTATAGCTCTAAATTTTGGTACCTTATATTTTTAAAATGTATGTCTGTATGTTAAAGATCTCCTCAACATAAAATAAATGTTTATAAATACAGTTTTTAGAAATAAAGATCTTAATTCCCTTGGAAGAGTATATCTTTCTTGTTGTTTGATTGTTACTGTCTTTTTCAGAGAGTAAGCAAGGGTTAATACAATATTAATTCACTTTAGCTTTGTCCTGAAGGTTTGAGGCAGGGAAGTAAGCTGTACTCAAAGTGACAGTGGGGATTTTAATTTCTTTGAACTATTCTGCAGTCCTGATCATGTGTCAGGAAACACATCCTATTCTGAGCTATGAAGAAAAAGACTGAAATAGAAAGATACAGTCTTTAGACTCGCAAGCAAAGGACAGGGAAGTAGATGAAGACAGAGTCTCTGGAAGGGAGGTACTAAAGCTCAATTTCACTCCCTCCTGTTCCCCCCTCAAATTTATGCACCTGCCTATGCATTGAAGAGTCATTTCCACAGGGGGTTGAAAGATGTTCCCATCTGTACTGGTTCTTAATCTGAATGTAGCAGTTTTAGTTTGTTATTTGAAAGGAATGGACACTATTTCATTAATTTTCTTTTACAGAGCAAACACAAAATTGAAACATTCCCACTGGTTAACAGTACTCAGTCTGTGTTTAAGATGCTGTTTCACACTAGATGAATTTTGTCTTGCTGAGAAATGAATTAAAATATTCCATTAAAGAACTGATATATACACTGCAGAAATAGAACAAGAACAGTGAAGCAAAATAATACTTTAGAAACCAGCAGAAATCTATCCTTAGAATAATAATCAGTAGGTCTTGCATCTCAAGTCCATACTGTGTTTTCTTTTATTTCAGTACCATTTCATTTGTATTATTCATTACCGTATTCGTTATGTTGTCCAAAGCTAAAAGAAACCATATTTCATTGGTAGTACACAGTGAGGAAGAGAGTCCCTGCTATAATCTCCAGCAAGAGAAAATACAAAGGGGAATCACAGAAGTGTACTCCAAGATGTAGATTAAAAAAAGAGACTTCCTCATTATTCTGTTTCCTTATCTCTTCCTATCCCTTCCCCTAAGCTTTTCATTTTGTTTGGACTTTTTTTTTGTGAATACAGAGTAAGTCTGAAGTGCAAAAAACCCCATGCCATTTCAAAGCATTTGTTGACTTAAGTACTTAGAAGTCACCAAGGCTTCTATGGTGCAGATAAATACTCATTGCTGAGGCACTGTTTAGGGAAAAATGCATTTTATTCAGAAGGCTCAGTCAGAGCCTGCCTCTCTGGGAATGTCTAAATGAGGGTCAAAGGCATTTGTAAGAGAAAATTATGTATTCCAAAACAACATACTGCTACAATTTTAACAGAATTTATGAGAATTATCTGCTATTTACAGTGGGTTTTTTTTGCTTTTCGCTTAAAAAAAAATCCTTCTTCAAGAAGAAGTAGGACAAAAAAAATCACTTTAGTATATTTTGAAAAGATATTAAAGAGTAAGGCTTGGAAAAATACATTAGCTACTACTGCTACCTAATAGCTTGAAATGTGCTCTATGATCTACAAACACATTACTCTATCATTTTGAGGTCTTTACTGTTTTTCACTGAGATCTGTGGTAATTTTACTAAACACTTTTAACAGTTTAACACTATAACAGTGTTTTAAAAATACTTACAGAAAATATTTTTTATTGCATTAATATTTTTTGTTGAGGACAGCATGAAGGTCCAGGTATTTTACGGTAACCTGGCAGATTTTTGGTTCCCTATATAAAGGGCTAGTATGATCCAATAGCTCTTTACTGACACTGCAATGAATGACAATGGAAATTACATTTCACCATTCGATTTGTGAACATTTATTACGTTTTGTGTGGTAATTACCTTTTTGTTTATTTTTGTTTGTGTTTAATATCTGTGATGATGATGTCAGAAATACTGTAATGGAGGTCAGGTTCAGGTGCCCCAGGTGCCTCCCCTGGGGCAGGGAGTTTCACATTGAAAGACATAATGATGTAGATCACAGGACGCTTCAGAAATCTTTGATGGCTTAAGACTTTACAGCTGCCTCTCATGTCAGCACAGCTGAGTCAATTATGGCCCATGAGAAGGGGTGAATAGGCTATGGTGTATGTCACCATAGTGTTTTCCCGGAGAGGAGTTTTCACAGCTGAGGCATTTGTGCAAAAAATGCATAAAAAGCATTACCACACCTCCCAGGATCTGCCTCAGCCTCTTTCCTTATTTTGTTCACCACCAAGCTGTAGCCTGAGGTGGTGGCTGTGCACCTGAGGGGAGAGTACATTATCAGCTTGCACCTTGATTGTTTGAGCCATCAGCATTCCAGTCTCTCACAGGTCTCTCACCAGTCCTCCCTACACTTTAAAAGCTTCCCCTGGGATGAAAATTGGCATTGCTACAATAGTAATGAAAGGAGGTGAAGAGTTTACCATTGTTTATCACTATAACAGAAAGGCTTAGGTTTATATTAATCTCTTTCTCCTGGAACAAGGAGCAAGATGGCAAGAACTGGTGATTTGCAGGGCTCTGAATTGCTCTGTTTGCCTTGTTGACCTTTTTGAATCGAAGTTTTATGGAACTCAGCTGTTTGCCCTGTAAAGACTTGCAAAGATCTATCAGCTTTATTTATTACTCTCTTTTTTTGGATAATTGTAATTGTGTGACCTAGTCACAGGAAATATTATTTCATAAACAAAGGCTTTAATAATCTTAATGTTAAGGAGGTTTTGAAATACATCAACAAACATTCTAAACTTAATGTTTTGAATAATTTGCTTTCACTTCATTTTAACATCTGCATTGCCATGATACTGTGGGTTGGCTTGAAAGCAAGAATTTCATTTCCAAAAAGAAAATAATTGCATTAAATTTTTTGAGTTCTCCTACATGCAAAAGGCACTTTGTGAAACAACATCACAGACTGTTAATACCACAAAAGTTTTGGCGCTTGGCTAGCATATATAAGACAATAAATTCTATCTCTCTTTTTCATTACTTGGAATAGGCATTTTAGAACAAACGAGGGCTTAGCAGGTGTTCCAAGAGCCTTTTGACTTCTTTAACCTAAATCTAACATTTACTGACTGAATGCGTGCAGCTTCTTTAATCCCAGTTTTGCAGATTCTCTACTTTCTCAAGGTGCTTCTGGCCAGTCTGCTAAGAAAGTAAATCTGGTAGATGGGCTCCTAAAGCAAGAGAAACACTGACACAGAAACTGAGGTGCCTGTATCAAGCTGCAGGTACAAACTCCTGCATTAGCATTGGCCTTGTCCTTGCCATGTGATATAGCTCAAATCATAACCATATAGATAGCAACTGCCCCTGCTTCAGCATCACTCCCTGGATGACAGCCTACACAAAATCTACCCAGCTGGTGTGAAATGCACCTTACCTCTGAATGGGAAGTATTTTCCTTGATTTGTGGGTTCCGTCCTATCCTAGGTGTGTATATTAATGGATAAACTTCTCTCCAATCAAAGTACCTCTCTCTGGAAACTTGTATGAAAATACAAAGGAGAAATGACATTTCATGATGAAATCATGCAAATATTTGGCTTCTGGCTTCTGTTACTGAACACTGAGCTGAATAACACAAAAACAAAAACAAACAAAACAAACAAACAAAAATCAACAAAAAAAAACCAAAGAAAAAATTGAGACTTTTTTAAAGTTATGTTTTTAAATTTACTTAAAGCTTGGAAAACAAGGCTGTGCCTGTGCATTATTTTTGACTTTTTTTTTTTTTTTAAAGACGCGTTTATATTATATGTAGCAATTGCAAAATTTGTTCCTTCTTCTTGGTTTGTATTTTTTTGGTTTAGGGTCAGAAAGAAATAATTTCTATACAAATAAAATACAAAACATAAAGATTGCACTTTCACTAGGTGGCAGAAAATGCCTGAGGTTTTCATCTGCAGAATCATATTTGAGTTTATTTGACATAAAGTTTCTAAAACAGCTGTACTCTGAGCTGTCTAACCTCTGAATCATCATACACTAAGCAAATCAATAATATTCTATGGTAGTCACTCTTCAAGGAGAGAACACTGTGATGGAAATGCCTTCACTTAGACAGTCATGTACTAAAGCTGTACACCAGTGAGTAATAATGCTTTCCAAGGAAGTCACCATGAAAAAATAAATCATTTCTCTTCTGTTCTACCAGGAGTGAGACAAAAAATGAGGAGAGAGAAGGAGAAAGATGAAAATTCAAACCTTCACCTTCAAAAATGACTTTAAAATGTTATTATTTGCATTTTAATATGTGTGATCAAATCTTCAAACTTATTTGCATTTATAGATAAATAGTTTTAATGCACTTCTACACATTATGAACATTATTGGCAAAATTTACATACACTTTCATTATTTCTAAAATAGCTGTTTCCATTAAAACCTTTCACAGGGTTTATATTAGCTAACATATTTATAACCCTCTGTATCAATCACAGAAATTATCAATATTTGCATGTTAATTTCACTGCATGATAAAATGAAATAGTCTGTATATGAAAATAATAATATTATACTACGATTTAATGAAATAAACAAACCCAAGATGCTGCATACTGAAATTGTTTTCTGGCTTATGGCATCTTTTATAGTTTTACTGAAGTCCTTCGTTATACAGCTTTAATTTTTAAGCCCGGAAAAGACAGAAAAATAATTCACACAGTGTTTTAATTTATGTTTACATACCTTGATTTCCAACTGAAATGATAAGTCAGCTGAGAACCTGCAAAACCAGCAACTCTTAGTAAGTTCACCTATGTCTTATGGACTCAGAATAGCCCAATGTAGGATGATCTTCACTTTAGAATAATTGTGGGTTTTCTGTGACATTTTCTTGAAATACATTGATCTGCTTGAAAAATTAATATGACACACATATTAATTTCTTGGTCCAGAACTTCTAAAAGTATTTGAAAACACCCTAAATGCTTGTAAATGTATCAGTACAAATAGTGCACACAGTCCCAGACTACAGAGCTGAAGGAAAAGCTATTCTTTTGGCAACAAAATTTTAAATCATTCCCTGTAACTGTTCTTCAGGAAATAAGCAAATCCCATCTACTAGCACTATTCCCCACACAAACCTTAAAATAGGCATTTGTTTAGCCTTGCAGAGAGTTTCATAGTGGGGAAGTAAATTATAATTTTGCTCAACTTGGCATGTCTGTCAGACTTCAATGGCAAATTAACTGCTACATGAATAAATTAAAGAATACATGGAATTTGCAACAAGTGTGAATACAATTGAATTCAATCATTTTTGCAGTTTTTCTTTTATGTGAGTCACAGATTCCTGATAATAAGGCCTGTTGTAGATGTAATAGCTGTTCAGTGAAGCCCCCAAAATGGCAAACGCCACGTTAATCTTTCTGACTTTAAAAGCACGAGATGCAAATCATTTCACATAACTTGTATCTCCAAGATTTGTCTGTATTTAACTTAGTCAACATAGCTTCCTTTTGAGGCAACAGAACTATGCTGATTTGCAAGCAACGAGTATATTATCTTTCATCAATTTTTGTTATTCAAGTGAACTATAGGATTTGCATATGAATTTCTATATGAAGTAGGATGAGCTATAACTTATCTAAACACCAAACATCAAACGATTCCAAGGTGTAGTCTAAGTCACTCTACCTGGAGAAGAGCAAAGAACAATTACTACACGTGCCTTCAGGGAGAGGTTCGCTTGATACATCCTGTAGTATGCAACTAAGATTAGATGAGTTGCCCTCAGGAAGTGTCTATTTTTCTCTGTAAAAGGTAATTTGGTTTGGTTTCGATTATCTGACTTTAACATTATATTAAATTGATATCACCTACTGTTTCTGTAGTTGCTTGTGTGAAAAAGCAGTGGTGCAATGACAGTAATGTCTTGAAGGTCCTTTTAAATGTAGCTTTGTCAACGGTCCTTGTGATATCCAGATACATATTTATTTAAGAAAGCAAACAGATGGCTTGAAAAATGTAATTAAGTAAAAAATTCTCATCTGGTCCTGTCTAAACCAAACTATGCCGAAAATCAACAACAGCATTTGCTTCTTGTAACACACGAACTAACCACTGTTGCTATTTTTTTTCTGTTTTTCCTTCCTTTGTTGGATGAGAGCAGTAGTCATTGCTATATTTCCCATGCCCCGAATAAATATTTTACCTCACTTTTTATAGATTTCTGTAGCACTCTTTCCGTTAACTGCCTGTTATCATTTAATCTCACCAATATTCCTCCATTTTATTTGACTTTTATGTGATGTCAAGCTGCTGCCATTGCGTTGTTCAACATGAGCCTTTGTACTGGGTCTTGCTTTGAGACAATAAAATTGTTTCATAAGCAGCCATATGAGCCTGCAGTTTAGATTTGTGACTACATCAGTGTTGTTAAGAAATCTGTCTTTTAGTTATTGCTGAACACAGCACAACATCAAAGACTTCATTGTTCCTCACTCTACCCACAAGCGAGGAGGCCAGGGGTGGGCAAGTTGCTGGGAAGGAGCACAGCCAAAATAGCTGACCTAGCTGACCAAAGGGATATTCTATACTGTATGGTGTCATGCTCAGCAATAAAAATGTGGAGGGGCTGGCCAGGAGCATTTCCCAGCCAGGCTTTTCTCTGAGACTGGTCTAGCAATGGTCTGCTCATAGAAGGTGCTGACATATTCATTTTGTTTTACCTGTTTGGGTTTTTTTCTGTTTGTTTGTTTGCTTTTCCCCTTTCTCTCCATTTATTAAATTGAATTTATCTTGATCTACCTGATTTTTCTTGCTATCATTGTTCTTATTGTCCAGCATCCTCTTAGGAGGAATGTGACAAAGTGAGCAGCTGGTGGGCTCTTAATTGGTAGCTAGAGTCAACCCACTTCATAATTTTTAAATAATAAAACAAAAATAAAAATCAGGAAGTATAAATATTGCCTGAAATAAATTTGCATCTCCCTCTCCTCATCTCTTTTTCTATCAACCTCTCTCTTTCTGCCTCTCTGTCCACCCATCCCTTCAAAATGTCTTTCATTTTTAGTAATTGTTTTGAAGAAAATTATTCGTTTATCAACTTTTATCAACAGCAAATAAACAAAATAACAACGCTTCACATAAAGTTTATGAATAGAAACAGTTGCCTTGTTAATTTTAGTGTTCTAGTTTCAACACTACAGAAAAGTCTACTTCAAAACATTCTGTTTCAGAGCTTGTATATTTCACTCTATTCAGCAGCAATTTAACCAATTTAGAGATAATAAGAATAAGGAAATAATATGCTGCCTCTTTTCTGGTTGTATTAAGTCCTCAAAATTTGTACGAGAACAAAAGTCTGACTATCTCCTCAAAGTGAATTTGTTTACTTCACTGTTTTAAGTCAGCATCTTCTTCTTTAAATAATTATGATAAATATACATTACAAGAAGTTCTACTAGATGATTTCAAACTAAAATATGATAGTGTGTGATAATAAAAGTGATCTCTACGGTGCATTTTTTCTGTGCACATTTGTATAACAGTATAGCTCAATCATATATAATAGTATGCATGTATATTTTAGAAGGAGCCTGTGTTTGAGGTGAATCTTCCTCTACAACCTCCTAAATTCTGAAAGGCCTTAAACTCAGTATGTTATGGAGGGGTTGAATAAAAGCTATGACATTTGTTTCTCTTTACAAAAACTGAATGTGACGGGGAAGCATAAACATAAATAAAAATAACAATAATAATTATAATAAATAATATTAATAGTAATAAAACCATCATCGTCTTCTAGAGGAATTTAACCATTAAAAGAAGTTTAATTTGCATTGTCAATTGAATACTATAATTACAATTGAGCAATTTAACATTTTTAATGCAATTACATAGTAAAATTTTAGTTTAATTTTAGCTTTTGACAAGTCATATTTCACCCTATGATTGCAGCTCTAATGAGACAGGTTTAATTCATCTAAAACAAATCAGAGTGAGATTTTTACTGTAGCCATATATTCAAGCATGCTGTAACAAAAGTCTCAAATATCTGATGTTTTCAGGTAGCATGAGCCGAGGTGTATTGAAGATGAGTGCTCTGGCTTGGCTTGAGTAATTTTTTGGTTTTTTTTAAAAAACTTACCACTATTTCAACGAAGTGGGATTGTCTGTGCTACTCTTTAGCTTGTTACCATTCTTATCTCTTATCAGAGATCTCTGCCATGTGGTCTCAGCAAGTATCTAAGATCTGGTTTCTCCATTTCCTTCTCCTTCAGTCTATGCATTAATAATACCAATTTGGAACCAGGAAAACCCATATGCCCTTGGGTAAAACCTTTAGAGATGGCAATTATACATACTCTTTTATCAGCTCCTGTTTAATTTGAAATCTGACTTTAAAAACTGTACTTTCACAGAAGGTTGAAAATATTGTGCAGTTAAAGGAGAGATAGCCTAAATTAATTTATATTTTGCTTCTCTCTAGGATAGTCACAGCATCTCCTGAAAATAAAGAGTAAAATAGTCAGAATCTATTTAAACTGAGATAATCAGTGACTAAATATCTACTTATAAAGCAGGCTAAAACAAGAATGGTTCAGCAATTAAGATTTAAAATTCAACAGAGATCATCTAATTATCAACTGAAATTATCTTCCCATTGAATAGAAAGAAAGCCCTAAGAAAATTCAGTATTTGTGCTAGTAAAACTCTAATGCCTTCAATTTTAGCGAAAGCAACTCTAAACTCAGATAATGAGCTAAATAAATCTCAAATTTTTAACAACTGGAGCAGAGAAATAATAGGATTAGCATTAAAGCCTTTATAGCCAACATACTGAGCAATTTTATACTTCATTTCACTTATTACTCTACCTCCTACAATTTTCTGTACTCTTTTGCCCTAAAAAAGGCCATAGAGGAAACAGAACAGGACAGGTATTTAAACCAGAAAACAGAGGACTCTTATGTTTATCTTCCACTCTCACCAGTTCACTGAGAAGATTTGAGAGGCAAATGATCTTGTTTTAGTTGCATGTGTATTTTTTTCCTGCACTATGAATAAAACCCACTGACTGCATTTGAGAATGGAGTCATCAGCTCTTTGAAAACCCTTGCAATGCACTTCTCAGCAGAGGATGGTATTACAAATACATTAAATATAATGCTCTATGTTCAATTAACAGATTAAACACTACTCAAAATAGCAACCTAAGTCTCTCAAGAGATAATCAGAGCAGTCAGCATTGCTCCTTGAGTCAATAGAATTTTTTTATCCTGAAGGGTAATTCTTTGTGCAGATGATGATGGTAAGAACCTCTGCAGGGAGTCAAAAAGCAGCCAGAAACCTCAGCAAATATGAAGAACACTGTTTTGGCATCCTTTCATAAAGATAACCTTTTTGCACAGATAGAAAATATACATATTGAAAAAATTAATCTGCGGACCTTTTTTTCTTTCTTACACAGAACCAAGAAACATATGTTATTTTTTATTGCATATCCTACTTAATACACAACTTGAAAAATATGCAGACAATGCAATAGTAATATATATTACAAGAACTTGCTGTTTCTAGGAAATGAAAATGTCTTGAATATTTTCTTGAACATTTCTAAATTTTTAGAAAATGTCTTTTTCTATGTGTTTATATAACAAAATTTTGATCATCTCCTTTACACCAGGATGTGCTGAGGCTTTATGATAACAAAGAAAGACAGACTTTATAAAGTCTCAGTTCAAATGGTATTTATTAGAGCTAGCATTATAAAAGAAGAGAGAATAATATAGACAATCACTTATCTCTTTCAGTGGTGAGAACCTTGAGATGCATCATTGAACATCTCCAATCCACAGGCAGCACACCATGAAGACCCCATTTGTGGAAAGGGTTACTTCCTTTTGATTCTTCAAGTTGTCACAGAATTTCTTCTAAGAAAACAATGCTATTCATCTTTCCTACTGTAAAACAGAAAGTATTTTTGCATGAGAACTTCTTGCTGCATTACTAGTAAAGGCAATGCCACAGAGGTAACATAATTGTGCTGCCTGCAGTTCCTCTGTTACTGGCTAATTTTATTCTGCAGACGAGAGATTTGCTCGGCACACCAAGGTCCTGAAGGCCAGGCTGTACATCCAGATCAGCAAAACAAAGGACAGCACATCCCTGGGCCTCTTATGTGGATCATGAACCTTTTGATGCAAAATAATCTTCCAGTGAGGTTTATTGCAACATTTCCCTTGGACACAAGTTTTACTTCCATCTAATGGAAGAATTTCTAGGTGATCTTTGTTTTATTTTGCCTTGGAGAAAATTGCACTTCCTGAGAGGAATGCTTTTTTTGCTCAGCCAACAGTATGTCCAAATCTCATTATTTGATAGCATGTGTTAAAATAAATGCATCTCATCTAGTCTTATTAATCAAAAAGCTGAAAGTTCTGTCCTTGCTTTACCTCTAGGGACAGTAAAAGGGATAGTCATCCCCACAGTATCCTCATATGGCTTATGTACAGTAAGTAACCATTGGAATCACCCTAATTCTCATTAACATTAAATAATTTAGATGATGCATTGAACTTTTAATTAGTTCAAGGTAGATAAGATGAATACCAACTCAATTCTGTAGGCTAGTTACTACACACAGATTTTTGTGTTTCATTTATTCAAAAATGTAAAATCTTCCTAACTGTATGAAGACTTAAAGAATTGAAAGATATTTACAACAGTTGAATTGAAGAATTTAATGTGGCTGAGGAAGAGTTTTCATATGCCATCACCTTTGCATAATTTTGAGTGTTGAAGTTAGCTGGAACTAAGAGTTATTTATATTGAGGTTTTATTATTCTTTCAATGAAAAAAATCTACTTTATCCAGGGAGAGACTGGAACTATATCAAATCCACAGAACAATAGGAAGAGAATTTAGGAGCAGAGGAGCTGCCTTATTATGTTTACCCAACAAGGATATGCACTTTTATGGCAAACTAACTGGTGCATTACTTGACAGCATAAGAAAGCTATTATTACTCTTAAAAATACCAAACTAAAATTACTGAGACTATGGAAATTAATTTGTTCATATTTAAACATTATGACATTATAACTAAAACAAACAGCATTTAAAGCATTTATTTGGACAATGCTAAATAAATATAAGTTTATTAAACTTGTTTTGTTGCTTACACAATTATAGAAAGGAGTGATTAACAATTTTTCATTAATTGGACTGTCTGTTTAAATTATATTTAGATCAAATAACCCTGTAAACACAGTTTTAAAAGTTTCTGGCTTTTGCACATATATAGCTTTACAAAATTACCTGCGATATAGATTAGAGACTGATGGTATAGCTCATTGACTCTGAAACTACCTGTTTGCAGCAGTTAAGAATGTGACCAAGTAGAAATTATCTCACTCTCAGATATTAATATTAAGGTTTGTTCTTTTTTTAATCAGTCAGTAGAGAAGGAAATGTTAATCTCTTTGCTTCTGTGTAGAAAGAGCCACTACTGGACTGTACTCATACCAGATAAAAAGCAAGATATGCTTTACTAAACCAATTTTATGGTGAAGTGTATCTTGGTTATCAATAGAGTGCATTTCCTAGGGAAAAAAAAAAAAGAAAAGAAAACTCTTATTGAATCCCTCAACCAAAAGTCTTTAATTAACCTTTAATTTGGGCTCCACTTAATTTGTAAATGGACTTTTTTTTACTAAATTGAAGCTGTCTTCTGCACAAAGTAGTAATAACTTTTTTCTGCCTACTTGGATACTGCCTGCACAGGTTTTTGAAGTTCAGAAGTTACATAACAATTTAAGTCAACACGATTACCAAGCTTCAGCAGTATACAAAATATTGATGTCTGGGACCTGTGAGAATCTCCACAGTCCTAGGAAGAAGACATCCAAAACACTTTCATGGAACAGAGATGAGAAACACTCATTAAAGCCTTTTTCAGGACAAAAAGTCATATATGCTATGTATGGGGTTAAGAATTTGTGTCCTGGTAATGTTTCAGAACTCTAAAAATAATGCAAGAAATATTGCAGTTAAAATTGCAATAACTGCAAAGCTCACTTAATAAAAGTTAAAACAAAGAGAGATAACATTTACTCAGTACAAACACTTAATAAATATTAGCTTCCTATTATGTATTTGTGTCTTCTGCTGTTGTGTTATCCGTCTGTCTCACAAGGTACTAAGGCCAAGACCATCAGTCTTCTTAGTAGGAAGTGGGGAGCTACAACAACCCATCAATGTCCTGATCTTTTTGCCAAGACATTTATTGTTAATGGTGGGGAGCTCTTCTGCCTTGGGCTTCAATTTTTCTGTTCTCAATATTTTCTCTGAAGTTAGTTTTAGCTGGCTCACACAGGTGCAATTCTGCATCAGCTGATACATCACTCCTGCATCCTGATCAGCTTTTGACCACTGTGTTCTGTTTTCATAAACTGGAACTTCTGATGTCGCCCTATATGCACACTCTCCAACATCACACTTAATGCTGGCGTCACCAGCAATTCCCCTCACACAGAATGGCTATTTGTTACTGCTATATAATTTGAAGCAGATTTCATCAGTAGTTACCAGATTGTGAGAAAATTACTATCACAGGCAAAGCAAGGTATCAGCTCAGGACAAGGCAAGCGCAAGCGAGTCCTGAGAGACAGCACTGCCAGGTCAATTCAAAGCCTGAGGCTTTTTACAAGTAATGACAAAACATCATATTTCCTGGGCTGCAGAAAGCCTACCCTTCGGCAATCCTGCTGTGCTGTGTACTATCTAAGCATGAAATTGGATTCCAGGGCAACCAGAAAATTTGGCCTCGTTGACCTTTATTGCCCTTGCTTCCTTCTGCAGCTGAAAGAGTTAACAGACTTTGTGGTAGCATAACCCAATTACACGACCTAATCCTTCACAGAAAATTATCAACAACTGCAAAAGTTATTGCAATATTTAAAAATAGATAAGATAAATTTCATAAAAATAAGAGTTATTCAAATACTACTTTTTCAGAGATGCTTAAGTAACAGGGCAACATTTGTCACTAAAAATCTTTATAAATGTGAACCTAAAGCATGTCAAAATGAGTAATTTCTTTTCGGTTAATCATCAGTTAGACAAAATGAAAAAATATTGTCAGTATTTGTTTATCAACTGCCAAAGAACACATTTCAGACTGTCTAAAGTCATATAAGATCCATTGGACAAACACTGAATATAAAAGCATTTGGGAGTCTTTCCTGTTCTGATTTGTAAGAAGACAACTTACTGTAAAAAGAAGTTGCACGTATTGAATATATATGTTGTTTTAATGAAATTTTAATGGAAATATTAGATTAATTTTGTGTTTGTTTCATTTTGATACCCCAAATATTTAATTTTGATACCATATAAAGTATTTATTTTAGCAAAATTTATTTATCATTGAATCATTAAATGGATTATGCCTTTACTATGATTTCCCAGTTTTCTGAACCCAAAATTTACAAATACCTAAGTACAGGCTATGTAAGCATCAGCCTGGGCCTAGACATAAATACTTTTTAATAGGTCTGGCCACAGCTTTACAAACCAATTTTTCACACATGAAAACAGCAAACATTTCAGTGACAATGGACATTCCCTTTATTGTTTTTGTTTGTTTGGTTTGGCTTGGCTTAGTTTAACTAGTTTGGTTCAAACTAGTTTAGTTTAAACCAACTTTCAATATTAAAACTTAATTGTTTTTCAGTCACTTTTGGAAGAACTTCACTTTCTATGACCAGATATCCCAGGCAGTTCCTGCAATACACATATGAGTATTTTTCAGATGTTCTTGAAGCATTTGGAACTAATATTTCTGAGAAGAAAATTGTGAAGAGCCAGCAATTAGCAGCTACTTTGTTCTTTATTTCAGTCATGGTGCTCCACAGGCTAAGAGCTTTATTGCTTCAGAAATACATTTTTTTCCTCAGTTTTCTCTGAATGGTATTACTGTAAAACTGAAAAATTTAATCAATAATTAATAGCTAATGTTCAGTGCATATGGGCAAACATATAATCTATTACAAATATATTTGAGATTGCTATCCTTAAGCATTTACAACTAATCTACCATCTTCTGATCATCTGCTGATCATTCATATATTACTAGAAACAGCAACAGTAGTCGTAAATGAGATATAGGCACATAAAATCTGTAATCTTGAATGCATTTCGTTTAATTCTTATGTTCTTTCCATTTCTTCTTCTGACAGCTGCAGTAACAGTTTTCTCTAACACATTTTAAAAAGTTTGATACAGAGATAATATTGTAGTGTACTTAAAATGCCATAATGGTAAAGTGATAACCATAATTATCTAGTACAGCTGGTGCCAATCACCTTTTCATCCACTCTCCATAGTTTTTTTTTTCATTTAGTTATTTTTTGTGTTTGAACATTTTGCCTCTAGTAACTTCAATATTCAACTGAACTTATTAATAGCTTTCAAAACATTTTTCAACATCAGCATAACTGTCATTATTTGCTCTGCAAGAGATTGTTGAACAAAAAAAAATCCAATGCTTCCTAATATCAAAAATTATGTGCAGATTTCATTTAGAAATGAAGATATGAATAGTGTTTCGTAATATAAAAAAATAGATGCAATATAGCCTTCATTCCATCTGAGAAAAGGCCTGTGTCTGTTTGCACATGCATGCATTTGTATCATCTTTTGTGACATAAGCAACTAATTTTCTGCAAAACGAGTATAAGAATGGTTTTAAACTGGATGGGAGGACTGACAATATATGTGCCTTCTGATTTAAATTTCCTTTCAGAACTAGAGGTGGAATGCGTTATTCAAAATAGTCTTATCAGTTTTGCAAAGATATTTTGAGACAGATGTTTCTATGAAGCATCTGTTTAAACAGATTAGCTATTTGGAATCCTTTTCTATTGGAAAGAATTATATTTGTGTTCAGTATTCAAGCTACATTTTTACTTAGAGTATTATTGATGTGTATTATGTGTTTATGTATTGAAATTACTAGCTGAATGGACTGGTTTAGAAATCCCCAAAACTTCACTACGCATTTTTCAGTATTTAAAAATATATTTAATAAATAAGAATGCATCAGTTGCTGTACTTTGTGATCATACATCTGTTTTTAGAAATATCTTATAGAAATTTGAATATAAAATCATTTTGACATATTTCTTTGCCAGTATATGTTATATTTTATTTCTTAAACTACTTCAGTGACATCTACCAAAAGATTGTTGAAGGACACAGGAGAAGTTCTATATCTTTAAACCAAGCTGAGACTATTGTGAAGGAGTATTCTTTTCGTCCCCATCAAGGGCAATTTTGTCTGTCATATTGCTTCTGTCTTCCTTTGTACCTTTGTATAGGGCTGGGAAGATAATTCCTGCCATGTGAATCACAATATTTATAGTATACATGTATTTATAGTGCAATATTGGTCTTTATATATGAAAGAAATCCCATTTATCGTTTTTTAAATTTAGCTTTCACATTCCCATAAATATTAGGTTAGTCAATGAATAAAATGAATTAATGTCCCAAAGCAAGTCCAGAACAAAGGAAAATAAAAAAATAAATGACATAATTGTTGCAAACACTGTCATTTCTGTACAACATTCAAATAGGAATAAAATATGAGTCATAATTTTCAGAAAATGAAAATAAGTAATGTTATTTCACAGATTTTTTTATTATTGTATGGTGTATGTTAAGGACCATACTGTTTGTTTAGTTCTCTCTCTCTCTCTCTCTCTCTCTCTTTATATATCTATAGAAATAAATATATATCTCAAAGTAGGAATGTAGAATATAGTGCCATGTAATGGCAAGTATTCACACAGCTCCCATTTTTCTCTTGGTATTATCTTCCTAATTTGTATGTTCTTTAAAGAATAATTTTAAATTTATTTGTTTGAACTGTGTGTGTTTTCATTAGCCTTAGAACAAAACTTCAGATTATTTTAGATAAGTAATAGTTTTCAATGAGACTTTATCAAAATTTTAAAAACTAATTCTTTAATGCCTATATCATCTCATTAGTCTATAGTTTTTAGCAACTTTTACTATTTAGTCTGACATACCATCTCTAGAAAAAGTTAGTACTTGCTAAACATTTAATTGTGCATTTTTGTTGACATGAAATAAATGTCCAGATTTCATATTTCACAGTGGGATAATGTCTGTTTAGAAAGCCTTGTATAAACAACAAAGGAAATCTCACACCTGCAGTCATTTGCGTTCATGGGGAAAAATAATCACTTCAGTCCATCCTGCAAAGGCAATATGAATACAGGCTACCCAGGTGATTTCTGAAGAATGTAAAAGACAATTTATTGACTTACATGCTCAACAAACCAATAGGATGATGTGTGCCACTAGATTTACTGATCCTGAAGCTGGCCAGAGCTGTGAAGGTTAATGGCAGACTTGGCTGTTGTGAATGCTGGAGAATTGCAGAGGGGAAGTGAGAAGTAGAAGGGTAGCAGAATTAGAGAGTCATTCTTCAAGAGATCAGATTTTGGCTTGTCAAGGGTTCTTCTTGGAAAGATGCAATGGGAAATTGCTCTGAGGAGCAAAGGAGCCTGGGACAGATAACTGATCTTCAGGAAACAAGATTCTCAGAGTGCAAAAGCCCAGGGTTTCTCTACGTGCATTGCCAAAGAAAAAAGGTTCAAGAAAAACCTTAATCTGTTTCTCAGTGAGGTAAGGTACCCAGTAACAAAGGACTTAGAGATGGATGGCATACTTAAAGTTTTTGTGCCCTGTTTTCAGGGGCCAGATGGGATGTGTATGAAATTGCTGAGTATTAGGAATCTGCAGGTAGCACCAGCCCTGATTGTCCTTGTTCAGCCCTGCTAAGTCTCCCCCAGTACTCACCAATGACCAGAAACCACAGTTGCCTGATTCCCAAACCTATATTCTACTTTAATGCCATTAAAGATGTCTCTTATTTGTTAGTGGTAGTTTAAACATTACAGTATTTTATTCTGTATGTCCATTTCCCATATACATTCAAAATTATGCAGAATCATTACAGGGATAAAACTGAAACACTGATTCTTCAAAGATTTGTACATATACTTAACTGTGATGAGTTCCATTGACTTCAGTATTTGACTTCAAACTCGTGCTTTTCATTTTTGGTAAAGTTAATCGTGTGTGTATGCCCATGATGCTTTGAGCTCTACAGTCTTCTATTTTATTTTTTTCAATACTTGAACTGTATGTTGATCTGCTAAAATTAGTATAGATTTAGGGTATTTATATACTTGAAATACATATATATTTGGAAAAAATTGCAAAATATTACCTTTATTGCTTTTTTTTCACTTCAATAAAACCAATAAAGTTCCCTATTAATAAACACTATACCTATTCTGCAAATGTAAAAGAAGACAAAATGTGAGATTTTACATAGTTGATTGAGTTTTCTGGCCCAAGATTCTTATATGTAAACATACTGTGAGAGGTCCAGAAATTACTAAGGGTATTCACCACAAAATCTTCCAGAATAAGGTCAAACTGCACCATTAAATCATCAATCTTAGCCCTTTTCAATTAAAAAACTCTAAACTTTATCCAGTTTTATTGAGCTGTTCTGAGCTCGATAACTTTTATTTGAGTAGACAATAACTTGTGTTTGGCTGAAGTATATCTCCTGGAAAGACAACCATTCTTTATTTAAAGGTTTCCACAGACAGAGAAACCTACTCCATCCCTCGGTAGCTTGTTTCAGTGATTAATTGCCCTTGCAGTTAAAAAGATGTGCCTAAATTCTAATTGGAATTTATCTGGCTTCAGCTTCCAGGCATAGGTCCTTGATAGCCCTTTTTCTGCCAGAGTGAAGCCCGTTAGCTATGGGCATTTTGCCTCCATATAAGTACTTATGAGTGCAATCAAATCACTTAATCTTTTTGATCAACCAAACAGACTGTGCTCTAAATCTTCCACCATGAACCATTTTTTACAGCTCTTGGAAATGTCTCTTCTCTGTACCTTTTACAATTTTACATATTTTAAAAATATGGATGCTAACTTTGTATATTGGTCTCACTGAGCTGAGCAGAGATAATATCACCCTTTTTACTCTTAGGATCCACCTTTTTATGTCTTTCAGTATTCTTTTCCACCAACATGGCAATAGGTCTACTCTCAGCAAATTGCAACAATCTTTATATATTTTTCAGAATCATTGCCTTCCAATTTTGTCTTTTTATTCCTATTGAATGTATTTCTTTGAATTTCAGCACTTTTATTGGAGTGTGATCCTTTCCTTTGAAATTACCAAGTGATCCAGACTAATTTTTCTGACCGTCTTGTTTACATCTATTTTTTATTATTACTATACTTAGAACCATTTACTATCCATAAGTTTTTGTGTTATGCATTGTTATATTTGGTCAACTCTTTCAATTTCTATGTAATATCCAAAGCTGGTGATTTCTGAATTATTAAAAAGAACCAAAACAAAATAAAACAATTATTTCCTACCACTGTCAACTGCTCTAGGTTTGTCATTTGGTAATTTTTTAATTGACTGATCTTGTGTAATTCCAGATTTTTTTCTATACTTTTTAATATTCTTCATTTAAGAACAGCTACTACAAATTTAAATTAGAGGATGCAGGAATCTGAAATGGAGAATTTTTACATGGTCTTCATATATATCTAAGGAAACAGCACTTTTCTCTCCTCTATGAGTTGTTCTTGTTGCTGCTGTTGCTGGTTTTATTTTACTCAGAATAAATAATCAAAAATAACAGAACAAGGAAAAAAGAAAGACACATAAGAATAAAACTGAGAAGTATATTTTGTGTTGCAAAATGCAGAATAGCATAGTCTGTTGTTTACAGCTAGTATACAGAGTGAGCATTTTCTTCATTATTGAGTAACTAATTTGTTCCCTGATGAACAAAGTGACCTAACTCTTTTTTTCAACTAGTTCCTTCACATTCACATACAAAGCATTATACCATTTCCTAACTCTTCTTTATTGATGCAATCAATAAGTATTCCACATAAACATATTTCCATGACAAAGATTATTCATGTTTAAAATTGTCATTTGATACTTTCAGAATAGAAATGCAGTTCATTTTATTTATAATATGATTAATTTCTTGAGCTTTTTTTTCCAGAAGATTAATTACAAATCTCTCTCAGAAAAATCATACTCCTATGTCTGAAAACTCTTTCTTACTTTCTGATCACAAAAGCGTCTCTACCTTGGCAATATGTTCCATGACATCATATTCCACTTTCACAAGGGTAAAAATGAGAAACGTGTGTAAGCAGTTCCAAAACGGATTCTGGAACACATAAGCACTTGCAAATTTAATGAAAGTCAAGAGCTGTAGATAAACATTATGTGGGGATAATGTTAGGACTTCCATTAGTGAACAAAGGTGACAATGACAACTTAGAATTGACAGATTAGGTTTAGCTCCCATGTACACCTACAAAATCCTTAGATTCATCCACAGTTTGAAATTCGTCCACCAAAGTTTCTCCTCTTCTATGGGCAGAAAAGCAGTTTAAAAATTTATGGATTTTAAAGAAGCTAAACAATTGGCATACAAGACAGCTTCCCATTGATCTGTGTGCTTAATAAAGCCAAATGTTAGGAAGACTAATGTACCATACTGATGTTTTAGGAATTTCATTAGCGTATTTGAACGACTATCATAACTCACTCACCTTTGCTGAGTTTATGAGCCATGGGTTTTCTCTAGCTCATAAAATCATCTTGCTTAGCACAATACTGTGACTGATAGCATCAGAGATGACACTTCACGAGGCAAGGTGACTCTTTTTTTTCCTTTTTTTTTTTTTTTGAGTTTGGTAGGACAATGCAGAGATACAGAATAGACTGCTGGATAAGAATCTGATGAAATATTATTCTGACTTAGTGACAAGATAAATACAAATACTCTAGGCCTACAGGTCTTTTAATGTTGAATATATACTGGGACAACGTTAACTTCTGAACTACTGAGAAATTACTTTTGTTTTTCCACTATTTAAGTGTTGTACACATGGCATAAAAAATCACCACTGGAAATTGTAATGTGGCTTTCTGTCAATGAGTCTTTATACTGAACTTTCATCTAAACATTTTAAAATTAAGAATATTTACAGTTTACCTTTATGTGGAATGAAAGAGGGTATCTTCACATTTGTACACATTTTTGCATTTCAACCCATTAGTTTTTAAACAGTATCCTTACCTCTTTCTATTTAACTTATAATGCATATATCATCTTAAGTAATTATCTAAGTCTCCCTTTGTCCATGGATCAAAAAAGGGATCCAACATATATGATTTCCGCAGTATTATTTGTCTTCCAATTACTGCAAAGGAAACCTTAAAGGAACAACCCAAATGTAGATCTTTATAATGAGATACATTAGATATATTTAGACCTAGTTCTCTTTCTTATCCCTGAAGTAGAATCTACATCTTTAGCCATCACCTACAAAGTATCATGAAGGATATTTTAAACCTGTTTCAAAAGTGTTAGCTCCATGAGTTTATGTGGGTATAGGGTAAAGTGAAGTTTTTGAAATAAACCTTTGGATTTTATCAATGCTCACATTAAGTTCCAGATCAGATGCCTAAGTTAAAATTTACCTTGTGAATATGTGCCAAGTAAATGGGTTTGGTGTCCAGACTGCATGCCATTTTAAAATTAATGTTACATTATTTCTGCATCTTGACTCTTTCATCCATTTAAAGAACCTCTATGAAAATCTCTTCTCCATCACTCTTTTATAACATATTACCAGAAGGAAATTATTTTCATTTTCAGTTATGCAGTTACCTAATTTAGCTCTGCAAAAATGATCACTTTCTTTGAAATATAATTTAAGAGTAGCATAAGTGTCCTTATATGCTATTCTGTTCTTGAGTGTAGTTGGTGTTTTAGTGTGTTCTTCACCACATGACAAGAAGCAAGTAACCTTAGCCCTGAGACTGAGAAGTTTATTTACATAGATAATTTTAATAATGTTTTTATAATTGCATTTTTATCAACTTATTCTCCAAGTTTCCTCATTGCTAAACATGTTCCTCTATTGTTTTCTGTTGCCTCTAATCAGGACATCTACATTTATGCTATTTTGGGTAAAGGTGCATGTATAGTTACAATTTCAGTTATGGGATTAAATTTAACTTTTCCTCCTTTTCTCTAAAATTAAAAGTAGAGAAGAATTTACTAACATCTGCTAAAGATCTAGATCCAGCTTGCCAAATGAAATGCTATGCCTCCTCTGCATATGTCATACAATTTCAGATACTAACACCTTTATCAGACCAAAGCTTTCACAATTTGCAAGAATATTTTAGTTTGTTGAAAGCTACCGTTTTACTAAGAAAATTTGATTATCTTGCATCTGTTGTTGACTGAGTTCATATTGCATTTTTTATTTTCCTTGGATTCATTTATGAATCTTAGATGTAGGACTAGTTTCTGCCCTATATTCTTAGTTACTAATTCTGAATTAGTCTAATAGTTCTTAATAATCCCCGAAACTATAAAATACTTGTATTTTATGTAACAAAAAAGAATGCCTATTATAGTTAATGAAATAGAGATCTAGGATAATGATATAATACAGAGCAGATTAATGAGGTTTTTAATTTTATTATCTTGTAAATTTTTAGTTAAAAAAATAATGTATATTAGACATTTTTCTTCTAGATATTTCTTACCCTTAATGCAGGTTATTTTACTTTTCAAAAGTGTTCTCTGTTAGTCTAAACTTAACTAGGTCTTTTGAACTTAAACTTGCAGAAGATCTCTTTTTCTTGGAGAAGTAATTGCATATGTATGAAATAATTATACGTATAAAACCTTCATGAAAATATATATACTCTTGGATGGAATTTTTATTATTTTTGACCCATTTTGACCCCTATGTGCTAACACTACTCCAGCTGAGTTTTCCTGCATTTTAGAATAGAATCATAGAATGATTTGAGTTGGAAGGGACCTTAAAGATCATTGAGTTCCAAATCCCCTCCTGTGGGCAGGACCACCTTTCGCTAGATCATGTTGCTCAGAGCTCCATCCAACCTTGTCTGAAATACTTCCAGGGATGGGACATAAGTAACTTTTCTGAGCAAGCTCTTCCACTGCCTTACTGTCCTCACAGTGAAGATTTCCTCCCTAATATCTAATCTAAATCTACTCTCTTTTAGTTTAAACCCGTTCCCCCATGTCCTAACTCTACATGCTCTTGTCTTTTCCACGTTTTGCATCTGTCATGGATGTAAAAGAATCTGATGGGTATTAAAATTTCTCTTTTGCACAAACAGCTGCAGCCATAAAGAATGACTGAAACTGACAACACGGCAAGGAGGGCTTAGCAGCATTGTTGGTATTACAGACTAGTGTTTCAAGTAACACAATTGCCTGGGAAAAACTCAGACAAATTACCCCAGGAATGTGAAAGTCAAAGATCAGTAATTCTAACCTATCACCTGAACCAAGGTTTTCATGTAATGCAGAGAAAATTTTGACGCATTTTAAACAGAGATTTTTTTCAATGTCTATATTACTAACCAAGGCTTAACTGATAGGAAAAGAGACAGGCACACGTTGTGTATCACTATGGTAACACACACCCTGAAAACAATGTAATGGCAGTACATTTAGAGTCACTGAAGAATAAAAGAGCAAAATATAATGAACAGTATATAAGTAATACTATTGCATACAGTGGCCACAGCAAATTCTCAATTCTGCCTGAGGACAGCATGTAGCTTTGCTTTGTAATTTAGAGTGAGAAATTGCTGAGTTACTACATCTACACCACAGAGTTTGGAAAGATTTTAGACTTTTGGGAAAATTCAGAAAGTAAAGGATCACCATGGTTGGAAGAGACCTTTAAGATCACCAAGTCCAACCATCAACATAGAACTACCATGTTAACCCTTAAACTACTAAACCATATAATCTCCCTGAGCAACTTATTCAAATGTCTGACCAAGCTAAGAGTGAATTTTTTTCCTAGTATCTAATCTGAATCTCCACTGTCTCAGCTTAAGGGCACTTCTAGTCCTCTCACTGCAGACACAGCACACCCTTCTGTCAGGTAGCTACAGAGAGCAATGAGGGCACCCCCTGAGCCTCCTCTTCTTGAGCCTAAACAAGCTCAGCTCCTTCGGCCATTCCTCTTAAGACATGTTTTCTAGAACTTTCACAAGCCTTGTTGCCCTTCTTTGGACATACTCCAGCAAAGCCCTTTTTAAAGTGAAGGGCCCAGAACTGAAGTCAGCACTCAAGGTGTGCCTCACCAGTGCTGAGTACAGGGGCAAGATCACTTCCATAGTCCTAGTGGCCACACTATTCTTGATACAGGCCAAGATGCCATTGGACTCTTTGGCCACCTGGGTACACTGCTGGCTCATATTCAGCAGGCTCATATTCAACTGTCAGAAAGCACTCCCAAGTCCCTTTCTTCTGAACAGCTCTCAAGCCACTTTGTCCCTCGTCTGTAGATCTGCAAGGGGTTGTTGTGACCCAGGGGCAGGACCTGATACTTGGCCTTGTTGAGTCTCATTAAATTGTTCTTGGTCCATTGATCGAGCCCTCCCATGTACCTCTGTAGAGCCTTCCCACCCTTGAGCAGATCTCCAGCTTGGGTGATTCCTCCTACTGTAAAGAAAACATCTGAACTATGTCCCCAGAGGCCCATTCTTGCTGGAATGACTATAAAGGAAGCTTACGCTATTCCTGGAATGTGTGCATCTAGAGTGCAATATCTGTGAATGATACAAACATCTTCTAAAGTAACTGTTCATAACTATGTATGATGTTTTAAGCATGAAATGAAAGATGCTCTCTCTAATTTGCTGAATAGGTTTTTTGTTGTTTTGTGTGGTTTTTTTTTGGTTTTTCTTTCTTTCTTTTTTTTTTCGTCATTGTTTTTGATTGATTGGTTGGCTGGTTGCGTGGATTTTTTTTTTGTTTGAGGTTTTTTTGGTCTTGGTGGTGGTTGTTTTGTATTAACTAATTACCTATGCCAGGACAACTCTATTAATTACTGATTTCCCTTATCCATCTCATTTTTTGTTAGATTTCAACCTTTGAATTATTTATATTTCAAAATTTTTGAATAAATGAGATTGCAGACACTGTGTAGCAAATATAATTCTGATAATGAACTTTTTAGATATCCTTTCAAGGCTCTTTAAAGCTTCTTATGAACTGGCAGGAGTGCCCTAACAGCAAATTGGAATTTTGGACTTAGAGGAATAAATGTTTTGGCAAAAGAGCATGTAATATTAAGAGAAAGAAACAAGAAAAAGAAAATCCTTGTTTTTTCAGAATAGAAGAAACTTCAGAAATTCTATTTGTTTTATGAATATTATAGTAATTGTTATAAACTTATAGGCATAAAATAAGCCTGGTAAAACAAATTCTTAGTCTCTAAAGGCAGTCAGTAGAGGGAGCCATGTTCATACACAGTTTATTACATGCCACTGCAAAGCTTTCTAAAATAACCCAGCTGATGAACAAATGAGATTTTTTTTTTTATTTGCTGCAGTATCCTTACATAGGAAGAGAATGTAATATGGAAAACATCAGACTATTTCGTGACTGAATATGTTAGTCAAGTGAAGGATCACAGTAATAACAACATTAAGGTGCAGCTGCGAACTTAAATTTGCTATATTCTATGACTTTTAGATTTACCAAGGGATTTAAGTGCTTAATATTAACCTCCTGGGTATTTTAGTGCGCAGATTACAAAAATCACAAGGGGAGGAAAAACCTGTTCTACTGATGCTTATCCCTGTCAATAGCTTGGCAGTTGCTTTCATGTTCAGCTTCAAAGTTTCTGAGTAGTTTTATATCGAGAACTGAATGTTTTAGGGATTGTCTTCTCAGTAATCAGTGGCTGATGGCTTTTTGTTTTGTTTGTTTTTTATTTTTTTCTGAAAATAAAACTAAAGAACCCTGAGGTATTCTCACTGCTGAAATATTTAAACCACAGGAAGACTGAATTCCCAGTGAAATGCAGTTGCAGCCATTTTCTTTGAAAACACAGCTGGAGCCCTTTCATGGGGATAATGAAGGTGAGTTCTTCACACTGAGAAGAGCATTGAAATAGGGGTTTGAGATCTCACACAATGGGTAAAGAAGGGGGAAGGGAACACAGCAGCTATAGTACATAATAGTAATAAATATTGTTCTTGCACAAGCCCTTCTTCATTTTGACAGAGGGAAGTAAGCCACTGCTCATTAGCTATTACTGTGTGAAAGGACTCAGCCCACTACCAAGAACCCCTGCCATGCCACTGTACTGTGAGGCACCCTGGAATAATTACAGCTTTCAGGTTTTCTACACTGACTGAGGTATGATTTATGATGTTGAGTTGCTCTTCAAAACTAAGAATAAGGAAATTGTATATAAAAGGGTGGTGCAATTTTAAGATCTGTTGATGCTGTCACTAATACAGCTGTATGAGGAAAGTGCAGTGGTGTTTAGGAGTTAGAAAAAAGTGACTTAGAAGCAAAATTTTTCAGAAACTGAACTTTATTCCTAGGGAATTACAGTGAACTTGTGTTTTAACCATGTACATATATACACATTGAGGTGTATTTATCTGTCAGAACTATTCTGTGGTTAGATTTCTGCTCAGATCTGTGGAGATACATCTTCCCTATGTTAAAGCTTTATGGGAATAATTAAAAGAAACACCAAACCCTAAACAACAACAAAACTGCTCTCCCCTCTCTACTGTAAAAGCCATGGAAATTATAGCATTAGTAAAAAACATTCGTCTCATGAAAATACCGAACATCATAGCTTAACCTGAAGTTAAAACTATATATATGTAAATTCTATATCACAATTTATTTCTATTTTTGTTCCAGTATTTTTCTTCTTATAGTCATCACTATATGTCAAATCATATAACTTCAGATCAGATTTTTTTCAAAAGGGTCTACCTACTCTATTTTTCTTTAAGATTCCATTTCTTTTTTTGATTTTAGAAGTTATCTTGTTTTGACCCTATTTTATTGTAACTGTCTAGCATTTCTATGGCATAAATATGAACCTATTAAAATTTTAACAATAAGACACTTAAAGAAAAGATTTAGAGTCGATTTCACATGCTCTTCCTCTTTTGTGAATGAACTTATGTATTTATACCTGTCAATTTCTGATTCAGCATGGATGTAAGCATTATAGTTTCAAGGAAAGCAGCAGATTTTGTGTGGCTCATGATGTCATTGTAGGAGTGGATATTGTATCTATAGCTCAGAACACTCATATAATCAGCAGTATGAAGTGGTTTGTCTCAAGACAGAATATCAAGTTCAAGTTAATAAATATCTTGCATAAAATGGATTAAAAAAATACAAGGTGTAATTGATGAAAGATTTTTCAAATTATATGGTAATCTCTTGCAGGAAATAATCTGCCTGTGTATTTTTCGTACTACATAATACTGGATATCACTCTTCTGGGAACCTTGCAGTAATCTTGCATAAAATTTATTTTCCCACTCTATAATAGAGTTGTGCATTAAATTTTCGTTTTAATAAAGTTACTCTTGGTATGTGGCAGGTACAAAAGTCATCCTATTTGTGATGCAAATGTAAGGCCCATGACTAATAAGAACATTTTTTTTTAGACTAGGCTGGACAGGAATGCTTTGACTATAGACACATTTTCACATTTTGTCTTAGACTCGTGTATCATAGCTGCAAAATCTTCCCATTTTGAATCCTGGGACTGGAGCAGATGGCAGAGATGTATTTCAAATAATGGTACTTGACATATAATTTCTATAAATAGCTACACAGATACAAGGTGTTATTTGTAATTTTTCTCTGTTGGGAAGGAACTAGAAATTTTCTGTCACTTCATGATAGTTGTTCTTGAAATTCTTCACAAATAGATATTTTTTTTAAATTTTTACCTTAAGGTAAAAAGACAGATATCAAGGCAGATGTTCTTTTGCATGTTACTGGATTCCCAAATGTCTCCACAGCCTAGTCATAGAATCAGTTCCTGCCACATATTATGCACACATATATAGATATATAGTCATAGAGAAAAAGTATGAAAGACATACATTCTCCACTTTTATAAAACATTTATTGAGTTTCTTTTTCATGATAAAGGGTTCTACTAGAAAAATAAATTGTTTTTCTTACCAAGAAAAACTACATAAATGATAAAATGTATTATGTATCTTACAAAGAGTGAGTTTATGTGTTAAATCATTTTCCCTTCAGCTCATTGATGCAAGATTTAAAAAAACCCCAAAACTGATACTGAAATTATACTGAAATTTCAGCTATGGATGGGAGAGAGTTGTACACTATACCAAAAATAATGTTTTGGTTTTATTTCACTGGTGGGTGCTTTTTGGGAGAACAGTTAGTTCTTGTTTCAGGCAGAAGAAAAATGGAAAACAGTCTTAGACATTTTAGGGTTTATGGCAATATAAAATAAAAATTAATGCTTCAGAATCTTAAACCAATTTCCACTATATTGTGTTCTGTTCCAGAATTGGTATTGTCATGTTTTCAATCAAGGCTAACGCAAACAAAAAAAAAGCTTCAGAAAATCAGGTACAACTTATGTAAAAAGTCTTGCTGAAACAAGTTAAAATGAACACTGTGTGATTTAAATGTTCTTTAAAATTTTTGGCAGCATGAGATGTACTTTACATCCCATTTTCTCCTTATTCTTTTAGTTAAGGTAAGCAGGTAATGCTTCCTTTGCTATGAAAAATGCTGTTGTTCTCAACTTTGTCATCTAAACTTCATTTTTATAGTTCTAGTAGCATCAGTTTGTCAACATAAAAGCTAAAATATTCTGAACTCAATCAGTTTTTTCAGACTTGTCTCCGGAGATGGCATTACAGGGTTTGGATAACCTTATCTGTTCAATACTGAGGATGTTTGTAGCTTCTGCTAAGTGCTTTCCAGTGATTCCTTTCAGAACTTTTAATGGACAGCAATATGTCTGTCTGGTCATATACATACTCCTTACCACATCGTCCTAGAGACTTTTTTAAGCAGCCTGATAGTAGTGCTACCCTTTCAGACAGTTTTATATGACCAATAACAATAACATAACATAACATAACTGCAGACGTTTAACGTTGCTCTTTATTTTGGTATGGTTATTATTGGACTTTTTAGGAGGTATAGGCAAATTATGAAGTGGACTGCCTCCAGAAAAATAAAAAACAAAACAACAAAAAACAAAACAAACAAAACCAAGAAACATATCCTGCAAGAAAACTCTTTCATATTTAGAAAGTTGAAAAATGTTGCATTAATAAAGAAATATGGCGTAGAACAAGACTCACATTTGAGCAACATCACTTATCTTGCACAGCTTTGAAGAATACAATTTAATATTTTATGAGATTGTGTAGATTTGCATTGAGAAGGTTACTTGTATTAGGAAATACTATTTCTATTGTTGGATGCATATTGAATTATTTCAGTGAAGTGGAACAGCTCTGATTGTGTTACCAAAAAATACCCCAAACAATTTTTAAATGCAAATTCCAGTTACAATACACCAATTTATTTTAGATCTGCAGACAGCATGCTATCCTTTAGGATTTTAAATTAGTGTACAGACAGATTTGAGGTTAAACTTAATGCAATAACAGGTCCATTTTGTTTTTCAAGGCAAATTATAAGTTTTGCCAGTGTTATGATTGTGTTTTCTGTGATTGCACTGGTGGGAGTCGCATAGACATTTAAATTAGAATGTTTTATCATCTATTTCTTCAAGAAAATCATACTCTAACATTTTTATATACTTTCTTGGGAATCAAAAAAGAAGGAAAATCGAGCATTCTACCTTTAGCACTGTCTTTTCCTAATTTAATTTCGTAGTGGTGCCCTCTGCATGGAACAAGAATTTTTATTTTCACTTGAGAACAACAAGAGAAGAGTTGCCCTGCTGAGACAGAACTATAGCTACTCTTAGCTGATACAATGCCTCTCTGGTAGTGGCCTATGCTCTATTAAGGAAAATGTGTATTTCTGACATAAGCTCATTTGCAAGGTCAAAACCTCTGATGGAAATTTACACTCAAACTAATATAACTCCAGAACTTTCTTAGAGGAGTAAAAAATACCACATTTGAGCTTGAAAATGACAATGCTGGGTTCAATTTGTCAGGAACGAACACCAAGCATACAACAAATTTCAGCTTTGATTAATATGACACTATCTGATGGTGCATCACAGAAAGTCTGAGCAGCCTTTCCTTGGACAGAAGATACGCAGAGAAAAATGGATTTATTTATATAGGAGAAAAAAAAGTAAAATGCATCTGTGCACAACTACAGAACTAGTTCTGATTTTGTTCCCAGGCATTTTCAAATGCAAAAATGCATAAACAATGTAAGGAGTAGAGCCTTAGTTGAGTCTTTATTAAGTTATACTCAGTAGAATTTATTTCCACATTTGTTTTTCTATTTAAACATTCAAGGAATACAAGGAGATTGATGCAGATGTGACCTTAGAGGCATTTTATTGGGATAAAATGAAATGTGCAATGAAAACTATGAATGCTGGCTTAAGATCTTGAACATGCTGATCCCACACACAGCTTCTCCAAGAAACCAAATGCACTGACCCATCCAATATTTTATGACTCAAATTGTTATTCAAGTATTTCTATGGAAATAGTTGGAAGATATTATACTTACATAACTGACTCAAAGTTCTCATATCGGGCTGGGGAGAGAATATCTTAACCAAGATAGAAAAATAAGTAAAAACATCTTAAAACCAAAATAACAACAATAAAACCAAAAGCAAAACAAAACAAAAAAGATACCAAACCTGCAAATCAAAAATTAAATCTAAATGTGTTTTTTGAGCACGAAAAAACCAAAAACTAAAAAAACCCTCTAAACATCCCTTCATTTGTGATAGGATTGTTGTTAAGTAAAGTGGAAAGGGATCTTAAGGTATCAGCTAGTCTATCTCTTAATGAAAACAGAATCAAGTAAGGTTAAGTAAATAATTTTTTTTTCTTCCAGGTATTTTTCTATCCATTCCTTAAAATATTTCTTTACTACCTTTAAAACATCAAAAACTATTTAAAAAATAATTTAGTTATAAAATCTGCCTCTTCATTCCTTTCTGTGGCTTTAATGGCTCCAAAACATATACCTTTGCATCTTCATTAAAATAGTAGTGAAAATGGTTTTGTGAATCCCAACTATGACAGACCAGTCAACATAAAACTTTTACTTTCACTTTTAGACTTTAGAAAATTAATTGCAAGACAAGATTTCTGAACAAAATGTGTTATGGATGGTACCAAAATATAATCTCCAAAATAGAAACCTTAGAGATTCTTCTTCTTCAAAGTATCATAAATGAAAGTGAGAAACACTTGTATGGACCAGAACATTGAGGACATGAAAGAGAAAACTAGGAGAAATTCTTTACGGGGAAAATTTGGGAAAAGAAATGAACAGTTTATGCTGACCCGGTATCTTAATAGGCCTCCATTAATTGAGATACTCATTCATGGATATATAACCCAGGACAGTTATGATCCTATTTTATAGTTCATGTTTCACATAAAAGGAGGAATTTATCTGTGGAGAAAGAGTAGAATTATGTAACCAAACTACTACAAATATAGAGAAAGACTACTACAAATAGAGTTACAAATATAGAGAAAGATGAAGCTGATTACCCATCATTGTCTGAATAAGCAGTGTGTATGCTACTTCGAGGGAGTTTTCTCTGTACTCAAATTCTAAGTGACCTATTGCAACTACGTGGATTTTACTGTAAAAAAGAAGAAAATATCAGAATTTTAGTTGTCTTCACATGTGTGTGAGCCTTAAATATTTTTCTCCTGTGACACTACTTGAGATAAGGGGATGCACAGAATTAAGACATTTGTCTGTACTAACATATTGCATGATGCCAAATCATCAGGCTTTGCAGCATTACTCTTTCTGCTATTCAATTGTTATTCTGCAGTTTCCAGTCAGTGGGTCATGGTCCTGAGCATGCTCCCCCTTCACTGCAAGGGTTTGCTGGTGTAGTGCAGTTGGGTCATCTGGGATCAGGCTACTGAGAAAGTGCAGGCTGAGAAGGGTCTTTCTTCTCTGCTCAGGAGCTCAAACTCCTTCCTAGCTTGCCTGAGCTGCTTGTCAGCATGCTAAGCAAGGTTACTCAAGTTGTTGAGACCAGCCTTGATTTTCCAGCTTGAATTTGGGCCTATATAGACACTGTGGACTTGTCTGAGCATTTCTTGGCTCCTGACTGGCGCTTGTCAACATTCACATTCTGGACTTGGTTTCCTGGTTGGGTACTGTGGAGACTGTGCCCATGGGATCCATAGAATTACCCAGAATTTTTAGGGTTTGAAAGGGCCTCTGCAGATCCTCTAGTCAAACACTCCTGCCAAGAGCAGGTTGCACAAGTAGGTTTTGAATGTCTCCAGAAAGGGAGATTCCATGAACCCCATGGACAGCCTTTTCCAGTGCTCTGCCATGTTCACTGCAAAGAAGTTCTTCCTCATGCTGAGGTGGAACTGCTATTTTAGTTTATGGCCATTGGTTCTCGTCCTGTCACGGGGCACCAATAAAAAGAATGTGGCACCATCCTCTTGACACCATTATTTGAGATATTGATATGCTTTAATAAGACTCCCTCTCAGTGTTCTCTTCTTGAGATTTAAGAGATTAATTGAATTGCTGCCCAGTCATCCTCCCACAGCCTTGGCTTCTGGCTCTGTACTCTGCCCAAACTCCCTGGTCCCAGACACAGAGTGTAGGAGCTGACAGGAGTCAGCTACTACAAACAACATGGAATGTGGGTTAGACAGCCTTAATCTGGAGTCTTATGAATGTGATAATACAGATGAGGCCAGTCACCTGTTATGAATGTAACCAGTTTTAAATTTATAAATGTACATATATATATATATATATAGGGAGTCTTATAGAGGTTAGGTGATTTACATCCTACACTATTTGAAATTGGGACCAGCAAAAGTCTGAGCATTTTGTCAGGGCACACAGATATGGGTTAGAAGGGAGGTTTAACTGCTGTGGGTTGTCACACAATTCTACCAGGGAACATGGAGCAAGGGCAAAAAGAACAAACTAAAAATGTGATGTGACAGGGGCACTTGGTGTTGGAACTGAAAGTGATTATGTCAGGTTGTTCATGATGATTTCAGAAGACCAGGTGGGCTCACTGGGTTTAGACCAGGAGTCAGCCCTGGGCTGGAGGAAGCACTTTGAGACATAAGGATTGATAATCCTGAGCACGCAGTCTCAAAAATGTTTCTTAGCACTAGTACAAATGTTGAGTCCTTGTTGGAAAGTGAATAAGCAGGAATTCATCAGGAAGCAAGTGGTTGCTGTGCTAAGAGGAATGTCATCATGACAGAGAAAAATAAGAATAGACAACTGACACTGCAGATTAATTCATAACATCATAGAATCAATCACTGAGGTGTGAAAAGTACCTTAGAAGGGTGCAGCCATCAATACCAGATTTACACTTCTCTTAGCTGCTGCTGATTTTCTTTCGTAGCATAATGTGGATGCTAGCAGTAAAACAAACCTTACTTATTCAAATAGCTCTTAAATATTCAAATTTCACTTCTGTTTTACAGGCAGTATGTATGTCTTTATTTAAATTATGTATATTATTTTTTCCATTTCATTTCAAATTGGTATGTGGTTTCTTATAAGTTTTTAGGTATTCTATACTTTTATTTAGATTTTTTTGGTGTTCATTTTTTGCACCCTGTTGTTTTTGATGGAAAAATAAACAGTAACGCCACAGTTTCACACCTTAGCAAATAATCTGCAATTAAATCACATGGACAAATGAAATAAGTTTACACTCCTCATGAAAAAAGTGGTTGAACTTCTCTTTAATTTGCAGGTCATTTATCATTTCCCTTTTTATTTTCAGGGCTTGACAATTAAGAATTTTCCACTTTCTGCTTCACAAATATTGTATAATTGTGTTAGATATGCTCGAGATCACATATACTTTGAGAATCAGTATGAGAGCAACTATGGCCAATTATTTTCCTTTTAAAAATTGGATTTTCCCAATTTTCCCTCCTTTTGTAGGCAGGAGGAAGTGGTGAGTATTTGAAAAAGAAAATCCTAAAAGTCTTTAAAGTTTTAGTTCAACATCTCTTCTGCATTATTTGAAACTTCTCACCTTCTTGACATTTATGTCTGTAGTATTCACTTACATTGTATACACGTATAGTGTATTTTTGCAGTGCAGAAAAAACTATCTTGTTATTGGGCATACTTCGGGAAATGATACAATGGTGATTTAGTAGCAATTTATGAACACTATTCTAAGCTTCCTGAAGTGGATCCAAACCTTATACATTGAATATGAAAGATACAGCACTTAAACACATATTTTTTTCTTAATGCAAACAGCCTTGAGTGTCATGATTAGGAAGACAATGATTTTCAGTGAACTGGCCTTCATTAATTCACTGCAAACACAATTCCAGCAATTACAGCAACATCGTGTGAACACTTCAAACATTCAAAACTCTGTCTTCCCCTTCCCTACATTTTTATCCCTTTTTCTGCATTCAGTATACATCTATCATCTCCTGTTCAATCACTTTAGAAGAGTATCAATCTAAAACACTGTCACTGATCATGAGTTTTCCTGTGACTTCATGGTATTAGTTTTTATGTGCTTCTATTTAGACTGTGGCTACACCTGAAATTTTAAGGTCTTTGATGTTTCTTGAAGATATGTGAACACTGTCTTCTTTTAGATTCATACCTACACTTTCTCCCAAAGAAATAAAAATGAGACTATGTAATTGACAAGAACAGGTCTGAGGCTTCTTCTTGCCATTTATAAAATAATAACACATAAAAGCCATCCAGCCATCCATCAGGACAACAATTTTCTTTATCTGTTCAGATGAAGAACAGAGCTATTATTTCAGATGACCGTTGGTCATTATAACCAAAGGTACTGTCCAAATTACTCCAAGACAGCTTTACATTACACAGGACAAATGAGCTGCAAAGTCATGATACTGAAATCCGAAATAATCCCTGCTTTTATTTCCACAAAGCTAATCTCTTGATTGGCATAATGAAGTATTTTGAGTTATTATAATAAAATATTGTAATTATATTCCAACATTCAAGGTTAAAACTACAAAAAAAAACCCCAAAGTTTCATAAACATTTCATAGAAACTAATGTCCTTTACTTGCAATTTCATGGAATAATACAATGGTAATAGGAGTGAAGATTAAAAATAATGGAAGTTTCTTTTGATTGCTACTCATTGCAAATTCTTTTCCCTTAAAGCCTTACATGTGAGTTCAACAGGCCACCTGCAGAAGAAACAGAAGATTTCTAGGTGTTTTAAATAAATTATAAGGTAACAATATCCTTTACTTTGTCTCACAGAGTAACTGAAATTATCATGGATTTCTAAATCACTATGTATAAATCTTCACTGCAGTGATTGTTCATTAAAGTAGGAAACTACGGGAGACATTTTAGTTGTTAAAAGTCTGAAAAAGTAAACTTCTCTCACTCAGGAATGAAAAAAGAATGTAAATAGTATTTACCTTGATTTAACTAGGCATTTTACTAAATTATAAAAAAAATGTAGGTAATGCTTCAGATTTGCCATGTTTACATTCACTTTCTCAGTTTTTAATAGCAGTCTTTTAAGACTGGAAAGATTATTAGATGTTTTGACATAACCTCTAAGTCCACTGTTGTTTCAGCTAGACCCTCTTGAATTCTCATAATCACATTCCCCAAAACTTTGTCCTGATAGAGGACAAATAT
This sequence comes from Acridotheres tristis, assembly GCA_037013685.1. NCBI lineage: Eukaryota > Metazoa > Chordata > Aves > Passeriformes > Sturnidae > Acridotheres > Acridotheres tristis. The sequence continues at coordinate 69,688,439 of CM072884.1, read as the reverse complement.
TCAATAAAACAGCTCAATGAAGTATTATGTAGATTTTATGATAGTGCAGTTTTTTCCCAATCTACAGGTTTGGCTGGTTACCTAGTGCAGGAAAAAAAGCAAAGTAATTCCATTTTCTCCATTTGCTATTATGCTACCCCATTTGACTGTAGAGACAGTTTCACCCAAAGGAGTGATCATCAGACAAAGAGAAACAGTACGTATTTGGCTTGGTTAGTGTTTGCTTCACATCTCAAGCCCAAGATGTTCAGAGCATGTGTGAAATTCTGCCTCCTTGAAAGTCAGTGAGAAAGTTCCCACTGACTTTAAAGAAGTTACAATTTCGTGAGAGGATTTAGGCTATCACTTGCCATACTTATAGCAGACTATATTCTAAACACTTCCCTTGCTACTGTTAGTACCCCAGGAAAAACTCACTGTCCCTTCTAGAGCTAGAAAGGTGTGTAAAATCTTTTCAATAGTATTATTAGATTATGCTATCCTTTACCCACAACATGACCACCACAGCTGTCTCACCCTTTCTACTTCTAACCTATTTCTTTCATGTAGCATAAAAACTGAACTCTGACTTCCACTTTCCAGAGGAACTTACCCCTCACCCCTATATTTGGCCTAGACAAACATTAATTGCAACAGTCTGGATTAGTCTAGAGACTAATTAAAACAAATCCATCTGACCAAAGAACAAAGGATACCTGTTTCAAGTGCAGACTTTTGCTGGACTTCAATCTAATGTTTTGTTCCAAGATGGATGAAAGCAAGATGCCCTGTCACTACCAGGCTTTCAGGTGCAGTATGTGGAGCACGATGTCTTACTGAAGTTTATGTGCAACTTTTTCTTCAGCTCTCACTTCTTTGGATTTTAAAATATTTTAAAATAAAACAATGTCATTTTATATTTTTACCACACCTATGCATCAGCAATTGTAAATAGTCTAACCGTCAGTAAAAATAAAGTTTCCTTACTTTACAGATGTGTTTATCTTTTTGACAATTGGAATGACACAGAATGGAAACTGCACTCAAAAAACTTGTCTCAGTCACAGGATTCATTTGCTCCAGCCTATGACTCCTTAACCTCTAAAAATGACTAATTTGAACCCTACATATAAGCACATTTAAATGTCATAACCTACTCATTACTGGGAAGAACAGACAGATTAAAAAAATCCAAAGAAACTCTAAGTGAAGATTGATTATGTATGCACTTGCTCACACATATCTTAGAGTTACAATACCACAGCTAAGAATAATTACTGAGGAGGAAAGAAAAGGACAGAGAGCTGAGATGAACTCTGTGAAGTTCAAATGTGCAAACTCTCTCTGTTCCAGAAGTGAAGTGACATTCTCTGACTTGGGGGGAATTTACATAATGTAGGAAAGCTTGTTTCTTATCTTCACATAGTTGTGCTTGCTCTGGAATTATCAATTTTCAAGGAGCATTTCAAAATATATGCAAAAAAGGGCTGCTCTTGAACCTCTGTAATCTCATATCCATTTGGAACACACATCAGGGGTTTGCTAAACCCCTGACTCTCCCATAATACTGCATGCATGACAGTGATCGACTTCCTAAGTATCCACCACAGAAAAATAATTAAAGGCAAGTTTAGACGAAACAGAAATTTTTACAGAAATCATCTCAGTGTTTGAAAGCAAATCATGTTTTGATACAAGGTCATACTGTGCAATTATGTGTTGCCAATGTCACGTATATTGGAAGAACTACTTCAGAAAACACAGGTGTGCATCAGGCAAACAAAGCTATTTTAAGTGTCTGTGTTTGCTCTTCCAGTGAAGTATATTTCTATATTGCTTTCATCTGTCCATAAACTCTGCAAGGAATCGGGAAAATTAAGCTGAAGATATCATCAGTAACTGTAGGTACACAGAGACTTTAAAGAGTCTTGTGACTTATTTCCTTTGTCTCACATTCTATGATAACATAACATGAACATTGTGGGTCTGAAGAATGATTGCTAATGATGAAATTATTTTTGTTAAAATCAAATATGAGTAGAATTTTACTGAATCCCGGAAAGATTTTTAGAAATTAACACAGCTGCAAAATTTCATTAAGAAAAGCTTGATTTGGTTTTTGTTGCTTTTAATTTTTTTTCTTTTTTCCTTTTCTCTTTCCCCCACTGTTCAAATAAAAAGCGGAATATTCAAATAGTCGAATTTTCAAAAAGGTGTGTAATCCAATTTCATTCGTTCTTTGGCCAAGTAAGCTTTTAGGCATTAAGAGACTGTCAAATTTTGTTCCTCGATGTCTAAATCATTGTAGGCTTAGGGCTTTGATATTTCTCTAATGCAATTTCTTAGTTGTGTACTTGGGATAATATTTTACTTCTTCAGTAAAAGCAGCCTTGTGAGAAGAAATATGTAAGAAAGTTATTCCCATGCTGCATTAGTGAGAAGAACACAGCGTTGGCACCAGTGAGTCTGAGCTATGAATTATTTTAGTGAAGGTAAGGTAAAGGATTCAAAGTTATGCAGGAAGTATCACAAAATGTCTTCATAATGGTGTTTGAAAAAAATACCCTCACAGAAATTAATTTATTTTTGCTACTATTCAAAAGCTCATGTAATAACATTCGAGTATTTAACATCCACTTGAATTACTGTACACGGTGACTAAAGTTATTAAATAAAACCAATAGCTTTTAATGGGATTTCTCAGACTTTCCCAATTCTTAGTATTTCTATTGTTAAAAAAAAAACAAAACCAAACAAAAAAAAAAAAAAAAAACCAACAACAACAAAAAACCAAAAACAAAAAAACAAAAAAAAAAAACCAACCAACCAAACAAACAAACAAACAAAAAAAAAACAAACAAAAAACCAAACAAACAAACAAACAAAACCAACCAAAAATCAAAACCAAACAAACAAAAAAAACAGAAAAACAGTGAGTTCTAGTTTGTTTCCAGAGCATTTTCATCGGCAGAATTTGGTGGAAAAAATATTAACTTTCACGGCATCTATAAAATGTCACAGAAAAGAAAAAGACACAGACTACTTTCTGCCTCTACCCCCTCCTCCCTATCTTTGTACAGTTGTCCTTGGCAAGGCGAAATAAGTGAAATGAATCATGTGCTGTCAGCATTATTGTGCAAGTCCTGATGGCTTTAGCTTGAGGTTAAGGTTAGAAAATCTCTCTGAATATTACAGTTGGCTTTCTCTCTCCATATCTCAGCCTGAAATGTCCGTTTTTAAAATCTGTTTCTCCCTTGCTCTAAATCGATACAATCAGGCTTTGCTGAAAAATTGAAAAATTATTCAGCTTTTGCGTGTTTCTCTGAAAGCAAACAAAAACTCTTGACATTTTCTTGAACTCCTCAGGTATGATTTCATATTATTCATCTAGAGGTCCTGTCTTCATATCTGAAAGCAGACTCTGCTTGTTCTTTTCCCTAATGGTAGACTTCTTTGCTGATTAATATTAACGTATTAATACCATACCTTTTAGTTTGCTTTGACTTGTTTGATTTATGTAGAAACCTAAATACAGAGTAGGAAGAGTGATATGGTTTGAGAACACGACGGACACATCTGGACCTGAGAACCTGAAGGTTGCTCTGTGCCCACTAATATAAAAATATGCAGACAGTAGGGATCAAAAAGTAAATCAACTGAGAATAGTTACATAAACTTCTTTATTAAGTTAATTGAAAAGGGGCTGAAAATAGCCACAATTTTACAGACAGGAAAGAAATAGTAATAAATGTGAATTGTGGAAGTCAGGTTCTCAAGTGAAGATAAGAATAAAAAACATTCCTTCCTAATTTAAAATTAATTTTCTATAGGTTTTCTGGTGACCTGCATTCTGAGGAAGAGAATGATGTAAGCATAAGTCAATGAAACATTTGTTTACGTGTCTATGAATAACCAAGGAGCATATGTTAGATGGGATACTGTCCCACATATATACACCATCTGTCTTTCCAGAGAGGACAGTCTTGTGCCATATCTGACAGAATTATGCAGGTCTCAGCTGTCACTATATTTATATATGTAGGCAAGTTAATAAAGTCCCCAGTCAGTGTAGGTAATGGAGCTTTGGAGCTATTCAGCTGACCAAATGAAGGTGCTTAGTTTAGGGTGACATGAGCAACTTTGAAGATAACATTGATCATACTGACCAAAGGCTTGATGTAGGTTCACTTCCATACTGATACAGAGAATCAGAGTCATTTCAAACTATATTGCTTTTCTAACTATGAGCAAGTTTACACTGAATACAGTGTTCCTTATGGGTCCTTTTCAGCTTGAAATGTTCTATGATTCTATGACTTAATGAAATGTAAGCAGCATATATGTATATCTATCTCTATGTATATCTACATAGAGAACTGTCAATTTGTGTCATTCTTTGAAAAATGTTGATGAACTACTGTGAATAAAACAAGCAGTCAGTAGAAGTGTGGCAAAAAAGTTTACATCCTTCATTATACAAATTTTCCATCTATTTTTTTCCTTTTAATTCCCTTAGTGCACATTAGAGTCCATTTTGTTTCCTGCTAGTTTTAGTCAGGGCTTGATTCTGTTGCCACACCTAATTTTCTACATCATAAGGATGTTTGTGTATAAACTGCTGAGCCTCTAGATGTTCCTCCAAAAGGCAATGGTTCTTTTGTAACCTTGCCTCACTGTTTGAACATTTCACGTACTTGAAGAGATCTCTGATTGCAACATACACTTTCCTTTAGGCAAGGAAATTAACCCCTAATATTTCATAACGGAAAAGCAATTAAGGGTTTTTGATAACAGCTCCAGTACACAAAAAATAGTGGTCATTATACGTAAAACACAAATTCAAACAAAATTTATGAACTAAAAATGCAAGCAATATTCTTAACTGGTATTTTTGAAGTAAGAAGACACAGTGGGTTAATAATCCAGTGACCTATTCTCACACTCATCTGAAACAGAATGCCATTCTACTCATGTCAGATTAATTTAAAATAAAATGCAATTTTTTTTCAGTGCTATTTCACACTGTGAAATTATGTAAATGAAAACTAAGCCTTGGATTTTCCCTACAGTGTATTTTGCTGAGGTCTGACTACAGTTACACTCACAGAAATTTAGAAGAAGTTATGAGATTGCACCCAGTAAGAATGCTACTCACTATTTCAAATCCTATTTTAAGGTTTCTGTTGATTTCATGCTGTGTAGGCTAAATCATAGAGAATGATGCAGATTGGATTTTCACTTAGCTAGTTGAATGTTTGAAGTTAAAAGTATGCTTAAGAATATTTTTTCTTTAATTTGACGGCTTCAGACTGAAATGGTTTGATTTCTCCCTCCTGACAAGAAAGTCAAATGAGTATTTTTGGATATTGCAAAACAATATCCTGGTAAATGATGCAAATTGGGTATCTACAAATCCAACGAAGAAATTCATGATCTAGCACCACATAAGTGATGGAAGAGATCAGAGTGAGATTTGAAAAGCATCACTCTATCTAGCCTTTTATAAAGTGGAAGAATTGTTTTGGATTCTAAATTTTATAACTTAATAACTGAAAGATTTTATTTTCCTAGGGCACTGCCAGTTTTTTATAAGAAATTACCGAAGAATGGAAGGCAAAAATATTCTTTTAAGTAGAAAAAAATTTAAAGTAAATTTTAGAATTCTTCGTACATAGAGAATGCATAGAAATATTTAGTGACTGTTCTGTAGTAGGGAAAGGGAGGAGCAGGGTGGGTATTGAGAAAGAGGCAGAGAAGTTGCATGTCTCTTTTTCGCTTTTAATAAGAAGGATCCAACAAGATAAAATCTGTTTATTAAGATAGAATTAAAAGAGGAATATAGATAAATACTATACACCTTGGAAGGCTGTAGGAAGAACCCATTGGGGTACCATCCGTGAAGCATCAGATGGTCAGGGGATGGACATTGCCACTTCATGCTGCATAGATCCTCAGGTCCCTCAGTGGGATATTACATAACTTTCTTACAAGAAAACAGGTGTTTTCATACAGAACTTCTTTCTGCAGTTTTAGATGAAGGCAAGGCATAAATGATGCAATTGCCAGGACCAAGTGGGAGCTGTCTGGAGGCTCCTTGTCCTAAGTTTACCTGTGGCCAAGAGTTCTGTGCAGCCCAACAGAGCCTGAAGACCTCCCTGGACACTCAGCACAGTGCAGCAGAGGCTTGCACCTACTCGGGTTAACTGTACTGTGGATCACAATCCCTTTACTTCCAGCAGCTTCCTGGCCAGCATCATTACAGTGACTGAAAGTATTCTGGAAAGTAAGATCATCTGAAAATCTCCAAGGTAATGAAATGTTTATCCTCTGGGTATATTTAGCCTTTAGAGAGTGATATGAAAAAGCCATAGCAAAAGCGTGTTTTAGTCAATGTAACTGAAACTGAGTATTCCCCAAGGACAAATTCAGCACAGGAAAATAAAATGGACTTTGGGTCTTTCTGAAATGTCCCTTGTATAAATTCAGTTTAACTCACATGAGCTGTGGAAGGAGAATCCTTTGATAAGGGAATATATTCTTATAGTCTTATGAATTTAAATATAAAAAAATCTATTCTCTCCACTGCCATTCATCCTAATTGGATTTCTGTCTGAATAGTTTGACTGAATACTGCAAGATCAACAAAGATGGCAGAATCTCATCCTAAATTTCAGTAGAAGTCCCAGAATACAAGAGACATACATGTAAGAGTCAGTTTTACAATATAAAATCCAATAATTTATACTTTCATCTGCAGGATAAAAATTATATGAAAAAGGCTAGAGTTTTACTAGATAAAAGTGCCAGTCTAACAACCTGAATGGGTGCATAACTGTCACTATACTCCTTGTTATTTAGCAAGGAAACCGCAGTGATACATTAGCCATACAATAGGGGTTGCTAAGAAACGAGGAAAAAAAATCTTGACAATAATGGAAGCTTACTTGTAACCACAAGAAAAGAAAGCTTAGGGGCTTAGTAAATAATAAGGTAAGGTAAAGAAAACTTATGGTATCATTTCTTCTTTTTCTTTAAAAAAAATACACCTTTCTAGATCTCATGTCTTGTCTTTTAAGTCAGTCCTTGGTTTATTTCTTTTCATTGCCAAAATGAGATTTCATTTCTTTTTAAGTGCTGCCAGACTTGAACAAGACATATACTTTTCTCCATTTAAGGTATTTATTTAAAAGCAAGATTTCTCTCCTGCATATACAGATGGTCGCCTTCACATTTAAGTGTAGGTTTATTTTGAATTATAGGTCTCTGGATCAAACCCTTATTGCTAGGCTTTTCAGAGAAGGAGAAAATCACTGATCAGACAAGTATTGTATTGCTTTGTGATGTACCTATATGCCTCAACAAAAATAACGTCCTAAAGTAGCTCCTCCAAACAGAATGAGAAAAAATGATGTTTAAATTTTCAGTTTTCTGATATGAACTGGATTTTGCTTATAGAATTGATGTTCATTCCTGGAATTATGCTACTCTAATGCTGAATGGTAACATTCACATATGACTTACTAAACCATAGTTAAGCTGGGATACGAGGTCCCAGAAAATATGCACTAGTCTTACAGGAATACAAAGTTTAAAGAGGTAGAAATATAAAATATATATGAGTTAATGTAATGCATTTTCCTTCATGGAAATTTTTAATGGAACTTAGTAGGCATAAAATCATTAAGGAATTGTTGAATGTAGAGTTTTAATGAGAGTGCTTTGAAACATATAGAACTGTATTAAGAATTATGTCAAAACTCTTCTGTACTTTATGATATGAAAATTTCCTTTTTTATCTATTTGTTATAATATTCATTTAGCTTTAGGTGTAAAAATCTATAGAAATAAACAAAAATGTGTTTTCAATTGAGGTATATGAGTAAATCTATGTACTTCTCTGCATCCAAAAAAAATAACTCCTCCCCTGTTTTATTTTTTTAATTTTGGTTCCAAATAGAACTAAATTATGGCACTTATATGTGACTAATGCATTGTGGGTTAATTCCTCAAAGAAGACATATAGATTTTTTTTTAAAGAAAAGGTCTTCAAGTTCATACATTTGCTTATACATAGTTATTTATTTTCATTGTCTGGAGAGTTAGATAATAAATTTTTTTTGTAAAAACAGTAGGGGCCCTAATGATTATCTAGCTTGCATGCTGCTCTCATGGCCAGGGACACCTTTCACTAGAAAAGGTTGCTCAAAGTCCCATCCAACATGTCCTTCAACTCCTCCAGGGAGGGGCATCCACAAGTTACCTGGCAACTGTTCTTGTGTCTCCCTCTCAGTGAAGACATTATTCCTAATTGTAAAACTAAACCTGTTCTCTTTCAGTTTAAAACTATTCCCCCTTGTCCAGTCACTGCATACCTTTATAAAAAGTCCCAATCCACCTTTCTTTCCCCTTAGAAGGCTGCTAGAAGTTCACCCTGGGCCCTTCTCTTCTCCATGCTGAATAATCCTATCTCTCAGCCTGTCTTCACTGGAAAGGTGCTCCAGCCCTCTGATCATCTTTATGGTCCTCCTCTGGACTCGTTCCCACAGGTCCATGTCTTTCATATGTTGATGCCCCAAGCAGGACACAGCTGGACAAGAATAGAGGAGAGGGAGAGAGTCACGTCCCTCAGACAGACAGTAGAGGCTGAAGAGCATTTTTACCCTGCTTAAATTTGGTATACAGATCTGGTCAGCAGAACAGGTCACCATACTCCGCTGACTGTATTAGCTCAAATGAATGAGGCAAGATAGCTTAGGGTGATCACAAATTGCACAGCTTCTATCCTTAGAAAATTGAAATATAACTTCTTATTTTCAGCTCAATAAGAAATTAAAGCCTATATGTTGATTACTTTTCTAGTGATTAAATTATTTTGTGTAAATGTTAAGTAGAAAGTAGAGCCAGATTTTTGTACTTCCAATAAATGCAGTTTCCAGTTTCAAAATTGATAATGTTATACAATTTGTAAGTTGTGAGGGAGGCTTGACTCTGGATATGGTTTCATTGGTTGGTTTTCTAAGTAATGTAACAGTGTTACTACTGCCACTGGCCTCTCAAGATTCATTTCTTTCCTACTTGTCTGAGGAAATTAAAAAAATTATTTTCAGAAGAAGATACACAACATTTGTACCAGGCTCCTCCCATACTCTAAAAGCACTTAAAAGCATATGGCTTTGCTGTCATGATGAGAATGTATTGTATCATCTGGGACAACTCACATGCAAAGTATTAGGCATTTTTAAGTATATCATCTAACCAGAAACTCTGTCTATTCAAGTTGACGACTATAAAGATTATTATCACCTTTATAAAGATAAATTTCAACTTAGCTTAGAACATTTTTTTTTTTTTTTGATAGTGGTAAAATTCCTCTTCAAAGTTTTCTCAGTTTTTTTTCCACTTCTGCAGAACTCAGTTTATTTCAGCTCACCAAAGTAATTTTCAGGACGTCTTGTGACTTGAAATAGTGGAGGATCACCACTGATATCTACTAGTGCAGTTCACATACATCTGCAGAAAACCAGGATCACCCTGAAGTCAATCCTGAATGTGAGATTTTGTATAAAATTTAAAGGGGGGTTGATGTGGTACAAACACTGCTTCACAAAGAAAGAACATTGAATTATGGAGATTCAATTGATTTTAAAAAGGGAAGTTAGATAAACTGTAAAGTAATATTTTACACTGAATTTGCATGTGATAGTATTTCTGGAGAGCCAGACACTTGAGCTGTTTCAAAGTTCATACAAAAAATCTTCTACTGAAATTGTACATATATCTGTCATTTTGTCTGAGATAAGATGGTTACCAGTGTAAAGCCTATATCAGAATTCTAAATAGCTTGTCTAATATGGAATTCTGATGCAGAAGTGTTGCAATCCTATAGTCTTGGCTTCATTTAAGATCTTTAGTGCTTGAACTACAAATTTAATCTCAAACCCAAGAAGTTATGTAAAAGAATCAGTTTGTTGAAGTAAAGCATGTACTAGCAAGTCTATTTGTCCTTCTGTAGACAGCTTGTATAGTCTTGCACAGTTATTATGCTACTTTCTCACTACACTGAACTAGAGACTGAAGGTATTATATTCAGTAGTTCACCTACAGTAGATTATCAGAATAAGAGAACTGCAGAATTATCCAGGTTGGAAGGGATGTCAAGATGTCTCTAATACAAATTTGCTTCAAAGGAAGGTCAATGCTGATTTAATACTATTTTTTCAGCCTTTATTCAGCTGAGTCTTGAAGACCTTCAAGGCCAACATTGAATATGTTCTTCATCCATTCATGGAACATCAATTCCTCTTGTTAATTTTCCCAGGCTGTGTGAATTTGTGCACATGAACTTCAGGTTGGTCAGCTGCTAATGTTCTTTATCCTTCAGAAGATCTCCCTTACACCCATCACCCTGCTCTATATACACCTTTATCTTACCTTTCTTCACTTAACTGAAAGCTGCTATCGCCATCTGATGATATGAATGATTTATGGTCTTCATCATCTGTCTGGTGAATTCTGTTTTTAATCAGATTCATCCACACTTTGTCAAATAGATCTCATGTCTCACTAACAGTCCTTGTTCCTTAGAAATCTCTGTCATAAAAAAAATCAAAGTACTGCTTGTGACAATGCCAATAATCTGCTTGTTATTTCAGGATACCTCAGGAACCACTGCCTGAGGCTTTCCCATCATCCATGGGACCAAGGGGAAAAAATCTTTGTCCTCACCTCTCTGTACTCACTTCTGATTGTTCCAGGTCTCCCTTGGCAGTGTTAAAGGTGCACATACAAATGAGCAAAAATCCAAAGGCCACATGAGGCTCGTCATCCTCTGTGCAACATTCTGATCCAAATTAATCAAAGAATTAATCTCCTGTGGCAGCAGTTCTGGTTGGCAGGTGAGTGCTTTTATCTCTTGCAGAACAGCGTCTCAAAACCCCATTGCCGGCTGTTTCCTCTCAGCACTAATTCTTGGTTCAGGCCCAGCTGGCTCTGAAATCTATTTCAGTGAAGTTGCTTCTCTTTCCTTGGCTGTTAGTGCAATGAATGAATTCTTTAAATTCAGATCTGGAAGCCAAGGAGCCTTTCTCCTGCTGACAGAGATCACAAATCCCCATCCATCTCTATCTTGGGAGTGCCGTCCAAAGATATTCATGCATAATCTTTCATTGTCCCCCTTTATTTTCATTCTGTAGCTCAGCCTCCTGCCTCTGCAGTCTCTGTGATGATCACACAAACCTCCTACTCATTCTCCCTGATGTTTCACTGTCTGATTGCCTTCCCTCACAAGTGAGGCCACCGTCGCTCTCACTCCACTCTGCTCCAGATAAAGCAGCAGCTCTAAGCCCTGGGAAGCAGCATCCTCCATCTGAAGAGGTGTGGGACCCATGACCTGCAGTGTGCCAGTGTTCCTACTCCAGCTGAGGCTGGACACTGATCCTGGTGAGGACACCATCATTCCCATGCACTCCCACTGTCTGGAGGAGAGTTACTGGATCCCCTTTGCACTCACTGTAAGCAGTGTCCTACAAACAACAAAAATCCCTGTAAGCTTGCTTATCTTGCTGGGCACTGTGGTCTGAGTCACCAGCTGAACAGACATCTCCACTGCAGAGGAACAGGTCACTCACTCATCAGAAGGCACTTGCTTAGCAAAAAAACCCCAGTTTGTTCTAGCAACAAAAAGAATACGAACACAGAAGGACCGGTGTTCTGGGATTTGCATATTTTGTAATGAAATTAACTACGGAACTTTCACAATTGCCTTTTTTTTTACATGCCTTATCTTAATTTCAGAAATAGCTGAGCATTTATAACTCAAATACTATGATTACAAAAATATTAATAATTACAAATCTGATTTGAAAAAAAATCAGGAGTGAAATGTGCACTTCACAAAAGCTGAATATTCTAAAGGACATGGAAATGAGATTTGAGGACTTCTGGGAGCTTTTTTCCTCCATCAGTTTTATGGGTTTATTTTTGGTGCAGTTTCAACTGATGACTAGAGTAAATCTTCCTACCAGCATACAATTTTCTGGAAAACTAATTATTGTTCCAGTTGATCATAGGTGAGGTAGGTAGAGACTATTTTTAGTAAGAGAAGGAGGAGGTATGTCTATTTTTAATGTTCCTGGAATCTCAATTTTTTACGACTGTTTTCCACTGCTTACAATTTTGCCAAGTTTCAAACATTTGGATTTAAATAGCTATGTATGATGTCTCTTGCTCAAATATTCTTCAAATACTCTTTCAGAATCTAGTGAGAGAAGTGGGGGAATAGTACACCCCAATAGTACTCACACCCCTCAAACTCTGAAGAATTTCCAACACCTTCTGTCATCTTTAGAGGCAAGAATGTATTCCCATTTAATTTCAAGGTGGTCAACTTGGTTTTCATTGCTTGGTTAATACCATTAAAGTATAAGAACTAGAAAAATCCTTATATATTCCGACTTTATATTTTAGAATTCTATGATTCTCAATTCTGAAATTGTAAACTGCTTTGAACATCTGGTACTTTTCCACTGACCTGTGCATGCACCTTTCTCTGAGGACTGTGCACTTTTTAACCAAGTAATTTAAACAGTGGGGGATATTTTCCTTAAACCATACATTCTAACTGAAACATTTAAATTAGGAAGTTCTGGGGATTTTTGTAGTGCTCCTTGTGTTTTCTTTATTAGCAAATAGAGCCAAAAAATAAGAATGAAAAAAATTATTAATATACCCAAAGAATAAGGAAGAAGCAAGATAAGTGTTACAGAATTCAGAAATTTGACTGGGGAACTGAATTTTAACATTCACTGAATTTAATTTTCTACTGTGTAGCTAGATACTTTTATATCTGAATTTTGATACAGCTGAATGTTGAAACATGTAAAGGTTGAAAAGGTTGCTGAAAATACTTTGCTGCTTTAAACAGTATAAAGCAAATAAAAAAGCAAACAAAAAAGCTCCCTATTTAGTGTGGTTTAGAGTATACATGTCTTGTCTTTGCCTGTGAGAACTAAATATGAAATGCAGAATTTATGTATGTATGTATATATATATTTATATTTTCACTATTTAATTTTTAAAGTTCTACATTTCTTATGTTTGATTTGGTGTAAACATAGGGTTTATATACTGTAAGCACACAAATATTGGTAACTTCTTCACAAAAGGAGGTGTAAGCCAGAAAAATATAAGTTGTCTTTTATTTAGTGTTTCCATTAATGCTAAGATTCTTTTAGATAAGTCAAGTAAAGTGATGTGTAGCTTCTACAACCTTCAGCATAATCTTTTCAGTGTAGTATTAGGAACATTAATCAAGAAGATATCTGAAAAGAAAAATAAAAATTTTCCTCTCCCATAGAAAGTAATGTATGGATTTCCTTCCAGATGGTATCAAGCAAAGCACTTTTGGCTATCTTCTAAATTACATAGTTCAAAACTACTATTTTGTGCAGAGTAGGAATTCTGTCCTTGACAGACTATAACTCACGAACTCTTCGTTGTGTAGGCAAACAGAATGCTGCTAAGGAAACCATTATTCTTTTTACCTAGGTTTTCTCAAGGAAACATATGGTTTAATGAGATTTGAAATGATTGGGCCGTGATAATTGTTCTGTGACCTCAAGACTTATAAGGTTAAACGATATTATCAACTTTACAGTTTTAAAGGGTTAAAACTGAATGAAAGTTCTTTCAAGGTTGTCTTAAAAATGGTAGTTAGAGCACTATGACATGCTAGATACTACTGCAGTACCTCAAACTTCTGCACCAGTCAAACCAGAATTATTTTTTCCCCTTCTTTATCATGCACATAAAAATACATTGTGTTAACTGCATGTTCTTAAGTTTAAGAATGTACAAAGGACCAACAGCTGCTGAAAAGAACAAGAAGTCTGGATATAAGCAGGTCTGACTGCCTTTCTTTCTGAACTCTGAGAGAACTTTCATTCATATTGTGAAATTTAACAAGGGACAATACATATTAAATTGTTACTCAACAGACTGAAATAAGGTTTGTGTTTAACCTGCTGTGTTCTGTTCTTTGAACAGTAAAAGCTCATATCTTCCAGGTGAGATGTGACAGCAGAGTTCACCATGTTCAATAAAGATCAAATTGGTATATTTTCAAGAGACAAAGTTCCAGACTGAGTGAGGTCAAAGTTTTCTGTGAGTCAGTAATACAGATTACGGTTAATGCTCTTTTGATGTCTTTGAGGCCCTGCTTGTCTTCACCTGAAATCCATAGAAAAACGTTGACTGACACACCGAAGCCTTGAGCTCTTAGATTTTTCTCCATTTTTTGAAGTGGGCAATAGCATAATAAAAAAGGTCAATCATACACATTTTACTCATGCAGCCAGTGATTTTACCAGAGAATATAATTATTTGCATAGCAAGGATTTCTCAGATGAGTAATGCCTTGAAGACCAGATCCTACGCTGTAAAATATTTAGTTATTTCTAAGGATAAAATGATTAAAAAAACAGCTTCATCAGAGCATTCCTTTTATTAAAAAAATTGCATTTTTAACTTCTAAATTTAAACTATGCCTTTGCAACAGTAGCAACTGAGAGTTTGGTGTTAACAATTAATTACAAGTGCTTTTCCTTATCCAATAATTCACTGGGGAAAAAGAAGACAATTTTGTCATCTTTGATTTTTAGTTCTCAAAGACATTTTTTAAATTAATGATCATTCATTTGTTGTAAATTGACTAGTGAAAGACTTAAATACTGTAACAATGTATATTAACTGTAGATAAACTGCTAATATGGTGATGTACATTGGTTTTTTGCAACATTTATTCCCTAGTGCTGAGATAATAGGGATTTGTTGTGATTTTATCGTGGTCAGCAACTAAGCCCTATGCAGCCACTCACTCACTCCCTCACCAGCATGAATGGGGAGAGGTAAAAGGGTAAAACTAGAAGGGTAAAAACATGATTTATTGTCTCTAGGAATGGTTGACCTTTTTGAAAAGAATGTTTCAAGATAACCAAGTATACATATTCAAAGAGCCTAATCATTCAAATTTAAACATATCTTGAACATAATTTTCTACTTCATTCCAAAAGTGAAATATAAAATAACTGTTCCTTGCTATTTCACATAAATTTTTGTAGCACAAGGTAATGAGAACAAAGCAGACACAATAAAAATAAAAAAATGCACATTGATGCTCAGCATTTTCTGTTGCATCTTTCAAGTCATTGAAATGTGATGGTGAATATTTTCTTAAGGTCATATATAAAAAAGACAAACTAAGCAGTAAATGTGTTTGCCTAATGAAATAATAAATCATAAAACCAGTGTAAAAAATACTTTTATTCACAGTTTATAGGAAGGCCATTAAGAGTCTCAAATGAATGTGCTATTAGGCAAAAACAAGGATCTTTAAAAATAAAAGTAGGAAATAAATTTATGATGGATTTCCTAGGTAATTTGTGTTGGATATGTATAGTATCAGACCACCTACCGGTGTAAAAGTAACATTAATCATATTCAAACATAGAATCACATATTTACTGAAGAAACCAAAGAAAATAATGGGTATTGTGTGGAACATGATTCCTGATCTGGCATAAATTTATATTAGTATTTATTGATAGTAACTGATCTGGCATGTCCCAGCTTGTGGTGAATGCTTTGAACAGGTAATAAGAAATTTGAAATGCTGCTTGTTCTCTGTAAAATGTAGACTTTTGGTCATGTCTTAAGAATGGATTTATTATCCCATGGAAATTTGACTTAAAAGTTGAAAAACATAATTAAATATAAGCTGTTTAGAATGCCTTTATGAGGTATGAGACACAAATACTAATGATATTATTCTTGTTCCTTTCCACTCCAAACTTAATTGAAACAGTTATACGCATAATTCATCATGTTTGTAATTATCTTATCTTTTATACATTTTAGATCAACACCTAAGCAGTAGTTTTGGATAGTATTTTACATTCAGGATCTTATTACTTGTAATAAAAGGGTAAAAGTCAGATATTATCTGATTTCTGTTATCATTGTTTCTCTACCATTCTACAGCACATTTCAATGGGAGACCACACACAGTTCATATCAAACTTGGTATTGCCATAAACTAGGACTAAGTTAAGGCTTAGGATATATTTAGGATATATTCACTTCACTGTTAGACAATTGCTATTACACCTTAGCTTGGCTAAAATCATCTCAGATCAAGACAAGACTAGATGAATTCTAATGTTGCTTTCAGTAGATTGATGAAAAGTTTGCTGTCCTTCATTGGTAAAAAAACCAAAAAACAAACAACTCAAATTAGCCCAGATTTTGCAGTTTAGTTGAATTTTCACTTCCAACACTGTATTTGACTACTTTCTAACGGTTCAACATTCAAGAATTTGCACAGGAATATAATTGTGTCATACAGAGGAAAGAGGTATCTACCTGGATGCTTAAATGCCCAGAGGCACCTAATCCCATTAAATCTTTGTAGAAGATGATTTTTCCACCATTTTTTTGTATTTTAAAAATTACGAAAGAAATATTTATCTTTATACTTGGAAATCACTATGCATACAGGAATTTAAAATAAATATGCCAAACATCTTATTGTGGTAGAGCATATGAATAGAACGAGATGAAAAGTTGCTGGAAGTGAACAAACCTCTGGGTTGATTTTTTTCCCCATACTGACATTTTTCCTTTTCGTTATTCTTAAGTGTCTTTTCATTAATTTTTTTCTATTGACATGATGTGAATTTTTCTTTATGGAAAAGATCAGTGTTGGTTCCATAATTTCTATTTATATATAAAAATGCATGCATTGCATTTATGCAAACCTTCTAAATAACTTGTCATTTGTTTTTGTGCAATCCTCTCAATCATTAAAATTTTTAAACTATGCAATGCAGGTACTTTAATCTTAGCTCATCCATGTCTTCTTCTAATACCTTAATAATTTTTGTTGTTTGGAAGCCTGAATTTTATTCTTCTGTAACAAGGGGTGGGATTCCACATTGCACAAGTCTACATTTAATAATGGGGTACAGCTTTAGATTGTAGACTACTAAATTTAGGTATTTACAATCTGGAGTCAATTCTCTTTCAATTTTGAGTGAGTATGCTGAAGATCAAAATATGATAGTACGTAATTTCTGAGGCTGTATTTAGCTTCTAACATTTGATTTCTTGTTGGGAAAGGGAGCAGGAAGAAAGTACATTCTCTTCAGAGTAAAATCATCAGATCATTAAGACATGATTAGAACCCATTGATCAGTGGGCCAAGTGTCAGTGTGTCAAAGAGCTAGAGCTAATAGGAGAAACCAATTAGTTGAGGTCCACATGAAAAAATTTACTTGTTTTAATTTGATATTTTGATGTAGATGCAATGACAGCACATATAAATTCACACAGTATTTCTGTATTGTCCCTTGTGATGCCTATGGTGTCTACCATAGGTATTTACTAAGGTTCTTTTCCCTGGTTTATCCCATTTTTTTTTTTTTTTAGTAGTAGACAGAAACACAGCTCTGAGCTGTACTCTTTGAGTGAATGAGCACTTTTGAAAACCTTCATATAATAAGAATATCATTATTGTTTTTATTAATAAAAATATCAAGAATTTTAGTGTTAATGTGATATTAATATTCATTTAATAACATAATAAATGTTATTTAATATTAACTTTAGTTGTATTTATAGAACATTCTTATTAAATATTATAATAATTGTTAATGTTATTATTATTTTGACTCAAATTTCCCCCACAACCTTTTCCACTACATAATCCACTAAATCTATTAAATTGCTACCATTGTGAATAAATACAAAGGTGAGAGAAGGGGAGAAGTTCACTATTGTAATGACCATCTTAAAAGGGCCTCTGTAAAGAAAATAAGTGAGCTCAGGCAAATGGAATAATTTTTATGGCATTTATTATAAGCACACTTTGCAGAAGTGAGAAAAATACCTAAGTTTTTGGAAACTCAGGTTCTCCGTGACTGAAAACTACTGGAATTTGAAATAGTGTCTTATTCTTTACTGCAGCTGGGGGACACAAAATATGACACAAAATAATCAACACATATGTGTTGATAAGAATTTTGTTTAAACCAATCTTCTTATGAGACCTAATGAAATAATAATACAAGACTAAAGTCCCATAGAATGGAAAATATTCACTTATTATTATGCAAAAAATAAAAATAAAGTGAAACTCTTTCTCAAGAAGCTATAGATATTGGTGAGATCTATATTGATAGTGGAAACTTACTATGAATGTGATGCTGTTATTTTTATAAACACACTTAAAAGCATATTTTAACTAGAGATAATGACAATATGAAATAGTTTGTGGGTATTTTACTTCAATAAAATTATTAAGATTTAATTTCTCTCAGACTGTGAGACTGATCCAAATTTTGATATCTCAGTATTTGCCACAGGTAGATGACTGATTTGCAAATAATCTCTAATGTTATACCTCTTATTTTCTCTTCAGACAGTTAATGTACCCAAAAGCTTTTCATGACATTTCATAATAATTGCATAAATTCGCAAATTAAGTTTCCAATAGCAAGTAAGTTTTTTGTAAAGTGAGCCTGTATCTTATTCCTTCTCTTTAGATTTCTCATATCTCTAAATTCTATAAAAGTTTTACTTCCACATTCTATGTTTTTAGGGTTCTGAGATTTTTAACAGAAGTATAATAAAACATTAAATCTCAGATAAAATTCTCCAAAGCTGAGTAGGTGACTTGTAGAATTGAATATTTTTATTTACGCATGATCAAAGTTAGCATCTTTCTTCTCTGGCAAGAAATTACCAAAAGTACACACAGCACACACAGCACACACGCACACACAAAAAAAAACCCAAACCAAACCAAACCAAACCAAACCAAACAAAAAAAAAACAAACAAAAAAAACCACCACAAAAACCCCACTTTGATTTCTCTCCAGTTTTCTCTTCTGCAGTCAGATCCCAGATTCACCCAGAATGGTCACTTGAGAAGAGAGTGATGGATTTGCACCTGTAATGCTTGGCCAGATGTCAAGTGGCAGCTTGCACATTTCTAATAGCTGCAGAAAGCTTTAGAGTACTTACCGAAACTTATGGAGGTTTTAACACCTAACCTCTTGGATGTCTCTCCTAAGAATATGCAAACTACAGCGTTTCTCGGGCTTATAACTAGGCCAAACAAGGACAAATTTTCACAAAAATGTAAAAAAGGAGTATGCAAAACTCTGTTTGCTGCCAGATTTCAAGTCCCTATCCTACAGCTCGGTGTTATAAAAGCATTCCAAAGAATAGATTGCCAGAATTCCTATAAGCATTAAAAAAACCAAAACATGAAACCCACAAGGTTTTTGCTTAGGTTTGCAAAATAGCTGAAGTATTTTGTTGGAAGATAAATGTACCCCTAGCATTAGAAATTTTCAGCTTGAAGTAACTTGATTTAATTGGTTAAAGTCTGAATAAATGACTTTATAAGCATCTGAAATATAGTCCTTAAATTAAAGTTTCAGGAGACATTGAAAATAATGGTTAATTAACCTGCTTGTAACAGAATAGAAAGACAAGCGTCAGCAACAGGTTTCCTTCAAGTCATGAACCTTTGAATTGGTAAACTCTGCATATAAATTCCACAATAATCTCAGCATGGAGTCAAAAACTGAGATATGTTTATGTCAATTAAGTCAGTGCTATAATTACTTGACTAAATTATTCATACTTGTCCCGGAAGCTAAAATAGCAGAAAAATCTTTACATGAACAAAATTCAAACTATCAGCAAAATTTTTAATACTGAAAATAAATTTACAGCTGTCCTATCAGTGAAATCTATGTGTTTCATTCATTCCAACCAGTTTGTTTTTCCTCCATTTCAGGTTAAATTTTGGATGTATACAGAACCTTTTGATACTACAGTGATAATTTATTGATGAGAGAAATCAGAGAAAGACTTTTTGTTGGCTTGAAGAACTAAAACATAGTCATGGACCACATCAAGACATGTTTCATCACTCAGCCAGGAATGGTTCCTGAAACCTAGCTCTGTCCTATTTTTACTGGTAAATATTTCCTACATGTGGTGATTAAAATAAATGGGACCCAAGCTCACAGGTACTGTTTAAATGTGCCACAGTTGTCATCTCTTTGAGCTGAACTGCAGCTTTATTTCTATTATTATTTTATTAATATTTGTTTTAAGAATGCCCCTTCTCTTTTATACATATTTTCATTGCAGGATGAATTTTAAAACATTATGTGGTTAAAAGGTTATGGTTTGTTCCAATTCAGATCTGAACCTTAAATCTGTAACAGAAATGACATGAACTTAAAGCTGAGAGGTTGGAAGAAAAATGTATTGAAAGCTTAAATGGTCTTGGTAAACTAGAATTATAAATAATTTCCATATCCATCTATTGTAACAATAAATGACTACTCTTTTTTCAAAGACAGTGAAATGAAGATGAATTATTTCACGTCACTGAAACAAAGATTTTAAAACAGCTTTATTTATATTTTATTGTTCAGATTACACAACTCTGACTTCAGGATTACCTGTTGTTCATTTTTCTGGAGCATGTAGATAGGGATCAAAACCTAACTAATTCAGACTAGAGTTTCAAATCAGCATTGGAGAAGCTTGGGTTGTTAAGATATATCAAGTACAACAGTACTCGTGTAGAGGAAGAGTGAGGGAAAAGCAAATGTTATATAACAATGGCCACTTTTTTTTCCTGGTACACAGGGACAAAGACACTCCCTCCTCATTGCATTTTATAGCTTTTTTGTTTGCTAAAACTGTTCACAGCTCTTTGATTTCTTAACAAAATAGTATTTGCTGCCTGCAGTCATCATGCTTTTAGGTTTAGTGTGGTTGTTTCAGTTTTGGGAATCTCTGTGTGAGTGCATGTCTGTGTGTTGACCCATTCCTCCTATAGCTCTATATTGTTTCTTTCCATAAATGTTTCTATTTGGCTATAGCTGAGCCATAATCAATCACTGGTGTGGCAGACTGTTGTAAATATTAGTTGACTTCAGGATCACTGTGGAGTTAATCAATGATGTTTGATTTAACATAAGTAACTTGCTTTGCACATTCTGTTCTTGGCAGTCTTCTAGCCATCATTCTTTGCAAGCAGGAGACTACATTTCACTAAGAGGTAAAAAGGGTGTGTGTGATTATTTATTTGTTTCTTGTGGTTTTTTACTTATTTCAAGAAAACAGTAATGTTTATAGGAAAGAGAAAAGCAAAAAAAGAACATCCAGCTCTTGAGATGCTGTTGAAATAGGAAATTCTGCAACAAATTTAGTAGACACCTCTAGCATTTACACACACAAAAAAAACTTGAGACAATCATTCACACCAAAAACCATCAAGAAAATAAAGAGAAAATTATGTATTTGTTTATTCAGCCAGTCAGTGATTTCAATGAGGATTAATTGGGCAATCTTTGGTCCATTTCCCTGCACTTCTTGTCATCTCATTTACTTTTATTGTTTTCACTTGCTTTCAGAATTTTTCCCTTTTTTAAAAAATAGCATTTAATTTCTTTAGTTTTTCCTCCTGTCTCTATTTATATTTCTTCTTTCTATATATCATGATTTGAATTGGAGTAATTTTGGAAAGTTTTGGCCCTTTTCACTGCACCTCGTTTCATCTCAGTCCTTTTGGCTGTAGCCACTTTTTGCCACAGATGTTTAGCACCATTGGACAGTGGTCTCAAAGTGACAGATACCATCAGTTTATTATCCTACAGTAAAAACTCTCTACCTTCTCTGCATATTCTCACAGGCAGGCCAACACATCATTGACTCTTTCTCTCCATTCTTCTTCTTCTGCAGAATCTGCTACCTCCTTCCTGTCCCTTACACAGCAGCCTGATCCTTTCTCCTCACAGCACAGCCAGCAGACTCCTTTGTTCAGCTAACCTGCTCTTTTACAACACCCATCCGTATTGGACATAGCTGTGACCTATTAAGAACAAGGCTAATCTCTTTCTTGGGTACTTAGTACAACTGCAACACCTCAGGGGCAAGGTTGCTTGCAATCCTACAGCCACTCTATTTCCAAATGTTCTGCCTTTTTTCAAATTAATTGTATTTGATCATATCTCCTTTCCAGAGCATTTGTTAGACCTTTTTCCTTTGTTCTCTGATTTCAAGATTTCATTCCTTTTCTTGAAGTGAGTTCTGTCTACATTTTTCCTAAACATTGAAAAGTCCTGGAAAAGTGAAAGCCAGTGTGTCATTTTGAAAAGGAAAAATAAACAAAACAAAACAAAAAAATTGTTCTTTATTCTAAACTAGCATCAAAATGGTTTAGGCCTGTTTTTTTTTTTGTTCTTGGTTTATTTTTTTTTCCCTGCCATCCTTATGGCATCCTTATCCTTCTATCCTAGTTTCTTAAGAAGCAAGTCTCGAGTTGAATGGATCAACATTCTTGTGTCCTGGGTATGCATTTGCACACAACGGCATAAAGGTGTGATAAACCTTAGCCATTTTCGTTCAATACTTTAATCCACAGAGATTGATGTCAGCGACATCCAGTAAAGTTAATGGAATTTGCCAATGTGACTGAGAAAAGAGTCAGATGCTGATAACGTTTATGGATTTCTTTTAGCCACAGCATTGAAGAAAAAGAGATTGGAAGCCAG
This sequence comes from Acridotheres tristis, assembly GCA_037013685.1. Lineage (NCBI taxonomy): Eukaryota > Metazoa > Chordata > Aves > Passeriformes > Sturnidae > Acridotheres > Acridotheres tristis. The sequence goes on along the minus strand of CM072884.1, from coordinate 69,665,822 downwards.
TTTACAGGTTCCTCTTTCAATCAGATCAATGTGAAGGAGAGATCACTTGAAGGGCTCACTTAATCTCTAAGGGCAACATCAGTGTCAAGGACAAAACTGTCACAGGGGTTATTGTGCTTAGCAATTACCCAAGAGTTTAGATTTATCATATGGCTTACAACGGTGGATGGAACTCAAAAATTTTGGCTTCTGTAGTCAAACATATGGCCATGAAAAAGTGCAACTATTCTTAAAGTGCATATCCAAACAGAAGAACAGGATTTCTCTGAGTTTGCCCTATTTGGCAATAATAAACACTATTTGTTATAAAACATTAATTATCCAGCATAGATACATGCTGCTGGACACATCTCCCAGTTCTACATCAGTCTGAAACCACTTTTCATGTCTTTGCTATTCTTCAGTTCTCAAAGTAAATACTCTGCAACTCTTCAGAAATTTTGCTTATGGTTTGTTTATCATCAGTCTATAATTTTCAGAATTCACACTCTAGATTAAGAAAATTGTAGCGAGGACTTGCAAAGGTTTAGTAACTATATTACAGAATCCAGAAGAATTTGACAGTAATTTAATACAACATATTTGTGTTTCATTCTGCTTATTACTGGCTGAGAAATCTCATCAGCTTTTAACTGATGGAAAATTCTGGATATCTTTAAAAAACAGGAAGATGTTAATGACATCTGGACATGAAACTTTTAATGAGAACTCTTTTATCAATGAAGGGAAAAGAATGTCTAAAAATGTTCATGAGGAGACAGATTTATAGAAGACATAAATACAAGACTTTACAAGGGTAAGAAATTGTGATGTCTGGCAGGGAGCAGCTAGTGAGGTAGAAAAGGATGAGGAAAGCAGAAAAAAATAATAAATCAATGTATATTGATTTGTATCAGACCGGACTCCCAAGAGGAGTTCTCCTAATTACTTTGACTGTATGTGAATTCCTAGGCAGATGAATTGAGAAAACTGAGATGCTGAAATTCCTCACTTCTGCTTTGTGGAGCAAAAATAATATGCTGGATAGCAACTTCATATCACAGATATAGTCCTGTGAGATTCCTCATGACTTCAACTTGCAATATTTTTCATGATCATTTAAAATTCTGCATTCTGGTGGTAGAAAATAGTGCACACTGCCTTTTGGGCTATCTTTTGGTTTAACAGTTAAAAATATTATACAAGGTCTGCAAAAATCAGGCTGCAAATTAAATTAATTATATGTTAAAAATAAATCCTATTGATATTTAGTTTGATATCAATGTGAAGTGCAGGTACTTAGTACCTTTGGAATTAATCTCTGAGGTCTGATAGTCTGTGAAAGATGAGAGAAAGAAAAGATTAAGAAAAAGCCTACACTAATAACATTAATGAAGTCAAGTCAGAATGATCTAGATACTTTTAATGGAAGGTTGAAAGTGTGGAAAGTTGTTATGTTTCTTGGTGACCTGGTCTTTTTACAATATTGACAGAAGCATGCACCATAGCAGATGATGGTGTTTTGTTACACCACAATTGTGTGCTTTCACATTCTGTAAAAGTTTGATAGAGAAAATACCAACAATATCTCCAAGACACTGTGCCTAGACTTAAAAAAAAAAAAAAAAAAGAAAAAAGAAAAGAAACAAATAGGATAGACATAACAAAAATGTAGTGAGTGTGTTATTGACACATTTTGTTGGCATCTGGAGACAAATCATGTCTGTAACCTTCTGATCACAGGTGCTATGTGATCTGTAAAGCAGAAAAATAAACGGAGGCACATAAAGTCATTTCATAAGTGATTAATTGCAATCATCAGGTCACAGAACATACAGGACTGTAATACAATGGCAATACATTTGTATTCTGTAAGTGTATTTGTTTTTCAGATAAAATTCACAATGTGAAAAATATTTTGTTTTATTTATATTTACTCTAAGTGGAGTTATCTGTTGAAAACAATAAATATAGACCAACGAGTCCTAATCTTAGAAACATAACGTGTGCCCTGCAATATGCAAAGTCACAAAGACACTTTTCAGTAGTCAAACTGTACTAGTTTAAACATTTTTAATAAAATGAAGGAAGACTGAATTGGATATTTTGGGCCCCATTTTGCAAAAATAGAGGATTCAGAAATTCCAATAAGTTAAAAATAAAAATATTTTTCAAGCACTTACAAATTCCATATAAAATAAAGTATTATGTGCAATTGGTACTACACATTGTGTGGTGTCTAATGACAGACTCAATTTTTTGCTAGGCTTATTTTGTTCTTAACAAGCAGCTAAGTATTGTCATCTCTGAAAAGACAGTATAAAATATCACAAAATACTTTTCAATCTACATGGAAATATCTAGCTAAATAAAACTCACTTAGAAACTGGAGTATACTTCACAAATCAAGAAATCAGAATGTCAATAGAGTGACAAACTTAAATTCCAATTAATAAACTACATTTAAGAAGAGCTAAAAACCCATGGAGTGAACATGGAATATGGAAACTAGTTAGAAATACACTACTGAAGAAGAGCTAAACTTGTGCCAAGCATCACCAGATACTAAAAACTAAAGGTGGTCAAAAATATTATTGAAATTCAAGAAGGAAAAAATTCTTTAATATTAACTCCATAGTTTAGTGCTGAGAATTTTCAGTCTATAAAGGCCATTAAAATGCATTTCAGGTGGGCATATATTTTGGTTTCATCCCATCCAGCAACAATGTACCACTCGCTTGTACATGTGCTCACTCCTCTCTCCATTCCAACCCCCCCTGCCCCTGTGGTGGGATAGGAAGGACAAAAAAAAAAAAAAAAAAAAAAAAGAGCATGAGTTGAAGTAAGAATGGTTTAATAATTAAAGTAGGATTTTCTGTGGTACAGAAGAACCTTTTGGCCAGTTCAGGTCAGCTGTCCTGGCTATGCTAACCCCTGGCTCTTGTGCACTAGAGCATGCGAACCTGAAAAGTTCATATCTTAGAGTAAGGACTACTTAGCAACAAACAGCATCACTGTGTTATCAACATTGTTCTCATATTAAATCTAAAACAAAAAACTGTACCAGTTACTAGGAAAAACTAATTCTACATCAGCCAAACCCCAGACAACATATCTGATAAAATACTATGCTGCACCTTGGAATGTGTAAGCAGTGTAAGTAGCATACATTTCCCACATTTACTAAAAATTACCAAATAATGAAAACCTATGAGGGAAAACATGCATTTTCTAATCTGAATAAAAATATCTCTTGAAGAAAATTGTACTACAGATTCTTGTAGCAAGGAATTTAAAAGATATTATTTGTTTTGTGGTATAAAAAATTCTTTCAGCATTATACTTAAACTGGCTTATATTTTCTATGCCTAGAACATAATGGCTTATGCAAAAAGTGGTATAAATTTTTCCTGAATCATCACAGAGCTTTATGAATAGAAGGTCTAATATACTATTTTCTTAAAAACTAAGATCACTTGAGCTTAGCCATTGTTTCATAATTTTTGTACCTGCACTCATTTGAGTAACATACACTCACATGTATAGAGTGAGATTTGCAAACCTATGACAAAGGAAGTCATGCTTATACATGGGTATATCGAACAATACAGGGAAAAATGTTCTATAAAATTTCTGATTGAAGTTAGATATTCAGTTTCATACGCTTATTTCATCACATGAGATGCTTGTCTTAGTAGCAGGCTGAAACAGATAGTAGGCCGAAAACTGGCAGATTGTGAAAAATTATGATTGAAAAAATGTTTGGCAAAATTTTCGTTATTTCCTTATTTTGAATAATTGTGATTTACTTTTAAATTTATGGAAAGAACTGAATGGATAGCTATCAAGGAACAAAACATTTGTGCATGGAGTAAGGAATCAAGAGGCCTATGTAGAATTCTAAGTTCTGCTTTTTGTTCACAAGGTACTTCATATCTCTAGACCTCATTTTCTGTAAGGTGGATATATTGGTATTGCAACATTTCTGTAAGCTGCTGTGTGGTCTGCTTTGCCCAAATGTTATGTGAGCAGTGTTTCTCTATTCTTTATATTACTATACTGCAGCTATTGTAGTTATGATATTTTTGCTTTTTTCTAATTGAATGCTTTTCCTCTTCAGTTGTATTTTTAATGGGCAACTATTCTTTTGTCATTATCATAATTATTTATATCATGCAGATCACATTACTTCAGCCCTGTTTTATACTGTATATGTATATATATGCAGACATATACTTTTATCTGTATGCATGTAGACATATCTATACACAAATACATTATGAATATCTGTACGAAAGCTGCATACAATCTTTTAAAGATATTATGTAGGAGTACTATTTTCTGTGCACTTATTTTCCATTATAATGCCCTATTACTATAGTCTTACTCATATTTAGTATTTCTTCACCATTAGTCTTATCAGACACCCACATAACATTTTGAAAATGTTCTACGTTTTTGTCAAGGATAAAGCCATCCAAGTGACACTTTCAGATATTAGTAAAATGCTGTGTTAACACATTATTTCCACTGCTTTCTGGAAATTCAACTTAAGAAAAAGCAAATGGGATCATTATTTAAAACGGTCAAGCACTCCTGTGCTGTTTTGTATTTTTTTTTCTTTCTATTTTGACTGGTTTGTTCAACTAAAATTAACCAAAATGGTGAGCGAGAATCTTTTGGTTGCTTTATGTGCTTCCAGATTTTTCTTAAAAGCAGTAAAAGAGTGCTTTTTACCAAACTGCATAAGAAACAAACTTATAATAGTTTATTTCACTTCAGAATAATGTCAGATGAGAAGTGAACCTCAGATTACTTCCATTACAGCATGTTTAGGTAGGCAGAGAACCCCACAGCTTTGTTTTGTTTTCCTGTGGTTTTTGGGCTTTTTTTTCCTATTTTTTTGTTTTTTTTTTTTTTTTTTTTTAGCTTTATGTTTTAGCTAGTGAGAAGTGGCATAAAGTTTGAGTAATCTGTTGATGCAGTCAAATGATTGGGGTGAATTTTACTTTTTTCACAGAAATTTTAAGAAATAGCAGAGTAAATGAAATTTTTTTTTTTTTTTTTTTAATCTTAAATGGTGAAATACAGCCAAAGTTTCTGTTGAATTTGTTTACCAAAAGATAGGGAATCTAAGGTCACAATGACTCAAATTCTACAATGACCTCCTATTGCAAAATTGATTAGGTTGCTAAGTCTCCTGCAACCATTCATTCTCACATTTGCACACAGATGTTTCAAAAAGCCACATGATCATCTGTTCACTTGCTGGGAAATTGATGTAGTGCTAATAAAATTCCTGTTGATTTCAGTCAGAAATATGTCTAAAGATTTATGCAAGTGCTCTCCAATGAATTTTGATATTTTCCCTCTCTACCCAGGCTAGGCTCCTCTAGGGGCTTCGAAGAGATGTGGATTATTCTACTTTATAATTTCATAACACCAGAACGGAAAAAAAGTATAACAAATCTATCAAGATTTGTGGCTTCAAATATATATTGTCCTTAATTTACTTTTCATCTACTCTCCATTATCTTTCCACTTTGTCTAATTTCTCAGAAGGCTTAAAACTGTGCCTCCCCTGCAAAGAAACCTCTTCCACAGAGGGCCCACCACAACAAAGTTCCTTCTTTGAGCTCTTACTACCACTGCCTACATAAGTGTGCTTCATTTTTTACAATAATTTGCAAATAAAATTATTATCCCTGAATGGAAGAGATGAGTGTTTAGATAGATAAAGAAGAGGGCTGAAAGTCTGCATCCAAAGAGCTGTTATGATCAATGTTTCTAGGCCCAAAGGAAGATCACTATTGGGTGATGCTCCTCAAGTATCTCTACTGGAACAGTAGAATTTGGTCCTGCACCTGAGAGAGGAAATTGCCAGTATAATGCAGGCTGTGAAGTGGATGGATTGAGAGCAGCCCTGCAGAGAAGGATTAGGGTGTGCTGATGGATGAAGAATTGAACATGAGCTGTTCAATGTGTGATTGCCACCCGGAAAGCCTGTCACATCCAGGTATTCATAAAAAACAATGTAGCCAGAGGGTTGAATGAGGTGATTCCCCCTGCTCTACTTTGCTCTCGGGAGACCTCATCTGTATCATCCAGTTTTGAGGCCTCCAGTACAAGAAAGGCATGAACCTGCAAGTCCAGAAAAACACTTCTAGTCCAGAACAGTCCTCTCCTATGGGAAAGGGTTGAGACAATTGGAGCTGTTAAGCTTGGAGTACAGAAGGCTTTAGGGACATCTCAATGTGGTCTTTTCATACTTAAAAGTGTTTATAAGAAAGATGGTAGAATAGGCTTTAAGCAACCTGACCCAGTGCAGGATCTCCTGGCCCATAACTGGGGGTTTGAACTAGATTATTTTTAAAGGTCCCTTCCAATGCAAACCATTCCATTACTCACCCTAAGTCGAAAAATTGCCTTTACCCTTTTATAGTCTTGTCTCCAGACTGTCTTTTTGCATGATCAGATACATTACATTTTTTGGCTTCCCAGCTGTCATCTATAGAGTGATGTGGCAAACTGAGTCAGAGTCTCAAGAAACTAAATGAAACAGTGATGTGCCACATTTATAAGACAAATAGGACGCATTTATATTTGTGTGTGTATAAAAATTTCTAGATTGTGTGTATATATATTATATAAGGTATATGTACTTATATATACTTTCTACACAGATTATATCCCATAGCATATATACTATGAATATATTGTTAGGATATAAGATAGTACTTAATGTTGATTTTTCCATATCTGTGTAGTAATATGTGCTACAGTAGTAGACAGCCCCAAAAGCAGCAGTTTGACAATTTCTCTCTGTACCGTTATATCCCATTATAAAAATCTTCAATCTTCTTATTACTAACCTGAACAAAGGTGTTAAGGAATATGATACTCAGATCTGAGGTGTTCACCTTTTTAATTACCAACTTCATAGTGAAATTTCTGAGTTAAAATCACGCAAGTGATGTTAAAAATAACAAACTTACATAATAGTATGTTTTGTATGTATAATTTCAAAGGCATTGGTGGGTTGAAAAGAAGAATCTTGCATTTGTGTTACAAAAATTTTCTTCCTCTAAATGAGATGCAAATTAATGTGACTTCAATTAATATTAATAATATTCTTATGTAAAGTTACAACACATTATTTATGAAACGACACAAAATTCAGAAAATCAAATGGGTTGAATTTCAGTTTTGGAAGCCAAGACCAAACTCAGCCTACCTAATATTAAGCACTTGTTAGTTGCCCAAATATATGTGTCAGAGCCATTGGTGACAGCTTGGTATCTGAGAGCATCTGCATGAGGCTAAATGGTGAGTTTTGTTCTTCCACATGTAGTTTCAAACAACAACAGAAGAGAAAGTTCCTCACTTCAGATACTGGAATAGATCTATCAAACTCCTGAAGTCACCATATATAGATTGTCTCATCAAATGTAATCAAAGGAAAAATTTAAGAATGAGACAGAACAGGACTTTTTTTTTTTTATTGCAGTTAAACTTTAAATATGAATTTCAACAGTATTTAAAATTATCAAAAACCTTAAAGTACAGAAAAGGCTAGTAATAAATCCAAATTGGATAACATTATCAATAATTGATTGTAGTATATAATGACTGAATTAATTAAAAATATGAGGCCACCTATTTAATGAACTTTAGAAACCTGCAATCTCCTTTCATATCCTAGGCTAATTAAAACCAGATGTATTTATAGTGCTGTGTTGTAAGCTATTGTAATTCAAAAATGTAAAGCAGAGTTGTAAACCTCTTATTTAAACACTGTATTGTCACTAGTGTCATCAGCAATAATTGCCTGTGGGAATTCGTTATGTCTACTAGATTTTCTACTGCTTGAAAACAATTTAATCTACATATATTTTATGTATGTATATATACACTCTAATCTATAGAGTTTTATATGCTAAGAAATTTAAATTGAAGACATTTTTCTGTTAGAAATCAGGTTGGAGATTATCCAGGAATAAAAAATGTCTAAGTGATGAATAATGAGTAAGTTATGCCTGCATTAAACTGATCCTTTCTATCCTTGCATACATTATAGAATAGCACTGTGTAAGAAAACATAGAAGTAAACCCAGTGCAAAACATGATTCTTGGAAAGGTCAGTGATGTTTAAAAATGAATCAGCATTTTCTTAATAGCTTTGTCCTCATTCTACCTACGGGCAAAATTGAGTTTAATTTTGTACTAGTTAAGGTATTTCCTAACATTAATTCATACAAATTCCCTCTAGCAAGTTCTGTTCCACAATCCTTATTATATGTTCCTCTTAAGTACCTTTCTAACACATATATGTTTCTCATTATTACCCAATAACTTATTGGGGGGAAAATGATTCAAATAATCTCCTAGAAGAAGCATTGCTTACTTGTACTTTTCATATAATCATCTCATCTTAAACACATAAGGTATGTTAAATCATAATTTCGGTGGCAGAGTGAATTGTGTAGCAGAAGCAAAACACTCAATAGAAATTATTAGGTGCAGCATGGTTTCAGAAAAAAGCTAGTGACTTAACACAATAAAAAATAAGGTAAAATTATCCAGAGCAGTGGAAATGCTAGCCCACGAAGCCAAAATATTATTAGAAATGATCCTGAGTGTCTAGAATAGCTGGATGTTGAAGCAAAGATAATAGGAGCTTAGAGTCAGAAGATCAAAATTGTTTGAAACTTTGGAAACTGAAACAAAATAGCTTAGAAGAGATCAGACTGTAGGGTTGCTGAAAGAAGACGATCAAAGAATCCTGTACTGCTGCAGGAGCAGTGGAAGATGACTGTGCTGAGACAGTTGTCATAGATATGTATATTCTTAGAATGTATTAACAAAATGTGCTTTTTGATATATTTTTAGATATAGAAGAGTAATTTACAAACCAGCCACTGTGACTTTTCCTAATTGCTTGGGCATGTTGTTGCACAGGTTGTAACCCTGTCCTAAAGAGATTGATGGGGATTTGCCTAGCAACAGCCAGTAGAAAGATTACTGTCACCTTTTTCTTTCCTAACTTTGATGGAAATTTAATTTTATCAACTAGTATAATGCTTCCTAGATATTGTTGCAATCCAGTTTGATTAACAGCACCATTGTGCTAATTTAAAATATGGCATGGGTCAAGGAATCTTTCAGAAACCCAACACTCAGGAACTAAAGTGATATTTATTGTTGTTAAAATTTCCAATTTTTCAGGATTTCTAGAAGTCAAGAAAGGAAGACTATGGTCACTGATGTCCATGGCGACTCTGAGACATTGACCACTATTCTCTAGATATGTCTGTCCAATCAATTTCTTATCCAGCTAACAGTCCACTCATCAAATCCATCTCCCTCCAATCTAGAGAGAAGGATACTGTGGAGGACTGTGCCAAAGGCTACAGAAGTCCAGATAAGTGACATCTGTAGCCCTTCCCTTGTTTACCCATGTAGTCACACCATCACAGAAGGCCATTGACCCTTTTATCATATTTCACCAGGGTACTCTTAGCTAAGTAACTATATTCTTTATGTAGCAAGATCTTTGACATATTGAATGGAATGATGAAATTTAAGAAATTTATGCAGGCCACAAAAATGCTTGAAAGTTTTAATGAAACTTTAAACAGTTGCAAACGAAGTTATTTAAATAAAGTAGTTTTAGAGAGAAACGTTCCTTAGAGACACCTTACAGTATTACAAGTGGGATTGCTTTCCAACACTTATACACAGGTGCATATCATAGGAGTCCTAGGAAACTCCAGTGTCTAAGTGACAAGACTGTGAAAATCTGCAGAAATTTGTTGCCTAAACATACCTAAACATAGGTATGCAGTGTCATCTGAGATGCTCTGGGTTTTGCCAAGGGATCTGTACAGGGCTGGCACATACAAAACTGTGTACCCAACAGACACATCTCCTTCAGGGTACACTTCAGGGGGTCTGAAATGGTGCTGGACGCCTATGTCACGGGAATTGAATCCTATGCCTTGGCAAGAAAGTTGGCAAAATGTCTAGGGAGCTATTCAGCACAACAACTGTAGGATTTGCACTGTTTGAGAGTGATTTGAGCAGATGTCTTGACCTCACAGAATATAATTCAATCACCAAATTATGGGCAATTAATGCTATTTGAGTTTCTATAGGGAAACTTCTCTGGCTGCTGAACCAGAGTGATCTGGATTGCCGTGTTTTATGCACCAGTCCTGAGAGGATGTCTCAAATAACCAAGGATTTTCCACACAGTCATGTCAAGCTTTAAATGCCTCTAGTCAAGAAATAAGACTTTATTTGTTAAAAAATATTAAAATAAAAGTTATTTTAGAGAATAATTGAAACAGAACTGAAGGGCTTTTTTGGAAGGCAATGTCATAATGCATAATGCCTGCAACTTGAAATCAAAGTCAAACTAAGGCTATTCATCCACTTTCTGGCATGAATAATCACAAGTAACATTGGAATATTATGTCAATAAATAGTTTTGATTCACTTCCATTTCCTTTAAGATTTGATATATTTTGATTTATATTATAGTATGCTCTAATTCAGGTTGAGATACTGGACTTGAAGAACAAATAAATACATTAAATTTCATTAGATAATGAAATTATTATGCAAATAATCAGATTAGGTCATAGAGCACATATTTGGATTGTGACCCAGGGGCCTATAATATTTTCAGTGTTCCAGACTTCTAGGAATGGGGTTAGAAGAGCTTGAGGATGTCTAAGAGCAAAGACACATCAGGGAATACAGTGTCAGCTTTGAAGTGAGATCAAGAATTACATGTTTACAAAGAATAAAACAGCATTTGTTGGATTAACAACTTAAAAAGAGAAAGAGAGGAAATTGTGTGTATTCATTTTCATTGATATCTAATTGGAAGATGCTGCCATTTTCACTATTTTGTGTATCACAGGTCCTATTTTCGTTATGAGTATTCCTAGAGTAAAAGTGACAATTCAGCAATAAAGGGGTATTTATTTCTCAAAATGTAGAGGGAGACATCTGCAAAAATGCTTTCAATAGCCTGCATGAACCATATGAGCTACTCACTATATGTAATTTGTGAAATACTTCAGAGAAAGACAGTTTCTGTTTTCTGGAGGGTGTCACTGAGAGGAGACGACCACTTTGTGGAACTTTGAAAGTTCTTTCTCTACAGAGGAAGGGTAGAAGGCCACATTGACCAGTTTTGTCTGTCCCTGGTGTTTATTACTTCTGATAAGAACAACTTGGCAAAAGACTTACAGGACAGTTTGTGCAAATGCCATCTTTGGTTTACTCTTTGACTTTGAGGGTGTCTGATTTCCTAGACACACAATAGCAATGTAGGAGGAAAGTTAGCTATTACTCACAGTCTGCTGTCAGTTTAAGCATTCACAACCTGTCATATCTTGTGAGAATTGAAGATGTAAATCAGTCTTTCTCTGCAGTGGCTCAAAAAAATATGCCAGGTGGAATGTATTCCTTTATATGCTTGAGTTGCTTGAAAAGCAACATAAATCTATTAATAAATGTTCATTAATAACACTAATGATCCCCTCTCTACCACTGAGAAAACATAGAACACACAATAACTAGAAATCTGCATTCAGCTTAACGAGACCTTTGGAAAAAAGCACAATGAAATCAAAGAATTTTCTTACAAATTTAAATTTCTTTCTATGGCAAAATTATATGGAATTTACCCTGTCCCTTTCATTTTCTCACCACTGGTTTTGCTCAATTCTTCAGCAGTGATTCAAAAATGTCTTCAGTCATCTACCTTTGGTTTTACATTGCAAGGACTTTTTTCAGTCATATTTTTCTAAATAAATTGTCATTATTATGTGGAAAAACATGTTTGTATCTTTATATACCTGTCAATCTATCCCCACTTATTCATACAAATATTCATGTTTGTTTAGTCCACAGGGTTTCAATCTTTCATTTATGCACCAAGCACCTAACACAAAGTCCTATCATTGACCTGAGTGTAGTGTTTTAGCAAAATACAATGTCTAAATAAATTTTCTAGTTTAAAGTATGAGAATACATGCAGCTTAATTTTATTTTTTAATGTAAGATACATGGGTTTATGCATATTAAAGATTTATCATTATTTTGTTATGTAGCTTTGTAAGACACTCTTTTTGATTTTTATGAGGTATTAATCTACTAACAATGACCACAAAAATGCCACAAACTTTAAGTGTGAGAAGTTTCTTTTTTTAATTTTTTTTGTCACCTAGTGTCTGTATGACCCCATGCCATTCCATTTATCAGTTATTAACGAAGCGGAAAATAGTATATGTTTTAAATAGTCTATGACAGAAGAACAATAGTTTATTTTTTCAGAGAGATCTCTACCATGATGATTCCACAACCCAGACTAAAGGTTCGCATTTTATATTTCATTGTCTGTCTACCAAATGCATAATTTACAACTTGTGTAGAGCTGTTTTCATTTAATCCTCTGACCACCAGGCTTCCTCACTGGCTCTGTGAAGCGTAACTGAACTTTATCTATGGACTTGCATTCTGTATTATGTGATTTGTACATTTTTGTTATCAGGATTGTTGCACATTCCTTTTATAGCAAAAGAGAATAATTTAGACTTTATGATGGATAGGATTTAACGTAAGTGCAGAAAAATGTTTCAGACCCATCTGTTTTCAAAGAATTTAAATTGTCACTTAAAAAAAATTGCAATACTAACACTTGCCATGATGTTCCCAGATACGATAGTGAACTCCATAGGTTATGGACAAGAAAGCACTACATGTAAGTAGACCTACCTCTAAATTTAAGCAGAATTAACATGTAAATATGACAGCTAAGAAAATATTATAAAATTTTTACTATTACTAATTGAAACTTATTTTCTTTCAACATGAATGTTTAGCCTTTAAATAAAACTAAGGAAATGAAAATATTACTTTCTGAATATAAAAAAAAGTCTTCTATCTTTGCAAACATTTTTGACAATTTTTCAGTTCTCATGACACCAAGTCTGAGTGGGACTAAATTTCAGTGGCTTAATTAAAATATTTTTAGTTAAATGATATCCAAACTATAAATTATTTTTATTATCTAATTTTATATTTTAGTTTTTGGAACTGTCAAGTACTTTCTGAAAGCATTTTGCAGACATATGGTTCATTATGCTTGTACCACTGAATGCCATCTGCTGTCTAGGCTTAAATGTACACTAATTTTACTTTTAATTCATAATGAACGTGAAGAATGAATGTGACCCATGTACTGCAATTTGGCTAAGTCATTGGCAGGTGTACTTTTAAGGCATAAAACATATTTGTAATTATAAAATGGCTATTTACAAGTTCCCAAGTGGGTAAGTAGCTATTAGTAACAAATAATTGCATGCCAGCCCTTTATGCTCCCAACCACTCTACTGGGACAAAAATGAGAAAGATGAAAGTATGAGGCATTCCCTTACTAATATGCATATAAAAGTTGCACAATTTGCATTGCCAAATTCAAACCTATGAAAGACTTTAAAACATTTGTTTAACATGTAAATTGAGACCATAGTTGGGAACATAAAGCATGCCCAAGAAAAATTAATGTCTGCACATGCTCTAATTTATCATCCTTTACACCACAAGATGAAAAATTATCCAGAACAAGTCATGCTGACAACTTTGACCCTCATCCAACAAGAAAGCTTAGTGTTGTAAAAGCTTAATGTTGTAGTAAATGTATCAACTGTGCATGATTCATCAAGAATTTGATGGAGAATCACAATGGTGAATTGTGTTAAGATGTCTTGTCTTCACTGAAAACAGGGACAGACCAAATCTTATGAGGAGGAGCTGAGAGACTTGGTGTTGTTTATTCTGCAGAAAGGGAAACTCAAGGTATATATCATCATTCTGTAACTACATGAAAGGAAACTCTAGCAAAGTGGGGCTCCTCTCTGCTAGCATGTAAGGGGACAAGATGGAACAGCCTCAAGTTGTAACAGGGGAGGTTTAGGTCAGTTATTAGGAAAATATTTCTTCACCAAAAGAGCTTTCAAGCACTGGAACAGGCTGTGCAGGGAAGTGGTGGAGTCATCATCCCTTGAGGTATTTAAAGAGTGTGTAGATATGGTACTCTAGGGACATGGTTTGGTGATGGACTTGACAGTGTCAGGTTCACCGTTGAATTCATGAACTTAAAGATCTTTTTCAGCATAAATGATTGATTAGAAAATAACAATTAAAAAATTACCCCAGATTCAACTGGACAAAAATCTTAGAATATTTAACATCTTAGCCATCTCTTGTGTAGGACACATTGAGAAAGTAAGAAAATTACAGCCTGAAAAATAATCCAGGCTGGAACTTTTCAGCTCTGTTCCCAGCTGATAAGCTAGTCCAGCTCAAGGCTAGGGAGAATTTCTCCCAGGGTGATAATTTAGTCAAAATAAATAAAAAAAAATTAATAACAAAATAAAACATCTATTGTAGTTCATAACCAGGCCCTGGGAATGAAGTGCCTTCTCTCTGAACCAATCACCTTTTCTTGGAGTTGTAAGTCATGCTATAAAACCAAGTGTGTTTCTGAATAAACTTGTCTCTTTCTTCCTGTCCTGAAAAACAAACATGTAGCTGTGCATCTTATTTCCTCCTCCCTTAAAGGGTTAAAACCCCTTTCCATGGCTACACTCTTGCTAAATTGCAACGTACTTAATAAGGAAGAAAAAACACTGTTCATGTAACTAATGAAGCCTGCGTAAAAAAAGAATTTTTTTGTTTTTAATGTCTTGCCTGAATATTGCTTTTATCCCTTTTTCCACTAAAAATTAGACTAACTAAGTCATACTGTTTTTGTTGTATTTCTGGCTGTCTTTCTCCTTTCTCCTAGTAATTTATTCAGTCATTAGTGGCTGTGAAATTTAACAGACGGATATAACTTGAGAGGCTGTGCCTATGCTGCTTTTCTTAGGAGAAAACCCCATGTCTTGGAAATTATCCATTTCAGGGGAATTTCTACATTGTGGTCTCATGGTTTGTTATATACTTCATTTGTGACATCTTCTCATGTCAGAAGCTCAGTAAGGAGGAGAGAAAAAACTGGGCAGTGTACTGACATTTTGATACTTAAGTGCTGATGTACAACATCTGTAACACTCCTTACATATATTATCACAGAGGTTTTACCAACATCACTGAAGGGCTTGACTTTGGCCAGCAGAGAATCCATCGTGGAGCCATTTGGAACCATCTCTTACAGACATGTGGAAAGCTTCTGATGTCTTCTCACTGAAGACACCCCTGCTGCAGTCCAGCTACTGCCAAAACCTTGCCACCTAGACCTAATACATATATGATGTTACCTTACATGCTAATGCTCTGCAGATTCACACATCTAGTCTGGGTGGGGATGTCCTTATTCTTTGCCTGCTCTGCAAAGCTATGCTGCTGTCAGAATTGCTGCATGTTAAAATGATTTTTTTCTATTTCCATTATATGCACAAACTTCTAGTTTCAGCAGTGAAAAATACATCAGGCATTTCATCATCACTTGGATCTCCTCTTTCCCAACTTTTTGCAATAGCTATGTGTAATACTTCTTATGTATGATGCACAGTGAATAGATCTCACATTGTCTATCACAGACAGAAAGCAACAATAACAATGACAGCAACTACTGTTGTTATTATTATTAATATTGTTATTAATAATAATATTATTGGTTTTGTTGCTATTGTTGGTATTTTGTTGTTATACTATATACCTGTATCTGCAGCAATATAATTCCTTAGATGAACATAAGCCTGAATTTCACCAGACATGGACATATTTTGTTTCAGTGCTCAGTGAGTACAAAGCTGTAACCTAGAGGGATATATGACCCGGGAACATCTGTGGATGAGGTTTTGCTTATAGCTTGCCAGGCACCTGAACACTAGCCAAGGTCAACCTACCAAAACAGAAATAGTACTTTAAAGTGAAACAGGTGGTGCTGTGGCCAAGATACTCATACTGTCCAATATAGGATAGTAATTTCTTTGAGAAGGCTCTTGTCTAATCTTGTAGGCTGTATGCTTACTACAGACCAGATGACATTGGACATACTTACTTTTGCATAGTTTTATTTAAAAGCAGTATAGTTTGTCCACTCATAAACACGTCTGTGACATAAGTAAGGTATGTGAGTAAATCTGGAAGACTTAAAGAGTGCATTTCTGATTCGAATTAAAACAATTCTACAGATTCCTGCAATAGTTTATGCCTTACTTTTTCCATTATTAGTGTAAACACTTGTGTAGATTCCTGGTGAAATAAACTATTCAGGGCACCACTAGAAAACTGGTCACTGATTCTAATCTGCATATAGGCAAGCTGGGTGACCTGAAGCTCCACCTAGGCTAAATAACCACCAAAAGGCATATATGGCTTCAATTTTATGATTGAAGCAATTAATTTCTTTAAATAAAGTTGATATATATTTTATGGGTATAAATGGATACTGAAGTCTTAATTCTGAACTGAGGTTTTCCTTTACTGGAATAAAAGGGCTTCTGAAGCACAAATATGAGCTGGTTTAAATTTAAAATTATGATAAAAGCATTACTGAAATATTTATTAAAAGTAGATATAATTCATTTTTCAAGATATTAAGTAGTTAAATTTTCATTTATTTAAATCTTCTAATTTATTATTTTTGTGTATTGTAAGATTCTAAGCACTATCTAAATGAAGATATTTTTTTCTGCATAAATCTAAAGATTTATGTTTTTAAACTTAGAAGCCTGATAAATTAATAGTACTTCAGGCTCACTTTACAGTCAGAAGAAAGAAATAAAAAATCTCCAGAGGGACATGCCATATAAGATCCAAATTGCTTTCTGGAGATGCTTCACTCTTTTTATTGATTACACAAAGAGCCTTGACACTTCTATAATGAGAAGGAAGAATCTGAACAATAACTGGTGGTCTTCTTTACACTGAATTAGCTGTGCTTACAGTCTTTTTCTTAATTTTCTTTTTTTTTTCCCTATCTTGCCTTTTTTGATTACTATTTCCATCCTTCCACATTTTACTGTAACTGAGCATGTAAGTTAAGAATGGTGTCTTTTTTTGACTAAGTAGATTCATTAGAAATCATAGAATCACAGAATGGTTTTGGTTGGAAGAGACCTTAAAGGTCATCTAGTTTCAACCCTCCACTTCTGTGAGTAGTAGGAGCACTTTTCATTAGACCAGGTTGCTCAAAACCCCATCTAACCTGGCTCTAAACACTTCCAGGGTCAGGGAATCCATGACTTCTCTGAGTAACCTGTCCCCAGTCTAAAGCTTCACAGTGAAGAATTTCTTCCTGATATCTAATTCAAAACTATTCTCTTTCAATTCAAAGCCCTTCTTGCTTTTTCTGGAACTACATGCCTTTGCAAAAGTCTCCCTCCCTCTTTCTTTTAACTTCTTTTAGATACAGGAAGGCTGCAATTAGGGCACCATGAAAGTCATCTCATTTGCAGACTGAGCAATCCAAATCTCTCAGCCCTCCCTTATAGGTGAGATGCAACATCCCTTTAATCACCTTGGTTACAACCCTTCCAAATCTCCTTCTTCATCTGCTCCTTATGAACAGACATTGATAGGCACAGTACAGTCATGGGATTCATTCCATCCAGTTTCAGTGAGGGCAGCGAGGTCATAACTTTCTAGCAGATAGGTGTCTTCCAGCTGCTCCTGTTTGTTGCTCATGCTTCATGCACTGGTGTAAAAGCACCTCAGCTAGGCTATTGGCCACATTGCCTTCCCAGAGGAACACTTCTTAATTCCTTCAAAACATTTCCCTGGCGTTTTCCTGTTGGCTTCTGTCACTGATGAGTCCCTGGCTCATCTCTGCAAGACTGAGAGGATGCTCTGGTGTAGTCAGCACTTTTCAGAGCTGCTGGCAGAAGGCCCTCAATAGCATCCCATCCCTCTAACCTTCACATATCATCCCACACCTTTGCCAGGGACAAACCTGATGTTTTCCTACTTTCCTGTCACATCTAGTTTAAAGCTCTGCCAATGATCTCTGCTGGTTCCTGAGCAAAGATTTTCCCCCCCTTGGTGACAAAAGTGAGTCCTGTCTGATGAGAGGTTGCTAGGTGCTGCACACATCATTCCATTGTCAAAAACCCAAAAACTATGGTGATGGCACCAGCCGTGGAGCCATATCTTAATAGACTCATCCCATGTTTTTTCTTAATATTGCTGTCCTCAGGAAGTACAAAAGAGAATAAAGCTTGTGCCCTAGAATCCCTTATCAACTGTCCCAAGGCCCTAAATTTCTTCTTGATTGCCCTCAGACTATGTGTTGCCACTTCATCACTCACTCCTGCGTGGATGATCAGTCATGGGTAGTAGTCTGAGGACTGCACCAGTCTAGAAAGTTTTCTAGAGACAGGAAATCTTTTAATATAAATCAAGCAAGCAAGTAAATGAAGGAAAGTAAGGTATTTTTCTCTATTCTCTTACTACCAATAATACACTTTTTATAGTCTTTTCATCATAAATCTTTCTTGGAGCATAGGGTCAAAGAAGTAGGTTTCCCTCCACTGACTTAGTATGTGGAAAGATATGGCACATCCTTTTACACATATTTTAATTTGCATTCTATTATTCTATATGTCTACTAAGGGTTAATGATCTCAATACCTTTTGTTTTGGGTTTTTTTTCAGAGAAATTCACCATTTGTAATAGTATGGGCAAAATTTTATGATAGACTAGACCATCTATGTACTTAGATGTACATAGTATGTACTTGTACATTGTACATCTATGTACTTGTACATTGAACTCTTGAAAGCACCAATGGATTCAGTCCTCATGGGCATTCAAATTTGACTTTGCTGATCATAGGCTTCAGTAATTATGTTAACATTTTGTCTTAAACATCACTGCCAACCTTTCTAGTCATCATAAAGTATTCTATCCAATACCTACACAATGCTGGAGAGACACTTCTGGGCTGCATAGGAAACATGCTTTACATAACATTGGAGTAGTAAATTATCTTTAGTGTTTTTATTCTCAAATGTCACATGTGGAATAAAGTATGCTTATCTCCATTTCCAAAAAAGCCGGTGTGGACACTTGTTCATTGAGAACTTAAAAGCTCAATTCACCTACCTAAACATGGTGACTGTTAAAGAAAAAACATAATGATAGTCCACGTCTGAATAATTAGCTATGGTTAAAGTACTTGGACAACAGGCATCCTGAAATCTGGGATGACTCGACTCACATCTTGAAAAAGTAGATGAACCTCTGTACTAATTAATATGCTAATACAGTACTTCTCTGTTTAATTTATATCTCTGTGAAAACAAAAATCATGGCTTCAGGAAGCCTGTGTCTCTGTCTTACTGATTCCACTTAATCTTACCAAAAGCCTCCAGTGCCTAATCCATTATCTGTTGAAGTCCTTTATATTAATTTGTTTTGTTAATTTATTGTATTAAATCAATTAAGTTACAGTTTTTGTTATGCTATGATGTAAAATCATGAATATTTATCATACATATGATAATAAGTTTTGGACAGCAGAAACAAGAAAGCCCAAAAGAGAGGACTGTTGGATAAGATCCAGACAAATCTTTGCAACAGTGTAGATGTGGAGGAAAATGAAATATGAGAATCAGAAAGCAATTTTGAGAGGAAAATAAGAGGAAATTCATGAGGATATTGAGTATGAGGACTGAAAACTAAGAAAATAAGGGGGAAGGAAATGAATGAAAAAAAGATTTTTCTATAATGGAAATAATGGAGAAGAAGGAAAAAAATAAGCTAAAACCCAAGCAGTTCTTTACAGGGGCTTTTTTGTGTTTTGTGTGTGACAATGGCACCACAGATTTGGCAAGAAATAACTTAAAGATACGGGTCATCAGAGAGTCACAGAGTTGAGGTTGTAAGAAACCTCTGGAAGTCATCTTGTCTGACTCCATGCTCCAGCAAGTTTACCTAGAGCAGGTTGCCCATCACCAGTTGCAAACTTGCTGATAGTATTCTCTTCCCCACTATCCACATTAATGATGAAGCTGTTAAACAACACTGGAGCCAGTATTTAACCCTGGGATACACCTACTTACTGACCTTTCAACTAGACATTGTTCTACTGATCACCACCTTCTTGTCCCAGCTTCCAGTCAGTTTACAACCAACCTGCTGATCTGGCCCATACAACAGGTTGTCTCTGAGAATCTTACAAGAGACAGAGTCAAAAGTTTTACCAAAGTCCAAGTGGACTTTGCCCTCATGAACCATGCCAGTGATTTAATTGTAGAAGGTGGTCATGTTTTCACCTCCATGAAGCCACGTTGACTATTCTTGTTGACCTTTGTTTCCTTAATACTTTTGTTCATGTAATTCAGAGTCCATTTTGTTATCATTATCTTTGGGGCACAGTAAAAGATAAAAATTCTTCAATGTTTGAGTTATTGCCTTCAATGACATTTAAATCTTTGCTATATGCTGTATTATCAGAAGTAGCCATGAGATACGATGAACCAATTATGTTTAATCATTAGTATTACAAAACAGTTTATTTTGAAAGGTTTAGCATGTCCAATGATTCTTTTGTTTATAAGTTCTGTTTTATTTTTCAGAAGTCAAAAGTAAGTTGTAGGGATATTCCTGCTTGTCTGTAAAAAGGTGTAGATTTTACAGAAAAGTACTTTTTGGAGTGGATGGAAGCAGATGTCTTTTTGACTCATAGTTTTTATAAATTTAACAATGGCAAGAATTATGCAACACAACTTCATAGTTTTGTTTGTGATTGAAGGAAAAAATATTCCACTAATCTCCTTGGCTCCCATGCCTTTGTTTGAGCAAGTGTAGGAATTCTTATTGAAATAGTCACTTTACAAAATAATAAATGAAGCCTTTGGATCATAGAATATTCTAAGTTGGAGGGGACTTATGAGGATCATTGGACCAAACTGTTCACCCCACATGGGACAACATACAAGTTAAACCATGTGTCCTGAGAGGGACCACAAAGATGATCAAATGGCTAGAGAACCTCTCCTACGAAAATACAAGAGAGTTAGGACTGTTCAGTCTGGAGAAGAGAAGGCTCCAGGGAGACTTAACAGCAGCTTATGGTGGGGATAGGTAAGGACTGAGTGTTGGACCTAGATGATTTAAGGTCTCTACTAACACAAACTATTCTATGATTCTACGAGCCAAGAGCATTGTTCAAATTCTTCTTGAGAACCAAGAAGCTTTGGGGCCATGACCACCTTCCTGGGAAGCTTGTTCTAGCATTTGACCACCCTCTCAGTAGTGGTCCCAGACAGAGACATAAGCCATTCCCTCCCATCCTCCCACTGGACACAAGAGAAAAAAACAAAAACCAAACACATCTACTATCTTCCCTTCATTCCCTAGATGAATAAACTTTTTGTAAAAGGATAGTAGGTTAATAAGGCATGATTTCCACTTAATGAACCCATGTTGTCTTTGATCAATGGCTGCATTTTCCAGTGTTTTCCAGTGTTTTTCGGTAACTCCCAGAATAATTCTATCCATAATTTTATCAAGCATGGAAGTGAATCTGAAAGTTTTATAATTACTGGGGTCTTCCTTCTTGTCCTTGAAAAGTGGAAAAATTATTTTCTGGCTTCCATTTGAATAGTATCCTTCCAAATTTCCAAAGCAATACTTCCAACTCCAGAACCTCCTATCTGTTACATAGGTGCACCTGGAAGGCAAGGTAGATGTCCAGAGACAGAGAAATGTGCTTCGACCAATCAATCATCATGTCAGAATTCTGGATACTCCTCAACCTGTTTCACTTTTTTCTTCTATCTGGGCACATCTCTCAGTCATTCTTTCTGCTGCTGTCAGACATGAGGAGAAACTTCAGGCACAGTCTGAAGCCAGAAATTTGGATAGCTGCTTCCCTTGGGAACTGTGTTTGGGTAGCTGCTCTGGGTGCTAGTGCCACAGGAGGCACAGAAGACATGATATTGTATTTTCTGTGGTCACAATTATTACAGCTTCCAGTGGGGAGACTATGGCTAGGGGCAAGAACTTGGGATCAGGCAATCAGGTTGGTGAGGTCACAGAATCCCAGTGTCTTTGGTGTTCTTCAGCATATTGTCATCTGTTGCTGCTGTCTGGTCTCTCCACACGCACAGCCCAAGGGATTCAGATACCCCCTAAGACATTCCCCTCCAAGGTACATCATAACCTTCACATGCATCTCAGCACATGGTAACTGCTGTTGCAAATCTGGGCATCCCACAGTTTGACCTGTGATACAGGCATGATGTTTGACTTCTTAAAGAGTCTGCCATCAGGACTGGTGCATCTTCTGGCTGCACCAGAGGACACTATTAGTAGATAATGGAAGAAATAAACCCAACTAAATAAACAAAGCATAAAAAAACCCAACCTACCAAACAAACAAACAAACCACAAGACTTTTTCTCACGATCTGGTAGTTAAGACATTTTCATGGTTAAATACCAACCAACAGCCAAGCCCCACACAGCTGCTTACTCCCTCCACCAGCAACAGGATAGAGGAGAGAACTGGAAGGGTAAAAGTTAGAAAATTCATGGGTTGAGATAAAGATAGTTTAGTAGGGAAAGCAAAAACTTCACACACAAGTAAAGCAAAACAAGCAATTATTTCTGATTCCCATGGGCAGATAAGTCTTCAGCCATCTCCAAGACGCAAGACATGTAATGGTTACTTGAGAAGACAAACACCATCCTCCCTCCTTCTTTGCTCCTGCTTTATATACTGAGCATGATGTCATAGGGTTCTGGAATACTCCTGGGTCGGTTTGGGTCACCTGTGCTGTCTGTGTCCTCTCCCAACCTCCCATGGATCCCCAAATTCTTTGCCAGCGTATCAGTATGAAAAGCAGAGAAGGCCTTGACTGTGTTTAAGCCCTGCTCAGCAATAAAAAAAAAAAAAAAACACAAACAACAACTTTATATTATCACCCCTGTGTTCAGCACATAACCAAAACACAGTTCCATACAGCCACTGTGAAGAAAATACCTCAGCCAAAACCAGCACAGACACCTTTACAGTGTGTGGAAGATGTAGGTTCAAACTTCCTCAAGATATGAAAAAATCCAGTATCTCAATTCACTTCCATTAATCTATTGTCTACAAAGTAGTCACAAGCTTGGCTGTAGCCCTAACCACATCTAGCACCTGTCTCTGTAGAAGAGTCACGTGTGACTACAGTTAGACATTCAAGGAGCTTTCTGGCTAAATGAGAAAATATTCAATGAAAAAGGGGAATACTGGGAGGTTTTGAAATGAAGACAGACCAAATCACTTTTTGGATTCAGTCATCTAAAACCCACACTAAATTGGATGGAGTTTAAGCAGTTTGGAACCTTGAGTTACTAAATGATCGAATTACTAGATGTCATAAACACTGGCAGCTGGCCAAATTGAAAAATACGATGATAACTAGCTTTGTTCCACTTTTAGCAGCTCATTACTGCATGAGAAATGAAACTGCCATATTATTGCCTGTCACAGATGGTATGCACAGGTTGAAATTAGTATTTATTAAAGTAATATAATTCCTTTTATCCATGCTTTCCTTTTATCTTACAGAAAGAGGCAGGTGACTGACAATTTTTAAAAGAAAATGGTCTAAGCCTTCTCACCCTCTTTAAATGGCTATATTCATAGAAGAAAATTCATACTTAAAGATGATATTTTAAAAACGCTTTTTAGAAGAAAGCAGCAAAAACCCCAAAGATTGTGATTTTAAGGTAATTTCAGTTTGAAAATAGTTGAAAGTGGCTGTCATATTTTGCAAATCATAGGACTGCTACTGAAAAGTTAGAGAGCAACCATATAATTTCCTGAAAATAGTTCTTAGAGGATGTGCTGTCAATCAATGTTCTAATTTCTTTACAAAAAATTCAGATTATGACTCATACTTTTTCTCCTAATTTACTAATTATTCCTTTACAAGGAAGAGTACGTTTGTACCAAATTCCTTGTTCCTCCTACAGTCAAAAAGATATGGCGGATATTCTGTAGAAAGAGACTAAAGGATGTTTGCAAATTGGGGAAATATATATATGCTCAGGAATTCCCTTCTTCTGTTAGTTCCCTATCTTTTTCTTATTTTCTCAGATAATATTGCATAATTTCACTATAGTTTAGTAGCTTAGCCCAACTGTAGATTGCAAGTTTTTCTTACGGAAACCATTATCATACGCAAGCATATTGAAGAGCAATTTCCATTTCATTTGCTTTTGCAGTAGCACTCCATCCCATGAGCTCCCTTGGGTTGGGTTCTGTACAGCTAGCTTTGGCCACAGATCAGCTGAGCATCTATTAAATCCTTTTAATCTAAACTTAGGGGAGAAGAACAATTGGTAGAATGAAGGCTTCTAGAGAAAGAATTGTTATAACTTAAGATACACAAAATTCTGGAGGACAGAATTAATCTTCATCAATTCTGAATTTCTGAAATGTGAAATGTGTAATCCGAGCTAGCACGTCAAATCTTCAGTATTACTAGTGGAGAGAAAAAGTGCAACTGCAATGCATAAAAATAGGTGCCTACTGTCACTTGAGGTACTGTGACATATGTTGGCCTCAAGGTTTCTACTTCAACAGGGTGCTGTACCATACAGCTTAGTCCAATTCGGGTGCACTGCATAGTCTAGAGAATCACAAACCACATCAGGCTCTTCTGTGTGAGCAGCTGAATCCCTTCTGAGCAGACCAGCTGGTTTACACTCTGAATCTGAATTTGATCTAGCAACAAAGATTCTTACCCACAGATGCATTTCTAGATATAGCATAATTATATATATATATATATATATATAAATATATAAATAATACCCATAGCCAATGTATGCATTCTAGCTATTTTACAGAGAATATTATGTTACAGTTAAAATATATTATGGACAGACAAAATTAAACATATAATGCTGTAGACAAAATAGGTAGACTTTAAAATGCATTCATGGAACACTGTGATTAAGATATTTCACTTGGCTTACATGGCAAGATTTTGGTAGCAGGGGGCTTTATGAGAAGAGATCAGGAGCTGTCCCCTTGTCAGACACAGCTTCTTCCGTCTCTGAAACAGACTGCTCTTGGCCAAAGATGGTCCAACCAGAGATACTAGAGGTGCCCCTGCAATAACATATTAAAGAAAGGGTAAAAAACTGCAGCAACTGTGAGAAAGTTGAATGTGTAAATGGGAGGGAAACAGCCCCTTCAGACACCAAGGCCAGTGAAGGCAGGAGAGGAGATACTCCAGGTAGAAAAAGCAAAGATCCTTCTGCAGCCCATGGAGAAGACCATGGCAACATAAGTTGTTCCTCAGCAGCCACTGAAGACTTTGATGGAGCAGATATCCCCCTGCAGCCTGTGTAGCACTCCATACTGGAGCAGGTGAGATAAACTGCAGCCCATGGAGAGGTAGTGCCAGAGCAGACTCCTTAGGGAAGAAGATAGAAGTGTCATGTGTGAAGTGGAGCATAGGAAGAAGGAAAGGGTAGAAGGAAGGTGGCTTTATTTTCCACTATTCTATTCTGTTAAAATTAATTGCCAATAAATTAGATTAATTTCTCCAGGTGAAGATGATTTTGCCCATGACAGTAATTGGTGAGTTATCTCCCTGTTGCTTTTAATCATATTTTTTCAATGTGTCTTGATGAGAAGAGGGAATGATGAAGAGTCTTAGTGGGCACCTGGCAGGTAGAAAAAGGACAATCCCCCACCCAATTTTTTTCAAATAATTTTTTTTTTTTTATCTGGGATGGAGCTCAAATCTAACTGACTGTAAAGTTAATATATAGCATACTATTACATACATGTGATGTTAATTCTGTAATAACTTCCATGTTATCAGACAATAACTGAGCTACACTACAGGCCATGAGTTAGATGGCATCTTTTCTCATGAATTAATGCAAATTCTGCTTGCTTTAAAAAGGATGAAAATAATCAGCATAGCTGAAGCATAAAGCTGCTGGTTTTGAAGATAATAATAATAATAATAGTTTACAGCTGTATAGTTCTTTTATTCATGAAAATTGATCCTATTAAAATGGAATTGTTATCTTAAATTGCAGAGGGGCTTCTAGTCTATTGTGTTTTCAGGTAGTTGTTTTTGTGACTGATGTTTTCTCTTCTCAATGGAAGCTGACTTTTTCTCCTCTCCACTGATGGGTGTTGGGATCAGTTGATCCCCAGACTGGTGCCAGCAATGCTGAAGGGGTGTCTGTGCCCAGTCCCATCCCTAGTGCCATGGAGAGTCTGTCTCCTGGATGGGCCCCTTGGACCTGCATTATGACCTGTCTCTGGCCTCAGCTCTGGACCCATCTCTATCCCACTCTACTGACAGGCCAGCCCCACCCTTGCTTTATCCCAGTTCATCCCCTTAGTCAGGCACTGTGGGACTTCACCCTGGTCAGTGAAGACAATATCTGTGCTGGGTCACCCTCAGCTTCCCCCTTTGGAGCAGCCTTGCTTTGCACCACTTGATAAAAGGAAAGAAAGAAATACTTTATCTTTGTGATGGGCTAGGAAGAACCCAGTCAAAAACCAGGCAATAAGATATCTGTTCATGCTGAAGAGTTTCTGGGTTTTCTGAGCAACATAAAAGTTCCCCGTGGAAAAAAAGACTCAAGAAAATAGAATGATGTTAAATAAATAAAAATCCATATGTAAATGCAGGTGATTTTTATAGGTAGGTGTTATGTGTTAGTTGAAATGCTTACAAATTTTTGTACTGTATTGTATTCTCACTACAGCAAAATAAAGTGAACCCAAGAAAATAGGTTACATCCTCTGATAAAGCAAACTAACTCTTGAGACCAGGATGGCTTACTCAGAGGAGCTCAAGAAATAATAGAGGGAGATTAGCAATGCCCCAAAAGAAGTGTTTGAACAGGCCACTGTTTAGAACAATATCAGTGTTACCGAAAAAGGAGCAAGGAGGTTGCAGGAAATCATAAAGAAATGTTCAGAGAACAGAACAGCTTTGTCTTCAGGCTAACATACTCAACTTCTTGTAAAAAGGACTTAAAGGAAAGTCTCTCAAGGGACGAGAAATCATAGTTTCAATGTTCTCCTCTGGAAAGTGATAACATATGCCTTTGCTCTGGTGATATGTGCCAAAAGAGAGAAACATTTTTTGATTTGGTCCTCAAGCTTATACATATTTAGGTTTGAAATGCAATCAAGCTACATCAACCACATTCAAAAGTGAACAGCGTTTAGCAACACCTGAACATTCTGCCAGTAAACAACAGAGATGCATTTTGGGATGCCTAGTTTGCAGTTAATGACTTCATTGTAATGACAATAGGAACTGTTGAAAAAATATATATAGGACACTATCTGTAGGACCCTGGATACAAAGTATTTGCTGGCAAGAACTTGCTTTGGTTGGTGAAATAATATTTTTAATTACAAAAATAAATCGAAGGCTATTCCATATGTCAACAACACTGAAATTCATGTGCTGATTAGGAAAAGGGTAATGCTAGCACCATTTTATGAGTTACTCAATGAGAATTTCAATAGAAATTGTGGCATATTGAATCTGAATGAAATCATCAATGTCACAGAGAAAGAAAACACAGATGTCGATGACCATCATGGGAAAATTGCTAACTACAAACAAGGAAAGCAAAATTAGCCTGAATTTTTAGACAGTTCAGGAATGGAGCAGATAGACATCTGAAAATGCAAATACATGTTTCTGTCTGTGTGTGTCTGTTTGGACCTAGTCCTGGTCAGTGCCACAGATTTATAATCTATTATAATTTATAATCTACTGTCCATATCTGATCCATAGAAATGATGACAATCCACTTAGAATCAAGGCCTTTACAGGATTATCAAAAGCCAGAAACCATTATGGTTGTTGTATTTGATTTTGAAGAAGAAAGTGTGATTTACACGAAGATTATGAAGCTCACAAATAGATGATAAAGTGCAGGAAAGGGCAAAACATTTTCAAATTATAGGAGCTTTCAAAAGATACTGTGCTGGAGGTTCAAAAGCAATTTAGACTACTTCAGGATAAAGCCTAAAAATGTGTTGAGGAAAACATTCTTGCTAAATAGCAGGGAAGGAAAGTTAATAAATTCAAGTTTAAAAAAAACCCATAAAATTCTTAAAACCTGACAGGATAAATTTGAAAACACAGTAAGTCAGTAAAAAGAAATACTAGAGGAAATACTAGAAGAATGCTTTAAAAATAATGGTAAGTCATTCTTCAAGTAGATCAGGTGAGCAAAGCTTGATGGGAACTTTATAAGTTCCCAAAGCCTGAGATGAGTGTTGAGAGAATTTAATGTCTTCTCTGTATAAGGAAAGTATAAGGATTTCTCTTCCATCTTTACTCACAATGAATAAGACAGAAAGTTTCACCACTTTGGCAAGTATTTTTCTCTTCCTGTTTTATGTTAAGGGAGAAGGGCTGCATCTC
Organism: Acridotheres tristis; assembly: GCA_037013685.1. NCBI lineage: Eukaryota > Metazoa > Chordata > Aves > Passeriformes > Sturnidae > Acridotheres > Acridotheres tristis. The sequence continues at coordinate 69,637,398 of CM072884.1, read as the reverse complement.
AGCTTTTTCTGGTCTGTAATTTATCAGGAAAAGGAAAGTGAAAGCTTTCTGTAAACATATGGAATCTACTCCAAATCCTATAGGAAGTGAAGGATTAAATACCTGAATAATTAATTGCACTTTACATTAGGTTAGGTGACAAAAACTCATTTACACACCCATAAAAGAAGCATGGAGAAAGAATGGAAGATGGAAGAACTCAAATAATTCATTGCTCTGGCTGCTTCTAAGCTAATTGCAGAAGCCATAAGCCTATCAAAGACCAATCTTAATAAGCCCAGATAAGTACAGGGGAAAAAAGGCAGGTGGAAACCCAAATTCCTCAGACTCCCAGGAGAAGGAGGGAATCAAGAGCAGTGCTGCAGAGAAGGACTTAACCATACTGCTGGATGAAAAATTGGACTTTAGGCTGTGAAATGGACTTGTAGCCCAGAAAGGCAACCACACTGGGCATCCTAAAAAGCAGTATGACAAGAAGGTTTAGGGAGGTGATTCTACCCCTCTACTCCTCTCCTGTGAAATCCTACTTGGAATATTGTATCCAGCTCTGGGACTTCCAACAAAAGAAGGACTTATTGGAGTAGGCCAAGAAGAGGACCACAAAAGTGATAGGGAGGCTGGAATAACTTGTCTATGAAGAAAGACTGAGGGAACTGAGGCTTTTTAGCCCGGAGAAAATAAACCTCTGAGAACTCATTGGAGCCTTTCAATACTTAAAGGATACTTGTAAGAAAAGAAGAAAGACTTTTTACCTGTACTCACAGAATGAGGGGCAATTGAATTAAAATGAATATGATTAACTTTAAATTTGACATAAGAAATAAATTGTTTACAATGAAGGTGGTGAAATACTGGAACAAGTTACCCAGTGAAGTTATGGATGCCACACCACTGGAAATGTTTGAGGTCAGTCTGTATGGGGCTTTGAGTAATTGGACAGTGAAGGTTGTCCCTGCTTTTGGTTGGGAGTTTTCACTAGATGACCTTTCCAGGTCCTGTGCAACCCAAACAATGACTCTGTGATTCTATGATTCTTTTGTCTGACTATTCAGCATAACTGCAAAAGTTACAAAAACTGGTAAATACTAAAGTGGAAAAAAAAAGCTGCTATAAAAAAAGTAGTAAATCCATGTTTAAATGTAAAATTATAGTTAATCTGGAAAAGATTTAAAGAGAGTGCATAGAAGAGGGAGGATCTGCAATAATTTCAGAAAATTAGTGACATGTTTTGGGTTTTTTTAGAGCATGATGGCTTATTAAGTTTTCTGTTACAAGAACTGAAAGTTTTCCAGTGAAACTAAAACTCTTACTCTTAAAAAAGAAAAATAATTCCATAAGCTAGGAAGATGAGATAAACTAAAACACACATAATAGGCCATATATGTATATGAAATAAGAACGGAAGTTAAAAACAAAAATTAGTTCCTCTCAGAAGGATGGTGTGGATGTCAAAAAAGATTTATTTTTATAATTAGGACTATTGAACTCTGATTAAAACCAGTAAATTTAACATAATTAATTGTTCTTTATCAACACCATTGGTTATCCATAATGAAAATATTTGCTAGTGCTGTTAAGGAGATAGCTCAGAAGGAAGTTTACCCTCCAGAAGCCTAGGCATTCCAGATAGAAATCTGTCTTTAGGAAAAAGAGAGAGAAGAGAAACACTTCTAATGTATTTCTCATAAGAAAGATGCTCGATACAGGTAAGTTACACTCTGTCTTAGATGAATAGTTTTGTGATAGCTAAAGATGACCTAAACTAATATATGTCTAAGTAGCTGAAAGTTACTGAATACTTCAGTTTCTTCTAATAATAAGATATGAACTGTAAAACCACTTTTATGTTTAGGGAATCTTATCTAATTTTAATTTTACAAGATGTTAAGCATTTCAATGGAAAATAAATGTCAGTAAAACCTGATTTGATTAATGAGTTGCCCTATTGGAATCAAAATCATAAAATCTCTAGAGCTTCTTTCAGAAGATACCAAATTAGTTTAAATTGCAGAACTCAATAATTCTTATTGAGAAAATAATTAGTTGAAATTGTATCTGCATTGTTTTTTTCCATGTATTAAAAAATAACAACATAGACTGGGACGTCTATGTAGTCCTGAAATATAATTCTGTTCAGTCTTTGAAACTGATTTCACTGAATTTGGACATTTAATTGCCAGCTTGTTAGTTACTACCTTAAGGCAGAGGCTGTCTATTAAGTAGACAGTGAAGGAAGCAGTAGTTTATTAGTTGTTACTTAACCTGAGCATTGTTATTACTTAAAAGACTAGGAAAAAATAACAATGCCTTAAGTAGGATTAGTTGGAACATGTAATTTCCCTTTGGCTCATATTAATGCCACCAAGAAATTTTGAATTAGTAATAAGGAATCTTTCTATTCAATAGACAATATAAGTGCATATTCTTACTTCATCAGATTTATGCTATCAGTTCCTATGTTGGTATCTGTTAATATGGATGTTAATATGTCAGCATCTGTGTGTATGTATGTGTGTGTGTGTGTGTGTGTGTGTGTGTTGTATATGTGAGGGTACAGGAATTAAAAGAATTTACTAGTTCACAACATCACAGAGTGGGTCAGGTTGGAAGGAAAAAAAATGAGTCCAGTGGCCCAATCTCCCTGTTCAAGTGAAGCCATCCCAGAGCACATCGAGCAAGACTGTGTCCAGTGAGGGATACTCCACAGCCTCTCTAGACAATCCATTCCAGTAGGTGGTGTCATTCACACAGTAGAAAAGTTATTCCTCATATTCAGGTGGAACATTGTGTACATCTGTTTCTGCAAGTTGCCTCTTGTCCTACTGCTTGGTGCCAGAGGGAAGAGTTTAGCTCCATTCTCTTCAGCTGGAAACTGCCTGATCACTTCAGGGGTATAAGAAAAAGAATTGAGCAGAAGAGATTTTCTGGCTACATAGATTCCCTGTATATGTTTGCATGTATTTAGTATTATCAGTACACACATGAAAGTTGTGGTTTAACCCAGGCAACAACTCAGCCTCACACAGTTCCTTGTTCGCTCTCCTGCAGTGATACAGGGAAGAGAATTAGAAGTGTAAAAGTGCAAACATTCATGGATTGAAATAAAGACAATGTGATAAAGCAAAATCTGTGTATCCAAGAAAAAATAAAATAAATTCATTCATTACTTCCCATTGGCAGGTCGATACTCAGCAGTTTGAGGAAAGATTGCTTTTATTATGAGTTAAAAGCTACTTGGATGGACAAATGCCATAACTACAAATATTATCCCCTTTCTTTTTCTTTCTCCTAAATTTTATTTCTGAACATGACATCATATAGTATGGGATATCCTTTTGATCTGTTGGGATCAGTTATCTCAATTGTGTTCCTTCCTTGTGTAGCCTTAGCCTACTAAGCATTAACCGAGAAGCAGAAAAATCCCTAACTCAGTGTAAGTGCTGCTCTGCAATAGTTAAAACATTGGTGTGTTATCAACACTGTTTTGATCACAAATGGTAAATATTGCACAATACAGAATCCCGTGAAGAAAATTAACTGTACCTCAGCTAAAACCAGTGCAAAAGTGACAGGACTTATCTTCAACATACCTTCAAGAGACCATAATTTGACGCTAGATAGGGTGCACCTGGCCAAATGGGGTAAAAGTGTTAAGGGAAGCAAAGTGGCTGCAATTATTAGTAACATTTCAAACTCTATCTGGCAGGCAAAAGGAGTGACAGAGAAGAACCAGGACACTTTAGGAGGTAACAGGAAAATAGCTGTAAATTGTCCCAAGAGCATTAGGGAATGCTGGTCCCAAAAGGTGAAGAGGCCAATAGCCCAGCTGAAGTGTTTCTACAACAGTGCACACATGCTTCATGGGAAACAAGCAAGAGAAAGCAGAAACCATGGTGCAATTAGAAAACTATGACCTAACTGCTATTACAGAAACATGGTGGGAAGGATGAGTCACACAACTGAAATACTGCAATTGAGGGCTCTAAGTTTTTCAGCAGAGATTGTCTGGGAAGGAGGGGTAGATGCGTTTCACTCTGTGTTAAAAGAGGAATAGATTGTGAAGAGCTGCCTCTAAGAAAAAGCCACCAAAAGGCTGAGGGCCTGGGGGTGAAAATCTAGGGCTAAACCAATAAAGGACTCCTTGTGGCTGGGGTCTACTAAAGGCCAACTGATAAGGGGGATCTTATTGAGGCTTTCATATTCCAGATACAGGAAACACCAAGCTCACCAACTGTCATCCGGATGAGGGATTACAACCACCCGGGTGTCTGCTAGGAAAGGAATACAGCTGGCTGCAAGCAATGCTGGAGACTGCTGGGGTGTGTTAAGAATAACTTCCTGGTCCAGGTGCTGGACAAATCAACCAGAAGAGAAATCTTACTGGACCTGGTGCTCACCAATGCAGAGGAGCTCATTAAAGAAGATAAGATTGGATGTTGCCTGGGCTGTAGTGACCTTGCACTCCCTGGTTGAGCTTGTAATCCCAAGAAATACAGTCCTGGCAAAAAGCCAAGTCAGGACCATGAACTTCAGAAAAGTAAATTTCCAGCTGTTTAAAGAAATAGTAGATGATGTCCAGATGGTTTCTAAGCATCTCCTAGGATGAAGATTCTATAACCACACAGACATCTGCATTTAATTGTCTGTCAGTAACTAAAAGGAGACAATTATTAACACTTTTGAAGTCCACCAAAATGAGAACCATTCCATGCACACCCACAGTTTGGGTGTGGAAGTGATTGAAAGCAGCCCTATGAAGACGAACTTGGATATGACGCTTGATGAAAACCTCAACATGAGCTGGCAGTGTGCACTTGCAGCCCAGAAAGCCAAACAAATCCTGGGTTGCATCAAAAGCAGTGTGGCTGGCAGGGTGAGGGAAGTGATTCTGTCTCTCTCTCTTTTTAGACCCCACCTAGAGTACTGCATCTGACTCTGGGCCACCCAGTATAAGAAGGATATGGAATTATTCAGTCCAGAGGAGGATCATGAAATTGATAGAGGACTGGAGCATCTTCCCTATGAAGACAGGCTGAGAGAGCTGGGACTGTTCAGCCTGGACAAGAGAAGGTTGCATGGAAACCTCATAGCAACCCTCTGGTACTTGAAGGGGACCTATAGAGAAGCTGGAATTCCTACATCAGAAATTGTAGAGGGTAAGACAAAGGAAAGACAGGAAATTTAGGCAAGATATTGGGAAGAAATTCCTTACAATAAGGGTGGTAAGATACTGGGACAAGTTGCCCAGGGAAGTTGTGTATGCACCAACCCTGGTGGTGTTCAAAGCCAGGGTGGATAAGGCCTTAAATGATTTGGGCTAGTGGGAGGTGTCCTTGCCATGGTAAGGAGATTGGGACAAGGTGATCTTTAAGGTCCCTTCTAACCCTTAACATTTTATGATTCTATGATTCTATTTGTTATTTCGGAGGGAAAATGTAATTTCTTTTAAAAATTATGAAACTAATTCTGATTTTTATATTTTGTACCCAATTTAATTCAATTTGGAAGTAATTTATCTTTCTCAAGCAATAGAAGAAATAAGAGACAAAGCTGAAATCATCAGCTGATTTATCTGTAGAGCCCATCTGCACAACTTACTCCTGATTCTGAAGGTAATTGCATGGGTATGTTTGAATTCCCTTGCAATCACTTCCAGACATATGGAAGAAAGTCTTGATTTGAGCTTTGTTTATTTTTTGTTTAATCTACAGGTCATTTGTTATCATTTGGATCTTAGAAATAAATAAAAGCCAATTGATCCATCATCTATTGGGTCCCAATATGCAGTCTGCCTGGAGACAGGATTTTCCACCAGAATAAATTTTTCTCAAGTGCTGGAAGGAAAGCAGTAGAGAAATGTTGTGAAAGAGATTCAGTGATGCATTGCATCTGGTTTTAAAATTCTTCTGGTGGGATTCCTACAGCCCTTTGCTTACAGCTTTCCCTAACCACTCACATTTCATGTGGTAAAAATGCCATGTGATCAAGGCTGAAATGCATAATCCTAACACAAAAAAGAGAGTTCTGGTTGAGTGTACATACCCAGTAAGAGATCCCAGAAAAACACATGCTATTCTAAACTGTATATATTGTTCATAATTGTACAATAAAGAATAATTTTCTCAAGATATTTACTTACTGGCCAAAAATATCCTTTCAGTAAAAAACTTCACTTTCATTAAAAATATACATAGTTTGCCTATTTTCTTGGAGTAAAGGATTGGATTAAATGCTGAATGTACTGAAAAGCTACTAATGAATTTTGTATCTCATTTTAGATTTATGTATTTTTAACAAAATCTGCACGTGTTGGTGAGTTGCAGTAAAGAGGAGTAGGAAAGAAGAAGGAGAACTCATAAATTGAGACTTTTGTTCTTAGGACTCCAACAGATCTGTGAAGCAGATTTGCAGGTGTAAAGCAGGGTCTTATATATAGTAGAACATTTGGTTTTTCCAGAAGACATGAGCGACAGCCAAAACTACACTGATAGAGTAAGAGCACATTTTTCAAAAACATTATTCCTTTAGTTTGGAGCTTTTCTGGTAAAAGGAGAAGACTAATATCTTGGCATCACTAATATCTCAGCATCCTTTTATTTTTTTTTACATGATGTTAAATAAAAATATTTTTTTCTGAATCCTGGATCCTGCTGTGCTTTTGAATTTTAAACGCTAAAATTAATTAACAAATAAATAATGCAAACAATCCTACTGATATATTTCAGTCAAAGACTTAAAGATTTTTTTTTTTTAATCAGCATTGGAAGAGAAATTCCTAGGAAATATACTTTATTTACACAGGAGTCCAATTAGATATACCAAAAAAGAGAAATTGATAGCTTCAATACATTTCAAAAAATAAACTCAACATAATACTAACTGTTTTCCACAAGTGAAAAAACTAATTGAAAAATAGGTTAATATTCTATGTTATAGATGATCAAGGAAAGAAGACAGAATAAGAAACCACAATGAATTCATATGAAATGTTTCTGCATACTGGAAAAAATATTTGAATTTAATATGCTATGCTGTCAGATATTTTGAACTGTAAATACAGCGGTATACAGGAAAGTTTTGAAATTTTTGCAGCCTCTTCAAGAGCCAATAAATTCTAGTTTTAAAAATCATTTCTTGTAATGTACTATGTGATCTTGATGATGTATATTGCTTTAAGAGATGGATGTGTTCAGGTTAAATACAGTTCCTTTTTTACATTTCTATTCAACACTAGATGGCACTCTGAATTTGAACTGCAACATTTTTTTCTTTTCTCCTTAGAATACAGGGAACATGTTACTTTCATTCTATAAGTAAAATCCGTCATACAGATTAATAAAATAATTTCACTTTTTCCTAGTGCAGTAGTAGGAAGTCTCCTAAGGCCTATTACCATGCTATCAAGTAATAAAGAACATAAAAGAAAGAATCAGTCAACTTATAATATATTGAGATACTCCCACTGAATTTCAAAAGCTTCTTTAATCTAAAAAAGAAAATGATTTTATGCTATTAAATGCTTATTACAATAATCTAGGCTGCCTAATGTAAAAAATTTAAAATCTTTAGGCTTTAGACTTAAATGTAACCGCTAGCTTGTGCTCTAAAATAGTGGGAACTTTGTAGAACTCTCAATGTTGTATGTCTATAATTTAGATTCAACATACTTAATGTCATCTTTATACCTATAATCTATTCAACATGGGATTCAGAGGCATGATTTGCATAAAGATAGTGAAATGGTTACAATAATTATAAAAAAATCAATAAAGAATGCCATAAACTCTTTAAACTTACTACATTTTTAAAGGATCATCTCTCTTTGTCTTGTTTTTCTTAGCAGGAGATCATAATCTTTTCTTTCCTGGATATGCTACCATAAGTCTACATTTTATGTTGACTGCTGCAAATTTTGTTAAAGAATGTCTTTTTTCAGATGCTTACCTTTTGATATATATATTTATCTCTGTACACTGTTGTGGGGTTTTCAAATAAATAAAATAATTTTAGATAGAATTTTAAAAGACAAATAATTTCAAATGGAAAGTTACATATAAAATTTTGCATTTTTAGATACCACTAATAAAACTTCTAAGGTCCACAAAGAGCAGGGCATATCTCAGAGTTAAAATATAAGAGCAATACATGATAAGCAAAAGATTCAACTATTAGAATTAGATGGAAATAAACTTTGAAACCCCTATGCTGTTTATAGGATGGTTATTATGTCCCATGATTATTATTAGCTATCTAGTAACTCAGCTCCTACTCACAATTACTTATTTTGGTCTTTCAGCATTCATCTTAGGACATGTATTTTCCAAGTACAGGATTGTACTATTATTATGCTTCTGTTTCATTCTGTATATAGATTACTGATACTGGTATAACCTGACATGCTCTGTTATGTGCTGCTTGTTACTAAATCAAGACCTTACATTATCTGTATATTTCATGTTAGTCAAAGACTACCTTTCAGAGCATAATATCTAACAGATTACATTCTAAATCAAATACATCAGTTTAAATACCTCAAAAGCAAAGCTAAATGGAATCTAGCAGTTAGCAGCCAATATCCATTAGCTATTTCTTTATATTAGAATCACAAGACTTCTTCTGTCAGACACAGGAAAAATGCCCTGTTGTTAAATATCAGAATATGTTTTTATGTCTACATGGTCACAGAGTGGTTTGGGTTTGAAGGGAACCTTTAAAGATCATCTGATCTAATTCCCTGATCATGGGCAGGGATATCTTTTGCTAGGTCAATTTTGTTAAAGCTCCATCCTATCTACTTTTGAACACTTTCAAGAATTAAGAATCCACAATGCCACTAGGAAACTCGATACTACTTCTCTCCACTCTTATTGTAAAAAAAATTCTGCCTTATGTCTAATATGAACCTTTTTTTAGTTTAAAATCACTGACCATTGTTCTGTCACTATATGCTCTTGCAAAATGTCTTTCTGCATCGTTCATGTAAGATCCCTCTAAGTATTGAAAGGCATCCCCATCTCCAGCTGCTTGAAAAGAACTCATGTCAGTAGGCTGGGAGGTAGTTCTGCACCTTCTGCACCTCTGTTTTAGTGAGAACCCCACCTGGAGTACTGCTTCCTGATCAAGACCACCAGTAAAAGAAAGACAGGGACCTGTTAAAGCAGGAACAGAGCATAGGCACAGAAGTGACCAGGTTGGATGGGGCCTTGGCACCCTGCTCTAGCTGAAGGTGTTCCTGACCATGACTGTGGCATTGGAACTGGATGATCTTTAACATCTCTCCAACTCAAACCATTCAATGATTCTGTGATTATTATTCTTTGCACCCCTTGACATATGCAGCTCTAACTGTTCCTTATGTCCTGATCCAATCCCTACACATCTAGGCATCTTCCTATTATATTTGATTGATTCCACTGTCTGAACTTTGCTTTCTTACACCTTAGTCTGACCAGAACATCCTTACTCAGTCATACTGGTCTCCTTCCTTCTGTGCCTGATTTCTTACACACAAAAATCAAGAAGTCTTGAGGCATACAAAAAATATCCTTAAAGAGCTCCCAGTCAAGCTCAGCTCCTTTGACAGCAATTACTCAGGGAATTCATCCAGAAATTACTTAAGAAATTCCAGTTTGCTTTCCTAAAATTCAGAGGGCTGGTAATCACCTGGATTAAGCAGGGACACTCCAAGGGTATCCTAGACCACTTACAGCTTACAGCAACTGTGCTGCTTTTCTGGCAGGTGTCAGGGTAATTGAAGTATCCCAGCAGGATCAGAGAGCAGGAGTTTGATGCTTCCTGTAGCAGGCTCCCCTTGGCTGGGTGGCCTCTAGTTAATATCAACCACAAGGCTTCCTTTGTTGGCTTAAACCTTTTATTTTCTATCCATTGTAGGAACTTAGAGAGCACGGTTGCCTGTCCCAAATGCTGTCAAGGCCACAGAAGATCTTAACACCCATAGTTTTTCAAAGCAAGTGCTGTGTAGTCAACCCATTTTCTTATAGAGGCAGCAACCCACCTGCACATCTCTTTTATTCCCTGTCCCTACTAAGCAGTTTACAGCCATTGACTGCCATGCTCCAGTTGTGTGAGTCATCTCACCGCGTTTCGGCAGTGGCAATTAGATGGTAGCTTTCTACCTGCACAGTGATTTCCAGCTCCTCCTGTTTGTTATTGGGTAAATTGCATTGATATAGAGGCACTTCAACTAGGCTATCAACGTTGACACATTTTTAGAGAAACAATCAGCATTATTTGTTATTTATAGCTAACAAAAAATTCTAAAGAAATACTTATTAGTCTATAAGAACACATACAAAATGTAGATTCGATACAAAGTAATAAAAAATAAGAAACTCTTTATATCAAATAATTTATTTTTAGAGAGTAATAATTAAAAAATATAAAATATGTTTGTTGACAATATATAAACTTTGCATATAGATTATAAAAATTTAAATGAATCTTCTTTTTCTTTTTCTTTTTCTTTTTCTTGCAGCCAAATCTTTAGCCTGTCTATATTCTGTTGTCAGTCAGTCAAGTTTCAGCCAGTACTGTATTCTGTGCTCTACGTGGAAAGCATCTATAGAAGTATAAGTTGTATAAAAAGAATATACCAGTCAGTCAAGCTACTTGTACCACTTACTGCTGCCAGTTAATTCTGCAAGCCATGTCTGTAATATTTAAATATGCTACTGTGCTATCCACTTACTGGAAGATTATAGAAAAGTAGTCATAGGGGTATCTGTCTATTTTTCTATTTGTTTCTACTCTCCTTCTGCCCCAGGGAACAGTTCAGCTGTACATCTAACGTCTTATAATACCTAGTCAGGACCTTGAGTCCCTCTGCAGTAGCAGAATTGTGAAAAAAATCTGAAAATTAGTATCATGAAAGTGAGGTATTTCCTTTTCTTCATTTACTGCATAAGAGGTTTATGTGCTTTCGTAAAACTCTTCAGCACTCACCCAAGAAAAGGCAATTCTTTGTTAAGACAGTAACAAAAAAAAAAAAGGTGTCAAGGTGTGCCAGATTTGTATGCTAGTCATGAGCTAACAATTGAAAAAATGGAGTGCCCAAGGGACTGGAGAGTGTACCTTTCTGAGTTAGGAGAACCAAACCCCAAAAATCTGATTAAAGTGTTCTTACAACCAGAATATTATGCATCTTATAGTAGGTTGTGGTGAAGCTCTACTTTTTATGACTGGCTACATTTTCAGCTGAAGTTGATATCTGTGTGAAGCTTTTAGAGCTTTTAGATCAAACCCACAATGTCAAGACCCCCAAGTGTACAATAGATACTTTTTGTACTTCTGAACTTATCACTGAATCATATTAAAGTGTAGGCAGTAAGCATCTGAGTATGTTTGCAAAAAGAAAACAACATGCCAACTAAATGTGAATATCTTTGCGATCTGGCAGCCTTGTTTGGTAGTTTGGCTGAATCATGTTCTTAAGCCTTTAGGTAAATTCCTCTCTACTCCCTTTTAGGAACACTGTCAGCCAGTCTGGATAAATGCTGTGTTTAAAGACCTGCTTTTAGCTATGTAAGAATTACCCTAGGATTCATAAATTGACATCTGATTTATCACGTTCAGCAAGCATACTGCTAGTTTGCCTATCAGCTCGAACCTTGATTAGTTTCTGCGCCTAATTAAAATGAATATTTTTGAGGAATACATTCAGTGCTGGTACATTTAGCTCAGGATGCAGCTGCAGTTTGAGCTGTGAGTTGAGCTCTGGGTGTTGGAGCCCATCCAGGAGGCTGTGAGCTGCTGACCCTTTGCAGAGCAGAGGGCACAGGGACCTGTGGCCCAGCCAGGTGAGCGGGCACTCAGGGACACGGCAGGAGCCCATGACCCCACACGTTCCCACCAAGACTGTGAGGGTGTGGAAGCCCAGGGTTTTCTTTTTTGGGGGACCCTTTTTGGAGGCACCAGCTTGAGTTGTTACCTTGTTTAGTTGTTATATCAAGGTTAGACTATTTGAAGGACAGAGACATTGGAGCCTCTGCTTTGGGAAATCTGCTGTCAAGCTGGTGAGGAAACCTGCTCAGGCTGTGTGTGAGTGGGGATGTACCTGTGGAGGGGCTTCAGTCCCAACTCGGGTGCTGCAAGTGTGACTGTCTGGGTGGATCCTGGATGTTTGGGCAGGGAAGTTTCCTTGATAATAATATAAGCATGTTGTCACTTTTGGAAGAGAAAATGGAGGATTTTTTGTATGCGGCATTTATTTATATTTTCTGTTAGGACCCTGAAAAAAAAAAATTCCTTAAAGCTTATTTTCCTTAGGACAATCCTCAGGATTCTTTTTTTATTCCAAGCTTATTATGCTTCTCAGCGTGTCTACTTCCAACAACTCGTTCAGATGCAACTGTAGCAGGTTTTGGTATCTAACTTAGTTCTTCATTTTGATAGGCAGCCAAATCTAAACCAAAATATTTTAAAGGCGATTTTAATACATAGAAAATGCAGAAGCTTCAAAATAACATCTTCCTCTCCTAGTTATAACCTAATAGAGCCACAATAATTTATTCTTATATTTTGTAAATCTAAGAAGCTGCCTAGTTACGTGCTTTTTTATCATCCTAAAAGTGGTTGTTTGTTACATTGAGTTAGTTAAGTGTTTTCAACAAAATATCTCTTTATAGGTTGACAGAGGGCCAAAGCTTTAAATTAATGTAATTGGACTCATTTTTAAAAAAAGTGCTATGAAAAACATGCAAAACTTATCATAAAAAGAAACAATTTCACAACCAGGCATAAGGAAAAAAATTGATTTTTCAGCATAACTGATACAACTCAAATTCAATGAAAATAATTCAAACTAGTCTATCTATTCTGACACTGTAGTTCATTTGTGGAAAAAGTGACAAACTGAACTATATGGACAATTTATTTGAAAATTAGAGAAAAATGAGAAGCTGATTGACTGAATATCAAACTTATTTAAGTGAAATTTTAATTACATCTCCAGTAACCCGTACCAATCAATATTGCAGAACACAAAGTCCAAAAAATTTTCTGGAATGTGATAGAAAAAACTTATTCCTTGGTTTGTAAAATACTAGTTCAAAGAGATGCATCTGGTTTAGAATTATTACAGTTACAAGCAACAAACAAATGAAAATCTAAAGTTGCAAGTTAATTTTTGTGAAAGTAAAAAACAACAAAAAAAAACCCCTATTCTGAGAGAAGGAAGGAATAAAAGTAATTGAATGAAGATAATGGAATTCAAAAAGCAGTCCTCAGCAGTCAGAGGAGAAAGAAAATAAGGTTCTGGTAAAATTTAGCCAAATCAACTTTAATATCGACACAGATATTGAACAAAATATGCAATTTATTATACACATTTAAAAGGATAAAGATATAAAATTAATTTATCAAGACAAAAATGTGGCAAAGAGCCTCTTAAGTGATTCAGATCAAAGTCCTACTTCTTTGAAAACAGCTATAAAAGTTACTTATCAATGTTTTGTCATCAGACTGGTAGAGCATTTCAACTAAAATCCTACAGAGTATGCATTGAGATGGTTTTACTAAATATTTTCTCTAACAAGCTGAACAATGGAATAGAGAAATAATTTATAAAGTTTGTGTATTACATCATACTGGCAGAGGTGAAAGTAATTAGAAAGAAGGATCAAAATTCAGAATTATAAATTTGGGGCATAATTGCTAACTATAAAAAATTTTTACAAATTTTAAAAGAGAAGGAAAATTACTTTGCTAAGGAAGAGAAAAAAAATACAGTTTAAACGGGTGATAATGCAAACTATAAATAATTGTGAAAAAGAGTAAATAGCTATCAAATATCAAAACTTGATTGGGAATCAGAAGTCTAAAGCAATGGCAAAGCCAGGAAATCTGGGATGTGTTAGGAAGAATACAGCATGTATGCTATAACAGACATTTCATTGCTTCTAGGCACCAAGATAATAATTTTGAAGTCTTAAATAATATTAAAAAATGTGTGAAAAATTGGACAAAATCCAGAGGAGGGCACTAACAGTGCACAATTTTAGAAATGAGACCTCAGCTTTGGATTAAGATAGGATTTAATCTAGGAACAGAAAGACTAAATGTAGGGTGGAAAGAGAAATGGAATGGGATTCAATAAAATAATCCCAGCATGTAACAGGTAGTTAGAAAAGAGCTCACTGATTTGTTGTGCTTCATAACCCATGGGGTAGGACTAGTAGAAAACATTCAGTTTACCTTTTCCTTTATCCCTATACATCAGGCTTGTGACTCTGCTTGAATGATATCAGGAGGGAAAGATACTTGCTCATATATTTGCAGTTTTAGTATGAAATAACTCCCTACAGGTTCTTATCAACATCCTCAGCTACAGTGACAGAATAACCAGTTCTTCAACCATCCTTCATTAAAAGATGACAGTTATTTAGAAGAATGTATAAAAATTTTAAAAACAAACAGATTACTTTCTGTAACTGACATTAAATACATGTCAGACACCTAATTAAAGGACCTCTTATAATCTGAAAACTTCTTAAAAAATAAAATAAGAAGAAAGAAATTAATAACAGAGCATTTTTCCCTTTTTTAGAGGAGGAAGAAAATGTGTACATGCTGAAATGCTTGGTTTGTTCTCTGAAGACTGCTATCCCACGTATGTCTGTTTCCCTATTTCTGCTTGCTTAGGGGAAAAATTTTCTTCTTCATTGACACTCTTTGCATCAACAGACTGTGCTCAATGCAGTGATAAAGGGTAGAACCCTAGCACACTCATTCTGTGAGAAAATAGGCATCCATGGCACAGTCCATACCTTGTTGTGCCAAGCCTTCTGCATAGTAATTCCTACGGGATGTAATGTAAATCACAGTCTACTCTAATTTTCTTTCCTGTCTAGGGCACATGATTACTGAGCTCTAAGTTCTGGAAAGAAAGTTAGTACAAACCTAAAATTCTAGTTCCCAGTCTTTCTTAGGTTTTTCAACTTTCTTACCACAATGGCAAATTGCTAAATTTTCTGCACGATCAGATTTCAATAATGCCTTCTGAGAATGGCAAGTTTATATATATTTATCTGTGGGAGAATAATTTGGTTAGTGTTCAATTATAAAACTGGTAAATAAATAATCATATGGAATAAAAAAAGAATTTCACTTATGTGTATTTTTCAATATCTTTATTATTCAACGAATTCAACCTAATGCTGAAATTATCTGAATAAGTACAATATAATCATTTTGTACCAAAAATTAGTATGACTATTTAAATTTTTTATCTAGTTTTGTTTTTTATAAAATATTATCTCCCATTTTAAAATTCAAATGGAATGTCTGGACTTGTTAGGTTGTGACATGTTGTAGTCCATGAGATAATTGATCTAAATAAATAGTAGAAATTGAGGGCTTGCAAGATATTTTTAGTTAAGAAATATTTATTAATAAAAACTCAATTACATAGTTATGAATGATGAATAGAAATTACAACAAATGATTTCTTAATGACACTATGTGTTAGTAAAAGAGTAGTTTTAAGAAAAATGTAGTAAAAAGTATTTTGTCTATATAACCACATAACTATATATACCACCAGAACTAAAAAAAAAAAAGAAAAAAGTAACCAAGCTGAAACTTTATATTACTCCAGCCGATTAAATAATGAAAAACTTTGTTTAAAACAAAATGCTTGAAGTACATCTCAGCTGGGGTTTGGGGACAGAAGCTTTCTCTAAATTGGGAGACTGTTCACAAAAGTTTAGAGTGCTATAGCTCTTGAACTTACCCTAAACCAAACTAATGTGCCTAAACCAGATGTTATTCCTTAGAATCCATATTTGTAAACTGAACTGCAGAGCTTAATGACAGAGGTGATTATGTATGAATTTGCTCTAACACAGTCCAGTGACCAGCTTCTTCTACAGACAAACAAAGGTTTGAATCATATAGTCATTGAGGTTGGAAAAGAGCTCTAAGATAATCAAGTCTGATATCTGACTGTTGACAATGCCATGATCACTAAATCACGTCTCCAATTGCCACATCCTCACAACCTTTTGAACACTTCTTTAGAAAGTGGTTCCAACACTTCTCTGGGCAGTCTGTTCCAATGCCTGACTACCCTATTTTTCTAATATGCAGCTTCATCCTCCTCTGGCACAATTTCCTCTTGTCCTACCACTTGTTACCAAAGTGATGGAGAAAATATCCATCATTGAGACTCCTTTTCTCCAGACTAAACATTCCCATCTCTCCCACTTGCTCCTCATCAGACTTGTTCTCCCAGCCCTTACTGTCTCTATTGCCCTTCTCTGAATATGCTTCAGCATCTCAATGTCTTGCAGAGAGAAGCCCGAGACTGATCACAGGAAATGAGGTGCTGAGTACAGGGGAAGAATCACTTCCCTGGTCCTGCTGGCCACACTATTTCTGATACAGGCCAGGATGCCATTGGCCTTCTTGGACACCTGAGCACACTGACAGCCCATGTGCAGCTGGCTGTTGCCTGGCACACACAAGTCCTTTTCTGCTGGGCAACCTTCCAGCCACTCTTCCCCAAGCCTGTGGTCATACATGGGATTGTTGAGACCCAAGTGCAAGACGGCACTTGGCTAACATGAGCCTCCTAAAGCGGCCCTTTACTCATCTATCCAGACTGCCCAAATCACTCTGTAGGTTCTTCTTACCCTCAAAACCTAGCTTAGTCATTGTCTATTTCCATTCTCATTTTTGTGAAATCAATTTCCAACAAGAAAACAAGACAAGAAATCTCTATGTTGGCCTGAAATAAGACCTCAGAAAACAACCCGAACTGCACATCAGCTTCTGAAAACGGTAAATTAAAAATCTCTTTTATTCAGTTTAACACAATCTACTGAAAACAATGAAATCTTGAGAAGGCTGTCTACTCTCAATATTTGCATAGAAAAATTCAGAATGGCTTATTCATTAAAGAGAAAGTTTTGATTAAGATGATACAAATTAGAATAGTCTTTGTATAAATTCCTTGGGGAGAGTGGGGACAAGTTGCACTTACAATAGATTACTATACCACTTAAAACATATGTAAGATAATAGATAATAAACAGCTTAAAAATCACTCATAAAGTGACTATGCCTTCCATCTTTGTCTAGTAAATATACAAAAATATTTTAAAAACCCAAATTCTATGATTAGCTCTATTACAGATGCATTTTTATTCAAAAAGCAGAAAACTGAGAGCTAAAGAGAAATTAAGTCACCTCTAATGTTTTTGTCTAGACAAAATTAATGTCAGTCAAATTTTCAATATCAAAATTGCATCATTAAAATACACTCGACTGTTCTTCCCAAGCCTTATGGCAGCAAGGAGGTCATTTTATGGGTTTGACCCTTTGAAGAGGAAATTACAATCAGCACTGGCATTTATGAAAAAAATTATTGTGAGAGTTCAAAAACCATATTTAACTGAGCTCTTTCTGGATTATTATGTTGAAGCATCTACTTAATCTATTTTATGAGTCTTTTCTGAACCATGAACAAAAGTAGAATAAAACACAGATTTTAACGTAGCATTTTAGGGTGGTTCTTCAATCTCTAACCTGTTTTAATGCTGATAGATTTTAATGCTTGAAGAATCAATGCTTCTGATGTAAGCTCTTTCATCAAAGCTTTTTTTGTACCTCTCTCTCAACACTACCTGTGTTGAATTGAATGGTGACCAGCTGTTTCAGATTTGAAACTGGATTTCATCATCCTGTAACAGAGATAGTATAGTACTGATTATTAGCATTTTACAGTTTGGCACAATTATAACCCCAATCTGCTTTTTACTTTTCTTCATGTGTTTCTTCTCATCTCAAAATGCTGGATTTTTTTCAGGAAACTCAAATGTAGCACAAGTTCAAAGCTGAAAGATCTAACCTATTCATCTGTGTTCAGTATCACTTTTTTAACAGACTTGAGTTAGATGACAGATCCTCAGCTCCTCCTTCCTGGGACAGGAAAGATTTTATTATAATCAGCCCATCTAATTTAGAATCTTTGACAATTTCCAGAGGGAACCATGTCCAACACACCATATAAAGAATGACAGTTTCTTTATCAATCATTTGAAGTTTAAAGTAGAATGAAACAGGTAATATCAAAAGATAAAACCTATGCATTACTATTTCCCATTATCAGGATCTAAAATAGATAGTTCTCATCCCCTGAGACAGCTGCACTTAGAACAAGAATTAGAAAGCTAACAAACTCATGCTTTAAAACTGCTCAATGACACTCGACTCATCTCAATGTCACTTTCTACAGAATTAGAATAAGACAATGCAGCATTTACAGTGAAGATTAGTTAGCTATTACATCAACAAGTTAACTAATCTAGGGACTAATATATAAATATTACCACGGACCATCTTACAACACAGATTAAAAACAACTGGCTATTGTAGATATAACCAGGATAAAACTCTTCATAATTAAGTTTATTTGTCATTAATATCTTTTTGCTCACTGTGTTGCTTTACTGCATACATAAGTATCTATTTTTCCAGTCAAACTAATATATCAAAGTATCATATTTTCATGGGTATAAGTCTTTGGGTTTCTTTAATTCCAATTAACAGCATGGCAGAGCGTGTTTTCTCTCATAAAATTAATTCCGTTTTTATTGAAATAATAAACTCTAATATAAATATAATTCTGACAGATGTTTCTCTATTTTATCTAGACCATAATATGATCTGTAGTTTCACATTTATTTAATGCCCTAATTTGCTTTTATTTTTACTTTCTAACAAAACTGATGATTTTTCAAGATTTAATTTTATTTAGTTCCTTTTTGAAACTTCAAAACTCTAAAACTCCAAATTGTACTATATTGCTTTTGGATTGCAACAAATCTGCAGACCATGAGGTTCACAAATCTTTATTCATCATTACATGTAGATATTATTGTGGAAAATGGAAGTTTTGTACTAAAGATAGAACTAAGGATAGCAAATTATTTCCTTTCTCCATAATGATTTACAGAAAAGGAAATCTGATGAAAGATCCTTTACAAGGACAAGATAATGGAATGCAAGCTGATGATAACCTTGGCAACTGATCTTAAAATACCCTGCATGAGTGATGTATCATGATTGAAGCAATGGAATATTGGAAGGGGCCACCGGGAAAAAACCTCAGGGAGATATAAATAAAATAAAATAATTAGGACTTTTTTTTTGTATTGGAGTTTGACCTGAAAACCTGCAGTTCAAAGATCATACAGTCTAAATACCTCTCTGTGGTCTAAATAACACCATCTCACAAAAAATGCAATATGGCCTCCTTAAGATTATAAATTAGGGATTTACACAGGATGAGACAAAAAGCAGTTCTTTACTCATTTTGAAGAGCTTTACCTTGCAAAATCTTTATTGAGATTGTACCAAACTTTTGTAAAAATCTTGAAGTGGAAAGAAAAAAACAGATGGAAGTTATGACTACCACAAGCTGAAAAACACTAATAAATATTTCTCTGTCCATTATAGGAAGATAGTGTCACTCAACTAATAGGAATTCCAATGACAGGTATAGAAAAACATTAATGTATATAATATTACTAATATTTTCCGAGAATATTGACTAGGAAAATCTTGTGAAAAGAGACATTGCATAACTGAGAATGTTTAGATTCTGTTCCTGGCTCTTCGAAGTATTTCTTGCCTGACTTGCATTAAATCTCTTAGGCTATAACTCCAACAGTCAGTCATGTATACTACATAAAACACAAAGTGTGAAATTATGCATGCTTTTTTGTATTGCTGGACTGAGGATTAGTTTCTTATATTCTCTGTGGCCTCATTTACAAAATACTGTTAGGAATACTTTTTACAACTAAAAATTTGAGCTGTGTTGAAATATTGTGTAAGAGTGAAGATGTGGGTGCAATACGTAGATAGATTTAATGGAATATATGAATGATGTATCAGGGACTGAAATACAACTTAGCTACAGAGACTAACTATAGCAGAGGTCTCTCACACTCATACCAATAGAAACCCATTTAGGGTACCATAAATTTGTTCTGTATGATTCCAGAAATAAATATGCTAATGTAATAGAAATGGCGAAGTATTATTTAAATCAGGTGGCCCCATAAAAAATAGGATTGCCACGGCTAATAAGTGGCCATAGGCCTTTCTCTGAGTGTGCCAAAGGCTGACTGTGCAAGGCCCCTGCCCTGGCAAGCTGTTATGAATTTTTTATGGGAACTGGCTGTGTGATCTTGATACTGTGTGTCTCTTGTTATAATGCACAGTTTAAGAGCGGGATAATGGAAAAGGTTTGGAAAATAGGACAGAGATCAAAAGCAGAGGCCCAGAACCATAAATAGTTCACTGGTGGTCAAATGCTGATCACTGAAGAAACTTACACTCAAGAAATAAGTCAGATTTTGCTTTAATGGAAAGAGCAGCAACTATGTAAGGGAAAATAAAAAACAAAGACAAAAGCAAGAAACCAAATCAAACTAAAGAAAAAAGAAACAGAGAAACCACCAAGGAAGAGGATAAGACACTTATGACACCTGGGCTTGGGAAAATAATCCCCACCTTTCCCCTCAAGCTTTATGCAACATAGAGCCCAGAGGCAGAGGAGAGAAATTGTACTTTCTGGAAAGCTGAAGGATTTAAGATGCAGAATTAAGAATTGGCGAAATTAAAGAAAACATTTCTTTTTGGGGTCTTCCTCTGAGGCTTCTTGAGACTCTCCACCCTCATGTCAGTAACTGAAGCCATTAAGAGCTGTACCAAGCAATAACAGCAATGCAATATCAAGTTGGTGCTACAGTGGATTAGCAGCTAATGTAGCCTATGAATTAAAGAGTGATTGCTTTGAACACATAGTGATAATGACTGATAATGTATGATGATGGATTGAATTACCCAATAGTAGTATGTGTTAATGAATTTCAGTCCAGTAAAGTTTTGATGTTTAAATCTTACCCTGTTTATCAGTCTTCTAAACATGCCCATTACAGTGGTTTCTAAATCCATAACTATACCTACACATTTCTGATATTGGAAATGTAGATAGTGTAAAAGAATTTTAAACAGGTGTGAGGGTTTTATTATTTTTGGCTTGTTTAAATAGCCATTTTTAATTTTAGGTTGAGAAATACATGGCCATTCTTAAAAATGGCATTGGAAGCTTTGAAATCTGAAAAGAAGAGCTGCATAAAAGAAACATATGTTTTTGAGATATGTAGTCAACAGTTCCAGTCTCCAAGAGTCAATAAGGCTTACTTACTGTGTAAGTAAAGAATCCATTATTTATAAATGATGGACCCTGGCCTCTGATCCTGTTCCTTACACATTTCGCTTACTACGAAGCCTGTAGAATGGAACACATCCATCACAGTTCTCCTTATGGCAAAGTCAAAGCTGAAAGAGACTGAGAAAAAGAAGAAGGTCTAGTGGAATGCAAGTGTACATGTCAATATAAATTCATACAGGACAGTATTTAGAGGTAAGTGAACTTGCTTCTTCAAGTATCTTCACATGTGAACTCTAACAGTGGATAACTCAGAGCAGCCACAATGCTATCTTGTCTTTTGAAGGATTTCAGATCTCCAGCTCTGAAATTCGCTGATAGCATAGAGCAGTTATACACATTACACGACCTATACCAAGAAGTAGAGTGTGGTGGTGGAGTAGGCTTATCTAGTGGGTTGATGTTTTCTGGCTGATGCTCCTGGCCCTGGGTAGGGATATTCCTGGATATTTATTCAGTTCCACTCTCTGCTGCCATGGTTTTGGCTAGACCATACAATTGTACATTTCTGATCTGGGATCTATCATTGATTCTGTCTCAATTTGATAGAAACCTACCTGTCTCCTTTATACACTGTCAACTATGAATCTCAATGAAGCACTTTCACGATTCACACTGTATCACTTAAAAACCTTACCCCACAGCATTCAGTTTCAGTAATTTCAATGGCTACTAGAGTGTAAGAGGAGAGTGCATAGGTAGTAAGAGCTTGCACATGAATATGCTTATCATGAATGCTTTTGAAGTGAATCACCTCAGTGGGAGTGAAGTGCAGTAACTGTATGAAACTAAAGTAAAAAATAACTTTCAAGGAATATTCTTTACATCCCAGACACTACTGGGCATTTAGTCTATGGGAGCACACTAGAAATACTTTGAAGAAAAGTCTCTGAAATAAACAGGGCAGGCATCATATCCTTACAGCTGTTTTGTTTTTCAGATTTGTTTGTATTAGATTGATAGCCTTATTTAGACATAGCCCTTGCTTGCCTTTGCATTTACATGGTTTCATGGTACTTAATTTCTTTCAGTCTTATAATTTATCAGGGACAACTGTAAGAGTCCTTTTTATCAGAAATTCTGAAGAATATTGACAAATTGGAGCATTGTTGTATACTGCGTAAATATACACTTGAACATTCAGACATACAATTTTGGATTAATACTATTTTTTTCTTTTTTATAGGACCAGGTTAAACAGAACTTCTGTATTTTCCCTGGAGAAAAGTGAACTGACATTTCAGAGTTTTCCAAAATGAGCTGTTTCTCTTTCCTTTCACCCCATAAAGTTCAGAGGTTTTGAGGCCAGAACAATGAGATTAAGTGTTCTTAAACTAGAAGACAGGTTAGGTCACATCTGTACATAATCTACAAGGTCCTGCGAGGCTGCTACACGAGCATTTTGGTAAAGGAACTTAAAAATCTTCCATATCTTTGTCCCTGGTACCTGTTAGATAATCAGAAAAGAAAATAAATAAAATGCTATTTCTTAATGGAAAACCATTTCACTGGCAAACTGTCATCAGTTCTGTCTCAGTGCTCTATTTCTGTTTCTGCCCAGATGTATTTGCGAAATTCATCTCCCTTGTGTATATTGACATGACAGGGCATTGGGGCTCCAATGAAGCAGTAACTGAGTATCATGTCAGTAATTTGACAGATCAAGGACTCTCCAAGGACTTCGTAATGAAGAGTGTGCCATTCATTTTTCTCTCACATATGCATGCTTATATTAGATTGTTCAAACTTCCTCTGTAGTCTCTCTTAGTAATGATGTTAGAAGAATTCAGTTCATCCTGTGTAGATTTCAACTTGTCATTATAATTAAGATTTGTCTGCATCAGGTACAATTTCAGATAAAATAATATAATATAATAATTTGTGTTAGAGATTGAAACAATTTTTCTAAGCAATGTTTCTTTTAAAAATAACCCAAATTATTACTGTATCAAGTTGTCTTTACATATAATAGATAATTTAACCTATGTCAAGGGAAACATGCAACTTTAGAACAATAAGTCTAGCATTCAGCTGAACTCTGCCCTTCCTTTTAAGCAGGCAAACTTACTTCATTAGAAATTGCTATCAAAGGATGTCACTTCAGGGATTTTCCCACAACCAAAGGCAGAATTTATCCCTCAGTTCGTAACTCTGATGCACCTCTGATGTGATGTTGAACTGCCAGTACCTCTGTGGGTGCAGGAGTATGCATTTCTAAGCAGTCATACAGCACAGGCAGTATGAGACACAACCAATGCCATAACTTACTGTGGTCTTGTCCACCCTACAGGCCAATTCCCAAAATAGAAGCTTTCCATCCTTCATAAGTTTGTGCTTTTCACAGTTACTCATTTGAAAGTTCCAGCTCATAGGATTCAGACCTTGCAGTAAAATTGCTAGCCCAAGTTCATTACAAGTTTTTTTTATGTCACACATTTTAGGGCAATCATAGCCTCGCAGAATTTAATTTTCACTGAACTGAGTATCTGCTTCCTTGCTCTTAATGTATGAAGAGGAATGGCTGTTGGCTTCCAGATATTCTAACACATTAGCTTAGTTTTGCAATAAAAACATGGATATTCTCCTAAGACTTTTAAATAGTGTGAAAGATGCAGTACAAAAATATGACTATAATGCTGTTGCCCTAAAATATGTAGTAATATATACGTTAAAAAACAGTAAGACATTGTTATATTAATCCTATGCAATGTCCTTACTTAATTAATATGTTTTAAATAAATATTTTCTTTAAAGGTATAACGATGATTCTGTGAAGCTAACATTTAGTGTGCATGTAAACGGAGCTGTTAATGTTATATATATATATATATATATATATATATATATATATATATATATAACCCTTACAAAACAATTAACCTCTCCTAATATTCTGCTGTTTCTGACATTTTTTTCCTCACTTCTCATTTCTCTGTGGCACACACAGTGTAATCATGGCTCCTTCATCTTCAGGATTTAATTTGAAAATTTAGTACTTACACCAATTTTCTCTTGGGAAGAAGGGAGAATTCTGGTATGGTTTGAGATTCTCCTCCGGTGTAGTTATATGTTGTTCACAGTGTCCCTGAGTCTCCTCTCTCTTGCATAAATGGTATGTTCCTAATCTTTTCTGACATTGTACAAGGAATCTGTAATGTCAAGGAGACTAAGCAATTTTAGAGTGAGGAGATTTAATGTGAAAGCTTCTTGGAAAAGTGACTACATGCATCCAAGGCCAGAATGATTGATGAGAAGAGGTATTAGATTGTCTAATATTTTTAAATGTGTGGTATGCTATTAGTAAGGACTTGGCATATCAACAGCAAAGAGGGTTATAGGGATTTGAAGATCTATTAGTCAGATTTGGATCTTCTTCCCCAAAAGGAATGCAGTGAGAACAGAAACTATGCATAAAACTATCTTATAGGATTGCTCGCTCTCTATGTGTATGGAAGGAATTGTCTTCTAAAAAATATATCTGTATCATATTTGCATAGATTTTGACAGCTGGAGGGGCTACATGGGTGGTTGCTGTGACAACCTGGCCTTGAACCCTTCCAGAGATGAAGAATCCACAACTACTCTGGGTGACCTGTTTCAAGGTCTCACTAATCTCACAATAAAGATTTTCTTCCTGATATCTATTCTTATCCTATTCCAGTTTAAAGCTGTTCCCTTTTGCCCTATTCCTACATGCGCATATAAAATGTCCCTCCTCATCTTTCCTGTTGGCCAATTTTGGTACTGGAATACTCCTATAAGGTCTTCCCAGAGGCTTCTCTTCTCCAGAGTGAACAACCTCAGCTCTCTCAGCCTCTTGTGTTGTAGTATAGTGTTTTCTTCATAAGCTTATTTTTTTATTTTTTTAAACAGACTGACAGAATCAATGGTTTTCACAGACTTTAGCTTGACTTAGGCTATATGTCCTACACTTTTCAATCTTATGCTTTCAATCCTACACCTCAGCTTTTTTTCTACAGTTCTTTAACCATGTAAAAAGAACAAGAATCCATAATTTTTAAGAGCTATAAAAGAAAAGATTGTATTCTGAGATATGTTGTCAAGAGATGTTCCGCTGTGACCCTTGAGTTATGCTAATTTGATTTAAATTTTTGTTTGGTTAGGGTTTTTTTTCAGTTCTTAAAACTTTTTATGAGAAATTAAATGCAGCTTTCAATAATTTCTTTAGAAACAGAGATGCATTTTTCTCAGAAAGTATATATGAACAATACAGCATACTACCTACAAAGGGAAAATTATTTTCCCAGCAGATTCTTACAAAAAATGTGACAGAAATCTGGCTGCTGTTCATGCAATTTCTTACATTCGCCCTTCTTTATTACTTTAATTATACCAATCAATGACATGGAAACATTGAACAAATGCTTAACTTCAGAAACTCTTTCTTAAGCACAGAATATTAATAGAAGTCCAGTATTGACAATGATTGTTTGTCATTATTGTTTGAGTACTTCATGGCAAATGCAGTAGTTTGTCAATTTTTTGACAACAAGAAACCAAAATGAATTCAATGAAGACCAGTCTTAATACACGTATCTCTATGACTCTATACATATAGATCTAAGGACAGTGAAAGAAATTAATTTAAAGAACACAGTGAAAAGCACAATCTAAGAATTTATATACTTTATATATATACTTTAGTAATTACCATCCACAGGTAAAAATGTTCTGCACATAGATCAAATTAAATAACTAAGATATGTGAGCTTGATGCTTATTTTTGATACATTGGTTAAAGATCAGCTACTTGCTAAGGCCAGTTGATAAATAAAAATGATTGAAGATTTTGTAACATTTCTGACACTATACTCCACAAAATTAAATTTATTAAATTAATTTTTCCTTGAGTTGTCAGCATATGTATTTAAATTGTCTGAAACTTGCAAAGGATAAAATGAATTTCTTAAAATAGGTATGAAATTGTGTCCACTGAGGTTCTACAGCACCACCGTTATTAGATTTAGTTTTAGTTAACTTGTTATTCAGGCAGAACTGGAAATAAAATCACATACTGTTAAATTGGTTGAGTTTTACAAGGTCATTGATGCAAATTTAAGGGGTTTAGAGATATCGTAAATATGAGTAGAAACAGCAAAATGAGATTAAACCTTGGAGAGGAGGGATAATATTACCGGGGGGAAATTAAAAGAAGGACAGATTGTTCTGCTGAGGTTTCATGGGCCTGGTCAACAGCAGCTGAACATGAGCCAGCAGAGTGCCCAGGTGTTCAAGAAGGCCAACAGCATCCTAGCCTGTATCAGCAGCAATGTGGCTAGCAGGACTGGGACAGTGCTTGTCACTGAAAGGGTCACCTCAAATCCTGTGTTCTGAGCCCTGCTCTGCAAGAAAAACATTGAGGTTCTGGAGAAAGTCCAGAGAAAGGCATAAAAGCTGGTAAAGGGTCAGGGGCTCATGTCCTATTAGGAGGGGCTGAGGGAACTGGAGATGGCTAGTGTGGGGAAAAGGAGGGATATTTATCTATTGGGATAGAATTCTTCACTGATAGGGTGGTGAGGCATTGAAACAGATTGATTCACCATATCTGAAAGAGTTTAAAAAACATGTGAATGTGGCAGTGAGTTAGTGGTGAACATTGTAGTGCTGGGTTAATGGGTAGCCTCCATGATCTTAAGGGTATTTTCCAATATTAATGATTCTATGATTTTATAATTGCAATAGTGGCCAGTTTGGGGCATTAGACTCTTTGGGTTGTTCAGAAGACTTGAAAAATAAACTAAGGGGCTAGAGAAACTAATTTATTACAAGACTATAAGGATTAATAATGTATATTTCCAAGCAAGCCTGAAGATCAGCCCTTGAGGTTTTTTATATATTTGCTGTGCTGTTTATCCATGTAATTGTTTTGCAGGAAGTGAAAAACAAAGGACACATCTTGACTTCAATTACGTTCTCATTGTGCAATATACCTTTTAATATATCACTAAACATATCTTGGACTAGCAGCATTAACTGAATGACCATGAATGATTAAACAGTGACAAAAGAATGAGATTATCTGTGGAATTTTATGTGCAAGTTGTGGTTAAGATGTCTGCTTATCACATGACCTATGGGACAACATCTATTATCAACATGGAAATGTTGGTATAAGATGTTGTATTATAACTCATGTGAGAAAGAACTTCAGGAACTTGAGGAAATGGTCTCAAGAGAGGTTTAGATTAGATATCTGGGAAAAAAATCATAGACAGAGTTTCAAAGCATTAAAACAAACTGCCCCAGAAAATGTTGGAGTCAACATCCCTGGAAGTGTTGAAAAAACGTGTGGATATGGTATGTGAAGACAGGGTTTAATGGTGAACAAGGTGGTGATGTTAGTTTGATGGTTGGACTCAAAGATTGCAAAAATCTTCTGCAACCTTAATGATTCCATGGGTCTGTGAACACTGCTACTCTCTTTCACAACTAGATGCTGTTCATAATTGCAGCTATGCACGTGATTTTGAGTAAATATCTTTATGCAAATACATTTGAAAAAAAATTCTATTTGTATTCATTTTTTTAATAAATTAAAAAAAAATAAAAAATATAACCTACTGGATAATCGTCTTCAAGAAGTGTCCATTAAGAATAATGAGACTCCACTGTCCCTCCATATAGTTTGTATACCCAAGCAGACAAATAGAAAGGTAGTCTGAAACCACTGGTCAGTGAAAATGACAAAGCATGTGAGAGAAACCAAAAGATTAAAAATTTGCTCCTCTTGGCCTCTTCACTTCCAACTAGAGAAATTTTTACGCAATACCTGAAGATATTTTTTATTTTTATTTTATTTTTTAATGTTTTTCAGAAAATTTGAAAGAGCAGGTAAAACAGAGCATCCTACAAAATTGAACAAAACATTTAAGAGCTTGCCAAATGCAGCTATTCAGACTAATTTCAGCAATAGATTGAGGCTGTAGGCAGACACCACATCAGTTACTGGATTTTATATTCTTTCTTCCACATGACCTTTCTCCATTTTCTCCAAAGACCGCTAAGACTCAGATTAGGTTTTAACCACAGACTTCAATTTCAAGGAAGGCATTTTTGACAAGCAGAGTAGTGAAAGAGCGTTATACTATGTCATTTCTAGAATAACCCTCTTCAGAGAGGAAAAAGTGCACCACATCACTGGTGTGGATCTTGATCTTGCAAATGGGCAGCCGGTGTCAGAGAGTGTCTCTGACTGACAGTGTCTGACTTTTTGGCATTTTTTTTTTCCTTTATGGAACAATGCAAAGCCAGAATGACTACTGTTCCAGAATGTGCAGTGGGAAGCTGAACAGAGGAGAGGAGAGTTAGAACAAGGAACCGGAGCTGGGAGATCCATGGCAATAGAGAAATTTCTGTAAAGAACAGTGAAGAGATAATTCAAACCACAGAGATCATAGGAAAGAACCTTCTGACAAAGTAAAGAAAACAGTGTCTGCTGCGACAGAAAAATAATGGCTTGTCTGAAACTGAGGCAGGAAGTGGAATGTACCTGCAATGATGCAGTCAGCAGGGGCAGATTGCTTATAATGCTTTTTATAGTCTTACATAGCCACTTCAACAGTTCTTTATTTTAGAAAATAAAGTCTAGTCTTGAAAATTCAGCTTAAGAAGTATAGGCAGGTGTTACAGTGAGTTGTCAAGGTTACTGAATTTGTTGCTAGGAGTTCGATGTTAGAGCTGGGCTTTCCATCCTCTTAAGTTCTGGAGCTATTTGTGTGTTTCTCTCTCCAGACAGTTGCCTTCATGGTAGCCCTCACCCTGGCACATGAAACAAAGGGTTATGATTTTGTCCAGCAGGGAAGTCCTTGGTCTGTCAACCTATTGTGACAGGCAGCAGCCACAGAGCTGCATATACAAAAAAAAATTCAGTACTCAAATGACAATGACATTAATATCACAGACTATGGTCTTGTAATAGCAAAAATTGAATTTTTTAGGCTATACTTTGGAGGAAAAATTACTTTCAACTTACTCTTAATTAGGAGTACAATCACATAAGAAAAGCTTTCAAGATCATCTGACAAAGGTTGAACATATTTTACATGGATCAAAAGTTATCAGGGAAAAAAAAACAAGAGAGAGAAATAATTCATCTTTGTAATCTGCCTTCAGCAACTCAACTGGAGTGGTAAATGTTTGTACTAGAATAACAGGGTTGCAAATGGAAACCCTGCTTTTATGAATTCTGATGTATTCCCAGAGACTCTCAAAATTATACTCCTGTCATAAGAGCTTGGATTTTAGAAAGTTTCTTTCAAAGACTTCATTTTTCTTTTTTTTCCTTCATTTTGTCTTTTATCCCTTTTTAATCTTTTTTCCGCCTACACTTTCTCCCCACCCCTGAAGCCTTCTTTGAGCTTTAACATAAAATGAAATTGAGTAAAGGAACTCAATGCAAAGCCTTTCTTTAATCTCTTTTCAGCTGTTACAACCTATTACAAGTTTAAAGTGAAAAATTCAAATCTATGGTGAAAAACTGGGAAACTTCTTACATTTACAGGTTACATCAAATTCTGTCATTGATTCCCACCATCATCACCAATCTGTGTTACTTAAGATCTGATCTCTGGTGTTCACAAGGCTTTCATTAGAGACAAGTTTTAGATAATGAAGAAAATCAAATGGTATTCTTCACAAATATTCCACAAATTTGGTTGACAATTTTTAAAAGTATGTGTATGCTTAGCTGTTATGTCCCATGCCATCACCAGCAAAATCAATCATCCTGCATGTTGCTTATTTCTGACCTCAGATTTTCAACAGCTCTCATGTCTGGTAATAAGGTAATTCAAAGAGAACATTTCTTAATCATTCCTGGTAACTTCCCACACTGCCTGCCTGCTGCAGTCTTGAATCATTCTGTGAGAAGCTCCAAGAAGCTTCTTCCCCCATGTCAGACAGAGCCAAGACCTGCTGCTGGCCAATGCTGAGCCAATCAGGAATGATAGTAACACCTCTGTGATAACATATTTAAGAAGGAGAAAAAGATATTGTGCAGTTTTAATGGTGGTCAGAGAAGAGCAGATTGTGAATATGTGAGAAAACAGCTCTGCAGACACCAAGGTCAGTGAAGAAGGAGGGAGAGGAGGTGCTCCAGGTGCTGGAGATGAGATTCCCCTGAAGCCTGTGGTGACGACCATGGTGAAGCATCTGTGGCACTGCAGCCCATGGAGGAGAGCCTTGCTGGAGCAGTTGTCTTTCCAAAGAAGGCACTGAACCTGTGAGAAGCCTGTGCTGGAGAAGGCTCCTGTCAGGCACCTGAAGACCTGTCAAGAGAGGAGCCCACACTAGAGCAAATTTCTTGGCAACACTTGTGACCCTGTGGGGGACCCATCCTGGAGCAGGCTGTGCCTGAAAGATTGCATCCCCTGGAAAAGTGAACTGTGCTGGCAGTATGGGGAGAGCTGCTGCCCATGGGATGGACTCATGCTGGAAAAGTCTGTGGAGGACTGCGTGCTGTGGGAGGAACCCCACACTGGAGAGGGGCAAGGACTCTACCCTGAACAGTAGTAAAAGCAACATGTGATTAAATTATTTTAATCCCCATTCCCATTGCTGTTGGGGAAGAAGATAGAACCTGGGTAAGAGGGAGGAGTAGGGTAAAGTTGCTTTTAAGAATTATTTTATTTCTCATGATCTTTCTCTGCTTTTGGTTAGTAATTGTCCTAGTTTAGGACAAATTTGGGAGGAAACTTCTGAATGAGGTCCTTTTAGGAAAAAAAAGAAAAGATTCCAAGCAGTCTCTCCCCCAGTCGCCTTGGGGGAGAAAATAAAAGAGAAAAAAAAAAAAATTGGAGAGAAGAGGAAAAAAGAAAAACTGTTTGTTTAACAGGCAACACACCTCCCAGCACAACAATCAACAATATCAAACAGCAAAACCTCTCGCTGTTCTGAAGAGATGACAGATTTAGAAGAGTTCTTTCCGTGGCTGCCTGGCTCACTCAGTCTGCTCTCAGTCCTTCCTGTGCTGGGGAATGCCCAAGCCCAGGCCAGGCCTGGTGGGACACAGGTGTGAGCTCCTGGTGCTCCTCTGGGTTTTCAGTTCAGAGCAGGTTAGAACAGTTCCAGGAAAAAAGGAGAAGGAAAAAAAAAACAATCCAGGGGGCTTTTCTGCCTCAGCTAGCCAGAAAACTAACCAAGAGCAAAGGAGAGCTCTCTCCCCCTGTTCACCGCAGACAACACAGTCCGAGAGCTGGAATGCAGGGGAGCCCGTGCAGTCTCTGATAACAAACTCTGCACTTCTTATGTCCTCCTCTCCACTCCTAGAACCAGTCTTAAAGTTGCAGAATTTAATATTCAACACCAACAGAACAGACGATTTGGGGATATAGGCATCATACAGTCACTCCAAGACAGTAATAAATTCACTTAGTTTTCGCAGTTTGAATCTGTTTTGCCCATGATGGTATTCGGTGTGTGACCTTTCCTGACCTTCATCTCAACTCATGAATGTTTGTTATAATTTTCTTCCCTGTCCTGCTGAGAAGGGGAACAATAGAAAGGCTTTGGTGGGTGCCTGGCATCCAGCATGGGTCAACCCACTACAGAGATATGCTGAGAGAATGACAGATTTGTAGCTACCAAGAATTCCTTTCATAAAGAGTGATTGCCTTTTCTACTTGCAAGTGTGTATAATTTCACTTAATGCCTCAGTTTTTTGAGTCATTAGAAGAGAAGCAGCAAAATTATATACCTTGGAAGGGGCATATAGAGGTGTTCAACTCCATAGGGACAATTCTGAAGTTAGTTCAAGCTTCAGAATTGGATCAAGTTACTCACTCTGCTGTCCACTTGAATTTTGAATTGATGCAACTGAGTATAGGTATTCCACAACTTCTGTGAAACTCTTTTCCAATACTTGGCTAACTACCATAATTTTAAAGAGGAATATATATCTTAATATCTGACTGCAGTTTCTCTTTCTGGAACTTGTATCTGTTGCTCTTCTTCTTTTGCATCTACTTCCCATTAGACATTTGTAGGCAGTGTAAGATCCTACTGTAACTTTCTCCTCTTAAGTCCGAAAAATCCATTTGTGTCAACTTTTCATTACAAATGAGGACCTCCAGCTCTCTAAAGATCTGAGACTCTTTCCATCAGACTTCCTCCTGTTTGCTGATATCCTTCTCATACAGGCTAGGCCCCAAAAGGGACACAGCACTCCATATGGATTCTCAAAAATGCTGCATTGATTGGAATAACCACTCAATCTGCTGTCTATATTCTCAATGGTGCAGCCCAGTATGCAATTTGCTGTATGGATATGTCCATACTTCTGTTCAACTGGTTGTACAGCAGGACCCCAATGCTATTTTCTGCAGAATGGCTTTCTGTGCAGCTCCCACTCTAGATGTACTGTTGCACAGGTTTATTCCATTAACCCTGAGGGCACTGCAAGTGACTGACTACCAGCTATACTTCAAACTATTGACCTTGCCCTTTGAGCCCAGGCCATTCAGTGCATTTTCCATATAGTTTACAGTTTTGCTCTGTGTCTTACAGTACTTCCATGCTGTTGCTAGCTGAACAATTCATGGTTGCTAAGGAATGTGCTTCTCTCAGTGGGAAGCAGTATAATCACTTTTCTTTATTCTCTTTTATTACAGCAGCCTATTTGGTCATGCTGTTTTTCTCTTGACATCTTCTGAGATGTACTTGTCCTTGTCTGCTTACCTTTGACAACAGGAGTTGGAACTTCATAAGGAAGAAGATGTAATTATTTTTCTCTCTCATGTTTTGTCACTATATTGTGAAAAATAACCTTTTTTCATAAAACTGAAGATACACATCTCCAGTTCTTCACTGCGTGAAATGAAGTTGGTGATCAGAGATTCTATTGCCTACTGAGTTGAGTGATATAGGTTGTTCTTTAAGCGAGGAAAAAACCCAGGGATAATGGTCAGTGCTACTGTCTTAAACATAAGGCTATGATGGCCAGCTATAGCTGAATATATCTTAATTCAGTGAAGAAGTATGATTTCTGACTGTAATAGTGTTCACACAAACCTGGGGCCAAAGTCTTGGACAGAAAGAGGCAGATCAAGAAGAATCAGTAGTGCTTTGGACACATTGCAAGCATCATTATTGTTGGGTGATACTTAGTCGGTATCAACACAAAAATGTTAAATTATTTCTTCATTTAAATTGAGCAGAATCTGATGAACCTGTCTTTATACTGAAAGAGGAGTAACTGAATTTTTACAAGAAATAAAATCTTTGCAAGGTCATCTCCTAGTCTGATAGGAATGATAATCAGTTATTTTGCATACTGCTCCATTTAGTTAAAATTCACCAAATGCATTTTTGATTCTCATTCAAGAATTTGTTCTAGGTCCTTGTGTACTTTAAATTTCCATGGATTTTTTTTTTTTTACACTACTGAGGAGAGATTGAAAGAGAATTTGCATGTAGTATAGAGCTACCCAAAGTCTCTATGATGACATATTTTGGAAGAGGGTATTCCTTAGCTTGGAGGGATTTATTAGTTTTACGAGATCCTCAGGGTGGGCATACTGGGACATGATGGGATTGATGCAACTAGAGTATTACATCAACCCATTTTCAAGGTGTAAGATACACTTACATTCCCAGAGAAAGAGAAAAATTCCATAAGGTAGCAATGACATCTGAAAGCAGGTTCTTTGCTTGTTTTAAACACTCTATTTTCTTCATTTGTCAGTGTCTTTCAAACTGAGGAGTCTTTCAAAGACAAGAACTAGAAGAGGTTGCAGTTTTCTTCTCTCACTAGAATCTAGCCATTGTTCTGGAAATCCCTGTCATGAAAAAGATTAAATTCCATTTTCTAAATCGGAAAGTTTCATCTACTCTGCCATGGAAACTCTGTATTATTCTGGAACTATATCCTTGACAGACTAAAGAGCTGGTAAATTTCCTTGCTCTATGGACAGGATGTCCTCCCAGCTCTACCTTCCATCAGAATATGTTCTCCTAAAAGGAGGGTGAATTTTCCTGAAACTGAGTAATGACACAATCAAGAGCAGTACTTGATTGATATTGTTTCTCTTTCCTACTTACAGAATCGCTCAGCTCATAATTTTGGTCGTTTTATGAGGGTTTTTTTTAATTCTGCTATTAATTATAAAATGAAAGAGGATCTGGAGGTGACACACCTGATTTCAAAAAGACATAAGGAAAAGTTACGTTTCAAATGTTAAAGTCATGGTGGTTCATATGAAAGAAAAAGAAAAACAGAAAAAAAAAAAAAAAACAAAAAGAAAAACAACAAAAGACTCCCATAGATAAATAGGAACCTGAACCATCAAACCCAACAGACTAATAATGGTGAGAAAGAGAGGAAATAGAAAAAAAGAGTGACATAAAGATGAAAATTGCAACATGAAGTTTTAATCTGCTAATTATTCAGAAATCATTCAGTTGACCCGTCAAAAAAAGAATGCTTTTAACAGACAGAAGAAAAATCTGATCTGAATTTAGTGGTGGCCATATTTTCAGTAGGAGGATGGACTAGACAGAAATTTTCAATCTGAATGATTCTGCAATTCCATGACTTGTGGTATTTATAAATATTCAAACAGAAGATGACTCCCAGTTACATGGAAAATCATTAACCTGAAAGATCAAGAAATACCATAATCAGAAAATATTTCAGAGCAAGAAGGCAAATGATAGTAGAGGGGAATAGGAATGATGTGATTTCAAATCTTTTTACCTTTGGGAGAGATCCGTACTTAAGCAACACCTACTTTCTGACCTCACTAAAAACCTCATTGCATTCCAGGAATAATGTAAAGATCATGGCTATGTGCTTAGTCAAATGGATAATGCAGTTGAAACATCAAGTTACATTGTTGAAACAGAAGGCATAAAATACATTTTAGTAAAAAGGCAGAAAAGAAATGCACACTGCTTTATCATTGGCAGTGTCAACAGATGGTATAAAATTACCGCCTTATGTGTTCTTGATACATAAAACACTGCCAAAGGAACAGCTGCCTACTGGAATAGTTGTTGAGTGTCAAACCCAGGATGAATATCTACAAATTTAGTGAAGGATTGCCTGAATATCATTTGGGGTAGGATACGTCTGCTACTAAGAGAAACAGGAATGCTTGTCCTAGAAGCATTCAAAGATTATCTATTGTCAGCAGTGAAGATAGCTGCTAGGGAAGGGAACTATGATCTGTCACACTGGGAGGAAAGATGCTACAGATCCTTTATACAATATATCATTCTGTTTTTATAGTCAAAATGGATTGTGGCATCAGGTCATGCTTTAACCCCTTCAAGGGAAATGAAAGTGCCTTGTACCAAATAGTTTTGTCATTGGATTAAAAGGAAGACATTAGACAAATTATATAAGAAAGGCTATTTTTCAAATCCCATAGATGGAACTGAAGATAACTTTTATGAATTAGAAGAAATAATAGAGAATGATGAAGACATTGGAACTGACAAAAAACTTTGAAGTTTACGATCACAACATGTGAGATAATGAAGAATTGTGGCAAGTAAACCCTTAAAAGCAATAGTAATAAAATATGAGGGAAGAAATAAACTGGCTTCATGGTCAGTCATTAATAAAAAGTTTATTTCTGTTAGTACAGGGTAACAGATAGCCAATAAAACATTTCTGTTAATTACCATTTTTTTCAGGAGTTGATAGAGTTAGCACGGTGCGCTTTATGTCGCACTACTCTATAGCAGTGAGCCATAAAAATACAATGTGACAAATTCTATGCTAGAATTTGTAGAAACAAATTCATTATCTCATGACATGAGGGTTCCACCTCATGAGACATGTATTCTCTCCAACACTTATCCTACGATTTTTGTGAATGTTTTAGGAAATATATACATAAGATTGTTTCATAAAATTAATTATTTTTTTTCTCCTAACTACATAATTTAATGTTTGGCAGATAACTTTGTTTCCATGTAAACTAATATACAGCATAGACCAATGGAAACCTGCCCAAGGGTTAGAGATCTGTCATGCTGACATAAAATATAAACTCTTTGGCACTGTGGAAATAAGTTCTAAATATACTTCTTCAATTTTTTTTTGTTTCTGTTTTGGTTTTGGTTTTTAAAAATTTTCTTATGTTCGTATTATATAATCAGGCTCCAATATCACTCAATAAATACAGTTCAAAGTGTCTGAATTTGGAAAAACAATACATAGAATAATATAATCATAGAATGGATTGGGTTTGAAGAAACCTTAAAGATTGTCTAATTCCAATCCCCCCCACCTCCATGAGCAGGAATATCTTCCACTAGTCCAGGTTGCTAAGAGCCCCATCCCACCTGGTCTTGACCTCTCCCAGGGTCAGGGAATTCACAACTTCTCTTGGAAACTTGTTCCAGTGCCTCACGACCCTCACAGCAAAGAATTTCTTCCTTATGTCTGATTAAAACCTACTCTCCTTCAGTTCAAACTCAATGTCCAGTCCCTACCTGCCCTTGTAAAAAGTCTCTCTCTGTTTTTCCTGGAAGGTGCTTGCAAGGCCTTGTTAGAGCTGCCTTCTCTCCAGGCTGAACATCCCCAACTCTCTCAGCCTGTCTGCATACAAGAAGTGTTGCATGATCATCTGATCATCTCCATCAGCCTCCTCCGGACTGTCTCCAACAGCTCTGTGTTTTCCTTATGTTGGGAACCCCAACAGCTTCATATAATCCAGGTAGGTTGTCACAAGAGCAGAGCAGAGCAAAAGCATTACTTCCCTTAAATTAAAATCAACTGCCCAACATTAAAAAATAATTTTTATTACTGTAATTATGAGCTAATTGCATGATAGTCTTGATTTATCTGTTAGTTATTTGCAGGATTTCAGTATTTATATATTTTTTCTATAAATAGTTTTCTCAAGTTTCTTTCATGTGAATTTTCCCAGTGCTGCTTTTGAGACTCTGTATACACCTCTCTTTCATCTTCCAAATTAAATGTTTATTTGAGACACTTCATTTAAACTGCTTTGATTTTCTTTTTATTCTCAGTTGTTTCAGTTAAAAAATTAATCATGCAGTCATAACTACGATGTCTTCTCTGGCAGCACTTTTCTCATTTGTGCTCTAGTGTGGTGATGGAGGGTAGATTAAATTAAAATGAAAAAGGCAAACAAGCAAATTGCAGTTTTCCAATGCACAACAGAAGCATGGTGTAATAGATGGGTGAGACAAAGAGAGAATGCTTAGGAGAAACCTTAAGCTATAATCATTATGTTTAGAGAAAATTTTGCTCTGTAAAGGCAGAGCATAACATTCACTGAAATGAAAAGACCATGTTTTTAGTATAGGTGATGTGAATATTTCATCTGCAGTTGTTATTCAAATAATATATATATTTACCAAAAAAAAAAAAAAAGGGAAATAGAGAAGAATTTTGTCAAGAGAGAAAACTGTTTTCATAATAAAGACTTAAAGACTTGTTACTTTTGCAATAATGGCTATGATTAAAGTTCAGTATGTTCTAAACAGCCTGGAAGATCTGGCTTCCTCACATTCATTTAATGTGCTTTGATTTGTGGTTATTTTTGTTGTTTTGTTGGGGGATGTTTTCATGCTGCATTAAAAAACCCAGGGAGAAGGAAAAAAATTAACTTAGAGAGCAGCTTTTGAATTGTACTAATTTGTCAGCTGTCATAATTTTCTCCTATGTTCATCTCCCTTTGTTCAAACAGCCAGTCTTTACCTGATTAAAACCAGCATCCCTCCAGCTATATTTTCATTTTGTTTTGTATCCTTCCCCCTGTTTATGCAAAACAACTTTTTTTTACTTTATTTAAATAATAACCTGATTATGTTCTGAGAGATGTGGGATCATTTTTTTCTCTACTGATTGACCTGTCTCTAAGACAACAACCTAATAAGATGTCAGATGTGTTATCACTCCTTTAATGCAGATGGAGAAGCACATATTAAAGGTATTAGCTCATATACTCAGAAGTATCTGTGAGGAGTGTGGTCAGCTTTTGCAGGAACTCAGTTCTATTTCAACCGAGTATTATTTCATAGACTCAAGTCAGGCATGGGATTTGTTGACAGTTGTTATTTGCATGAGTGTAGACTAGATATTTGGATAGACTCTTTTCCTCTGTATATGGTAAATGTTCTTCAAGCTAGAAAAAAGCTAGATTAATTTTGGGTTCTTAGATTTTGTCTTTATTCATCTTGAAATTAATGCAGTTATTTTATCTTAACTACTGTAAAGCTACTTCCTTACCAGCTTGACTTAAATATTGTCTTCTAGAGCCACACTGGTTCTATGGATGGTTGTATTGTCAGAATGTCCAGTCAGCCTTATCTGGATATTTTCTCACTAAATTTTGCATTCCAGAATCCCCATGTCTGAAAAAAAAGTAAGGCACACATATTATTGGATCAACAGATTTTGTGCTCTGCACCAAACAGCAGCAGTCAAGTGCAAGACTACTTGAGGGGGGCTGTAAGCAGCCCTGATGATTGGTTTGATATGATGTGGTATTATTGTATGACATGATGTGAGACGAGTTCCTTCTCCAAGTGATAGAGGAGCCAGTAAGGAGAGGTGTTATACTGGACTTCATTCTCACCAAACAAGAGGGGCTGGTGTGCAATGCTCAACCTTGGTTGCAGTAACCATGAAAGGAGAGAGTTCAGGATCCTTAGGGCAGCAAGGAGGGCACACCTTGGTGTCAGGAGGGGAGTTTTTATCGGCTTCTGGGCTCCACTTGGTATAATACCATGTGATAAAGCCCTAAAGGGAAGAGGGGTCCAGGAAAGGTGGGTTCAGGATCACCTCTTCCTGGATAGGGAGTGATGCATTCCATTGAAGAGGAAGCTGGGTAAAAATGACAGGAGGCCTACATGGATGAACAAGGAGATCCTCAACAAGGAGGAGCACAAAAACACACATGCAAAAAAGGAAGCCTATATGAAGGTAGAAGCAGTGAGAAGTACTGAGAAATTGTCTGAACAGCCAGTGATCAAGGCAGGAGAGCTAAAGCCCTGATAGAATTCCATCTTGAAGGGATGTTAACAGCAATAAGAAAAGGTCCTAAGGGAACTGTCAAAGGAAGCAACTAAGCAATTATCCATCATATTTGAGAAATTGTTACAGTCCAGTGGAGTTTCCACTGATTAGAAAAAGGAAAACTTAAGCCAAATTTTTAAAAAGTAAAATAAGGGCATCTGGGAACCTATAGGTTTTCTCACCTCTGTGAGTGTAAAGGTCATGGAGCAGATCCTCCTGGAAGCTATTCTAAGGCACATGGAAAAGAAGGAAGTGATTGGTGACACGGCTTCATTAAGAGCAAATAATGCCTTATGGTCTTCTATGACAGTGTTATAGAGTTGGTGGATGAGAAAAGAGCCACTGATGCCATCCATCTACCTGGAATTGTGCAAAACACAATACTGGCTGTATTCCAAAGACATTACGATATCAAGGAATGGATCCAGTCCATTCCTCCATCTTATCTCAGTCTCTAATCTATTAGAGACTGAGATAAGCACCAACAATTTCATAACAGATTAACTATGCCTTTTAATTCAGCAATAGTTCTTAATTTGGAGGTAATATTGTAGAAATCTCAGTGTAAAATATTTAAAATCAGTTCATTGTTGAAACAATATATAATTTTATTTACAATAATTTTGTTTTCTTCAGAACTGATTGTTTAAGTCTTCTATGAATATTGGCCATACTGACAGAGAGGAAATTGAAACTAATGTTCTACCAACTTTTTCCTTCTGAAATTTTCTAAAGAGTGCCACCTGAATGGTACTCTGGAAGTTGTTTTTTATCCTAGCTTTATTTTCTATATTGGCTTAAAATTTTCTGCAGCCTAAATTCAAGAGGGACAAATCTTTTATTGTAGTTTTCTGAATGCACTGTAACTTGAATTTTTTTCTGTAATTTATAACATGATTTATTAGGTGTTTGTATTCTCACCTTCAAATAACATCTTTGACCCTATTTCATGATTCCACATTTATCATCTGTCAGCAGATCTGCAGCTGTGTACAGTATTGCATTTTTTGTCCTGAATATTGAAACATATTGTGGATCATAGTTTGCTACTGAAGTTCAGTAATACATGAAAACATATTGGCATACATACTAATTTTAATTTCAAGAGATGAAATGCT
Organism: Acridotheres tristis; assembly: GCA_037013685.1. Taxonomy (NCBI): domain Eukaryota; kingdom Metazoa; phylum Chordata; class Aves; order Passeriformes; family Sturnidae; genus Acridotheres; species Acridotheres tristis. Next base: position 69,597,008 of record CM072884.1, on the reverse strand, counting down.
GATCTCCAGACTAATGCATCCAAAGTAGTAAGAGAAGTTGTACTTCTTGCTGGTTGGTTTATGATGATTCACAGATAATTGATACCAAATTGAATATAGAATAAATTAACTTCAGTATAGTTTCTAATTGTCTCAATTGATGTTGGTTCACACTATTGCTGTAAGTATTCAAAGAAAACACAGTGTCTGGAAGAGGTCAGTGTGTGTTTTTATACAAATATTTTAAGTCCATATGTTCTCATTTTGAGAAAAAACAAGCATGACAAAGATGGTATAATGAAACTTCAAAATGACTGTATTGTCACCGCTAAACTTGCAGAGTTATTTTTTTAAATAAATAAAATGTGGCAATTTTTTTAAGATTTTTTTTTTGCATTTTAAAATAGTTTAATTTTCAAACTGTCTGCTCAGAATTTTCTTATAAAGCAAGCCTGTGCAAACTTACCCTTTGTAAATATTCCTCCATCCTTAGGATAAATAGCTCTTCAGCTACATCTTTACATCCCTGTGCCACTCATAAAACAATTTTCTTTTAATCTGGGTTTCATTTAACAAAATCATCTGAAAATTAAGACAAGTCCATACTACTTTATATGTATTTACAAGGTTGGATTCTAAACCATTAAACTGTAGGGGAAAAAGAAGAAAAGAACAGAACAAGTTCTTCAGACTTCCAGTTCAGAAGAAATAAGTACAAATCATTTAGATTTGCAGCAGAAATGACAGAGAGTGTACTAAACCACCTTTTCCTCACATATTCCTAATGTTGTGATAAACCTGTTCATTCTGGGCACCTTTTCAAATATATCTTAAATACACGATAGTTCATATGAATTAATATTTTACTGTTTTCTACCATTTCAATAGAAGAAAGCCCCAAATTCTCAATTGAAAAAAGTTGTACTTCTGAAGTTTTTCTTCCATGTTTGTATAAATTATATCATTTTGTGTCTCTAATCCATATTGCATGTCACAGTCTCAGAATCTCCAGGACAGAACCAAGTGCTAAAGCACTTGTAATTTTAATTAAATTAAATGAATTAAATTAAAGAAGAAGGTTTATATAACATGTAGAAAGAGATCAAAGCTTTTTTTTTTTGTATAGGAACTGAACAAACCCCATATCTTTCATAAGACAAAAACAATGCATGAATTGATATTTTGTGGACAAAAGCTGAAATGTTTAATTTTTGGTCTCAACTGTAAAGAAATAAGGCTAAATATTTGTGTTAATCAGCATAATATGTCAGAATTTCATCCATAACAAAACCTGGGAAATTTTATCCAAATACTAGTTTAAAATTTTTGCACCAGTCAGATTCTTCTTCATTACATGCTTACTATCCTATGAAATTCTACACTGGAATTAGAGCCTAAATGTTGTAAAAATACAACTTGGCTTCAAGTCATAAGAACTTTTTGGAAAACTGCTCTGTTGGAAAGTGTTTAGGAGATTTTCAGATGAAAAGGCATTTAACTACTATAATGTAGTGAATTAGGAAGATATTGTGCAATATCTGTGCGTTTTTATCTCACCTGAGAAATGAGGACAGGCCTGAGAAAAATTCCAATCTATTCTATGTATCAATAAGTTTTCAAATGAGTATGCGGTTTTTCAAAATTTTTCTTTTCCATCTGTAAGTACATATAAGCCTGTCTACGTCTTAATTAAAGAGAGCAATGAAGTGAATGTCGTATCAGGAGCTAGATATTAGATTGCAGTATTTTAAAATAGTTCACTGAGTTTGCTTGTCTTAAAGCAAATTTCTGCGGTAGATATTGCTTCCTAAATCTCATCTGCGTTAGAAATCCATAAAATCTTCTATCTATTCAACATTCTGCTTCAGTTTATTTAAATGTATCCTGCAATTTCAGAAGCTTTCACTTTTTTCATAAATCATGTAATTTAAACAAATAATTTACATCTGTAAATATACTACAGTAAAATATTTTGAGTAATTTTCTGGGTATATAAATAATATTTGCTAAATTCAAGTCAACAAGATGTTGGCTCTAGCATGAGACACAGAAATCGTGTTCTCAGTGGAGTAAAGTTTCTGTGTCAAATCATCTCCATTGCAAGTCATCTGCTTTCCTCATTATTCTCATTACTTCCTCTCTCTTACAGTACTTTATTTTCTCCCTTAGTCTTTCTCCACTTACCACCACACACAAAGATCTGACAACAGCTGGACAGAGGTTAAAGATTGTAAAGCTTTGTACTTAATGGCCAAGAGAAAAAAAAAAAAAAAGCTGATTTCAAACCAAAGCATTCCCTCAGTGGTACACTTAACTTGGATCTACTACACCTACCCAGCTGGCAGTTTTAAGAAACTTCAAGAAGCTTATTAGCTTCTTTGGCATATCTGCCCTTTTTGAAACGTGACTGGACCAGATCCCTTAAAACTTCTCATGAAGAAATTAGTAACAAGTGTATCTTTTCCATGGATAAACAGCTGAATACTTGTTATAATGGAATTTATCTGAAAATAATTACATCTTTGCTATAGAATCAGTTTGATTATGATTAAAATGATGATTAAAAGGAAGTCAAAGAAAAATAATTTTTTTTATTGTTGAGGCTACATATATTGATACATACTACTTTATGAGAAATTTTGAAAAATATTTTCAGAGAGGTCATCTGAAGTGACAAATAGGAACACTTTTTCTCCTATTTGTGCCATTGATTGATGACAACAAAGATTTGCAGTATAAGAATACCTCATTCCTATAAAAGGTTTTGGATGAACTCCAAATAACTAGTCTTTTTTACATAGTAAGATTAACATGCACATCCACACACAAAGTCCTAGAATTCATAAAATAATTTTACATGATTTATGGGGGGTCTTTACATAGGCAATAGCCGACAGTGAATGAGTTGAAAGTGTTGATGAGTGGTGTCACAGATTTAACATTTGGTTGTAATTTGTGTCTGGGAATTTGCGACTTTTAGGTTTATATTGCTAACTAAAGTACTTCCATATTTAGTATGAAGAATTCACTTTTGGAATAGGTAAAAAAAATAATTTTTGCAACCAAGCCTGATGAGTTTGAATAAACATAAATTGTGAAAACACAAGGTATTTCTTCTCCTAAAAACTCTTCTGAATAACTTCTGCAGTGGACACGTAACAATTAATTCAACTGACTATTAGGGAGACAGTAATTTCTGGGGTAAATTCCGGTATCTGATTATATTTATTTGTTTTGCCAGATAGTAGCTCATAAATAAGATACAGTTTTGTTGACCTGACATTTTCTAATAAACGTACTTTACAGTAAAGAAGCAAAGAATAAAAAGAAATAAAAAATTACTTTTTCCCAAGTGTATGTATTTTCTTTGTAAAAACAAAAGCAACATCAAATTTCACCTATTCCACATGCATGTACATGCTTTAAGATACACAGGTTGGGATCTCGTAGATTTTTTCTTAGAAGTAGATGATTTGGGTTTTGCTGTTACTAAGACTAGTAGTTTCCCCCAGATACAGGATAGAAAGGTCTGTTTTTCATAATGTTACTTTGAAGTTTAAATTTAAAATCATAATTATCTTAACAACATTTGCATTTTTGTACCACGTGTTTGCATTCAGCTTATTTTGCAGGAAATACTGTTTTCTGTTAAGCGGGGAGGGGGGAGAAAAAGAGATAAAAAAGGCTGATCATTTCAGTCAAATGTACATTGCTGAAGCTTTTTCTTAAGGAAAATCACTATGCAGGCATAATGCATTGATAGCTCTTTTGCTAGTATTGTTAGCTCTTATTTGCCAGCATTTCTGCCCCTTTTATATTTTTATTTTTTAAATAACTTTTATCTAACTTTAAGAGAATGCATATGAAGAAAGTTTAACAACAAACAGCAAGTATCATATGTCCCTGTTCAACACATGTTGCAGCTAGTACTGGCACATCATAAGCAAAACAAAGCACAGACATTTTGAACAGTTCATGATGACAGTGATGTAGTTACTACACGAAAAAAATGTTTTGAGGGATGATCTGCTGCAGTGGAGATGATGCCCAGGGGAGGATGTTCACCTGGACACCCCATCACTTCTACTGGCAGCTGGCTGATGGGAAAAGTTCTCCTTTTCTCTTCGTCTCTTGCCCTTATGTGCTCTCTCCCTCTGCCTACAGCTCTATCTTGTGTTTTGAAAATGCTGAAAAGTAACTTTTAGTGGTGGAGTGGGTATATGACAAGAGTTATCAAACACTCTAATCTGTCTTTCGTGAACTTAACATAATTTGTGAAATATTTCTCTTTCATGTCAATAGAATTATAAAATCTGCTGAGATGGAAGGGACCCACAAGGATTATTATGGCCAACTTCTGGCTCCAAAAATCACATCATGTACCTGAGAGAATTGTCCAAACACTTCTTGAAGTCTGTCAGGCTGGTGCTGTGACGACTTCTCTGGGGAACCTCTTCAGGTGCCCAGCCACCCTCTGGGTGAAAAACTTTTTCCTAATATCCAACCTAAGACTCCCCTGACTCAGCTTCACACTGTTCCCCAGAGCAGAGATCAGTGCCTGCCCCTCCCATTCCCCTCATGAGTAAGTTGCAGATTGCAGTGAGGTTTCCCCTCAGTCTCCTCCAGGCTGAACAGACCAAGCGACCTCAGCTGCTCCTCATACGTTTCTCCTCCAGGTCTTTCACCACCTCTGTGACCCTTCTCTGGATGCTCTTTAATAGCTTAATATCTTCTTTACCCCACAGGAAACAAGGAAACAGGAACAAGACGGAGCCATTTCACTTACCTGGCAGTCCAGGCTGATATGACAGGAGTATGTTGTCTGACAGCAAGTATATCCCACACATCACAGAAAAGTCCAACCACAAATATTCAATGCCCATGACCACTGTCAGAGCCAGAATCTCATTTTATCCTACGGTAATGTTCTATGGTTTAGCTGACTGGAGTGTTCTGCTTACATCTTCATATCACAGTCTCTCTTCAGAAGTGAAAAAGGTTGGTCCTTTACAATCCTCAGCAATACAATGTGGGCTTGCTACAGCCTTCATATTTTATCTGTGAGGACCACTATTTTAGTTGAAGGAGCATGGGGAAGAAAGAGGCAGCACCCTGTATCATTCCAGGACACAAAAGAATCAGAGAAATTGAGAGATAGTAGTTACATGCAGAAATTCCCAGCCTTACAGCTATTATAAGTAGTCATAACATTTCGAAAAATTAAGCTAAAAACAACCATAATTAACTCTCCCAGGAAATTCCGAAGACATTTTTATTAGTAATTCTTATCTAAAGTAATTCTTTAAAAGGCCAGCTACCAGGAAGGAATGACATCAGTCTAAACGTGTGAATAATTATTTTCTATTTATGACCAAATATTATGACATTTTCTTGCATTCTTCTGTCTTTATATAACTAAGTGAGAAGGTTCCTTCCTGCACACAGTTTATTGAGACCAGCTGCACTTGACTATAAAGAAGATAACAAGCAGACCACTCTCTCTCCATCTCCATGTGAAGTGCTTAATTAGGCTCAGATGAAAGCCAAAAATAATAAAATAAAGAGGTTGGGAATTTGGAAATTTTCACATCATAATAAGAAAAATTATTGTACAGTAAGCTTGGTACAATCGAAACTGTCATGCAGCAGGTGTTAAGAAAGATTTCATACTCTTGAGTTTCACTTAGAAACTAAATACATTATATCAAATAAAACAAAGAATGCCCTTGAGTCTAAAAGAAATAAATAAAAATTCAACTACTTTAAGTCAAATGTTTGTTACTAGCAATCATTAGAAATACAGTATTGCAAATTATCACACTTGGCCTGCCTCATTAAAAATAATAATGGAAATTCAAGTGAGAGAATTCAAAATTTCTTAGTTAGACAGTTTGAAAATAGGAATTCTAATATCTTGTTCCATGCAAAAGACAAAAGTGTGTTAGATAGAAGGGAGCACTCACTGTCACAGATTATACATACCTCTAGCTGAGGGAAAAACAAAGACTGCCTCTTTTTACAGTGCCTTTCAATAAAAATAAATCATATAGAAAAGTCCATTTCTGGCTCTAAATATATGCTATGGAAAGACAATTCTGTCATGAATAGACTATGTACATTAGTGTGATAATGGAAAAGAGGAAATGGCATGAGTTTGTGACAATAAAATTCCTCAGTAATTTTGTAAATGTAGGACATTTATTTAAATTTGATTCTTTGATTCTTTGCAGATTTACAGTATTATTTACAAAATACTGAACAAGATAATTTTATGTTTCCTTAGTTACAGCATGTCAGTTTAATACAGTAAAATTAATACATTATTTCAAATTTGATGTATGTAATTTAATTTGCTTTCCTTAGCAAAAAAAACCCAAAACAACTGCCAAAAAAAAAAAAAAAAAAAAAAAATCAAGCCAATCCCAGAGCCAAAAAGCAGAAACAAAACCTCATACTCCCTAAGCCCAGGCTTCTTTCCAGGAAGCTGTGACTAAGGGCTATTATTAAACATACTTTTGGTAACCTGGGGATAAAAACAACAAATCAAGCAATCAAACAAACAAACAAACAAACCAGCCTAATTTGTTTTCCTTTTAAGGGAAATGAGCAAGCAAGGACAATGTCAAGCACAAAAATTATCTCAACATTTTAGTCTTATGCTTAATTTAATCTTTTGTCACTGCAATTGCGCAAATGGGAGTCCACCAAAGATGTATTTGCTCTTTCTGCACATTAATATATGTTTATTTACTTTTCCTCATTCCTTCCACCTATATAGCTACCATAAAGTGATATAAAATCTTACAGAGAGGTTCTAAAATAGAAAGATTATACTTTAAGAGGTAGATTCAACTAAATATACATAGTCATTCTTAGGGAGATTTCCTTGCATTTTTCACTTCTATTCATGATGCCTCAGACCTATATTTTGTTTACAGAAACATATGACCATAGGATAATTCAACTGGGAAAAAATCTCACGAAGTTTTTAGTCCACCTTTCCGCACCACAAAGTCATAACACATGCCCTGAGTAGAGGGCTGGCACGCCTGGCAGGTCATCAGCAGGACTGGCAGCCACGCAGCACAGGCAGAGACCCAGGCCCTGGCTACAGGTGGGTCCCCCTGCCCACACTGCCACTAAGCGGCTTCGCTCTGTCCTCAGAAAGCAGGGACAACGCCAGACCACTTCTCCACCCGGGCAGTTTTGGGGATGGCCCTGTGGCTACACAGAACTCTTTCCCTTCTGAGACATCTAAACCACACTGCTCTATTTCTAAAGGGGGTCTAACCCATAAACTCACTCACTCACTCACTCACTCACTCACTCACTCACTCACTCACTCACTCACTCACTCACTCACTCACTCACACCAACTAAGGGGAAAACAGGGGAAGGGAACACAGTCCCAGAAGAGGGAGCAAGTTCTGTGCAGCCAACATCCTGGGGAGCCATCCCCACCGCTGAGAGTGAGAGCAAAGCCACAGACCTGCCCCTGCACTGCGGGAAGGACGCAGGGGCCACGATGCACACTGTGGCCCTCAAGGGGTGGCACAGGGACAAAGGCTGTCATGTGCCGTGACTATAGGGGGGCAGAGAGCCGCTGGGCTGGGAAAAAGGCCTGGCCTGCTTACAGAGCTCCATTTCCCCCCCTCAGGTGTGGAGACAGGGGCTCTCACCCTCCTTAAAGGGTCGCCCCTCTCTCCAGGCAGCCAAAGGAGCACAAGGGCAAAAAGCCAATGACAGCAAATGTTGCTCTACCGACTGAGACTTCATCCTTGCTCCTGACTAGCTCACATGTTAGGATGAAGCCTCTGGGATCAGCAACATGGACGTGAATAAAAGATAACAAAAGAGGCTCTTTCCCTCCCTGGGGAGAATCTGAAGTTTATTTCTTGTGGTCCTCCAGGAGCGAAAAGAGAGTGAGGTCAGGGGGCATAGGTCTTTTCTAGGGTCTGTAAGGGGGTGGGAAGAAATTGGATCTTGGGCAGATAGGCATGGCCAGAGGGCAGAGGCACCCGGCCACAGGACATTGCAGGGGTCACGGAATCTACCATTTTTAATACATCTAGTGAGTTACAAGAAGCAAAGATCAAGCCCTGCTTACGGGGATGGCCGCCCAGCACAAATCGAGAAGGTGCTGTGGCCATGCCAGCAATGCCCTTTGCCCAGGGCCTCTCTCGCCTCCTCTTCAGCTCCAACCTGCTGCCCTTCTGGCTCCCTCTTGCCTCGCCCGTTCCACTCTTGAGCTCGAAGCCGCTGCTCTCCTCTGCTCACTCTTGCCTCGGTGTCCCACTGCTTCTGCCAATGGATGACAATGCACTCAGGAAAAGCTCCAGCTCCTGTGCCCGAGGGGAAGGAACCGCCACCCAACAGCCCCACAGGCAAATCCTCAAGCCACCACCCACAGACCCCCAACTCCACAAATGAAAGAAAGAAAGAAAGAAAGAAAGAAAGAAAGAAAGAAAGAAAGAAAGAAAGAAAGAAAGAAAGAAAGAAAGAAAGAAAGAAAGAAAGAAAGAAAGAAAGAAAGAAAGAAAGCAATAGATAAACAGACTCAGTATCTGGTGTAGAAGAGCAGAAAAAGATCATGTTTCCCTGTTTCATTAGTACATTAGTGTAAGCCCCCTCAGTCTGCGTAACCAAGTTCTCTCTTGTTGAGGAATGGGTCCACATTTTCCCTAGTCTTGATTTTGTCACCTGAGTAATGATAGAAACTTTTGCTCTTACCTCTGTAACTGCTGAAGCAGAAGGTTAGTCAAGTCTATGCAAGTCTATTGGTCTATCACCTGTATTAGGGATAATTAACTCAAGCTACCAAATAGATACAAGTAAACATCCCAAGGTTCCTATATTGGATTACTTAGAACTTACCCATAAGTATGTCTGTACCATTTTGCATTGCATGCTGTCTTTTCCTTAACATACTGTGCCTTCTAGAGTTCTATGAACAACTCAGAACTGACTTTTAAAAACATTTTTTACTGTCATTTTGTATTAGCATAAAAGGGAAGAGTTTTCAGCCTTGACGGAACAGGAAGAGAGGATGAGAAGCAGCTTACCCAGATCATGAAGAGGAGAAAGAGCAGCTGATTCTGGAAACCATTTCCTGGCACATGGATAACATGAGCTGTCTGCATGGCTTCATCAGGGAGAAGCATGCTTGAGCAACTTGATAAACTTCTATGATGAAATGACTGGCTGGCTAGAGGAGGGAAGAACAGTGGACACTGTGCCTGGAGTTCAGTAAGGCCTTTGACACTCCCACAAGATCTTCATAGAAAAGCTGTTGATACATGGGATGGAAGAACAGACAGTGAGGTGGATTTAAATTTTGTTAAATGGCTGGGCCCAAAGAGACAATCATCTGGATCATGGGGCAGAGTATACCCTCAGCAAGTTTACAGATTCTTTTTCAAAACTCCAGATCTTATCAGGAGATATTGGATTGGCTGTAAAAAATACCCATTAAAAGCAAGATCCATTTGCTAAAATATTGCATTAATAATCGAAAAAAACAAACAAACCAAAACAAATCATCAAGCAGCACTTATGACAACTCATCCTTTTCTTTCCATTACCATTAATGACATAATTCCTTTTCTAAAAGCAGAGTTTGTCAACCCACCTCTTACCAAGTGGCACTGCAGCAGACAGCCTTCAGGGGAGACAGTTAAGAGAGTTGTTTGGATGAATCTTCATCAAGAACTTAACCTTGGCACCAGAGCAAATCTGAAGCCTGTCTTAAAAGGAAGTTACTTCTCAGAGATGCCCTGCCTCTGGGAGTCTGTTAGTGAAATAGGAAGATGGCCAGGTCAGGCATTAATTTTATATGTTTTTCCAAGTGTCACCACAAAGCAAGAACATATATCCTGGCTCAGACAGAATCGGAACAGCCACAGGCCAAATTCCACACAGTGAAGTTTGGAAGAGAGCAGAGTATGTTTGGTTTTTTTTGGTTTTTTGGGTTTTATTTGGTTGATTTTTTTGGGTTTTTTTTGGTTGGCTTTTTGTTTGTTTGTTTGTTTGTTTTTTAACTTAACAAAGGAAAGAAAGGAGCAAAAAGGGTAGAGAAGCTAAGCATTCTCAGAAATACAGGTGGGATCAGACATGACAGTTTTACATCCCCACGTCTATGCCCAATGACACTTAAAAAAAAAAAATAGAATGCATGTTTAGATTTACATACTGTAAACAGGGGGGGAAAAGGAATGTGATATGTATTGCAAAATATGTGATATTTTAAAATTCCCTTAAGGAATAATTAAAAATATTATTGGAACCGTACTCTGAGAGAATTTGTTTGTACATATGGCATTTAGGCTTACACTATATGAAAGACTTCCAAAGTGTAAGATTATGAATGGACTCTACTGTTGTGGTTACTCTGATCTGTAAAATTCAGTGGAGTGCCAGAAACTGTCAGCTGGAAAGATGAGAGGGGAATATCAACAGGCTGCATTCAGAAGGAATCCTGATGTACTGATGTCATAGACAGATAATGAAATGATTTGCTTGCCTTAATATTCCATTTACAAAGAAGTCATTTAGCCTTTGAAGTGAAAGACTTTGGAGATCATATAAACATATCCTAGGTTGAAAACAGTCTCTTTAAGAGCATTTTATTTGGCTTTGTAAACATTAATTCTAATATATTAGTAGCTAAGGTTGATGGAGGACAGAGAGGTGATTCAAAACAGCTGGAATGTTTTCATCAAGGGCAAATCCTACTTCGCCAACATGTGGTCTTCTATGATGGAATGACTACATCAGTGGACAAGGGAAGGGCTATGGATGTCATCTGTCTGGGCTTCTGTGAAACCTTTGACATGGTCCCTCACAACATCCTTCTCTATGAGTTGGAGAGAGATGGGTTTTATGGATGGACTGTTAGATGGATAAGAAATTGGTTGGATGGTCACATCCACAGGATAGTGGTCAATGGCTCAATGTGGATGTGAAGATCACTGACCAGCAGTGTCCCTCAGGGGTCCATATTGGGTCCAGCACTATTGAATACCTTTATCAGTGACATAGGCAGTGGAATTAAATGCACCCTCATCACATTTGCAGATGAGAGCAAGCTGAATGGTGTGGTTGACACACCTGAAGGACAGGATCTCATCCAGAGGGACCCAACAAGCTTGAGAAATGGTCCTATCTGAACTTCATGAGGTACAACAAGGACAAGTGAAGGGGGCTGCATTTGGGTCAGGGCAATCCCCAATATCATTGCAGGCTGAACAGATCCAGGACAGCTCTGGTGACAAGGACTTGGGGATGCTGGTGAGTGAGAGTCTGGACATGACCCAGAAATTTGCACTTAGAGCCGAGAAAGCCAAAAGTGTCCTGGGCTGCATCCAGGGCAGAGTGGCCAGCAGGGCGAGGGAGGGGATTCTGCCCCTCTACCCCAGTCTCGTGACACCCCACCTGGAATACTGCACCCAGCTCTGGAACCCTGAGCACAAGAAAGATGTGGACCTGTTGGAGTGGTTCCAGAGAGGGCCACAAAATTGGTCCAAGGGGTGGAGCACCTCTACTCTGAGGAAAGGCCAAGAGAGTTGGATTTATATTCAGCATGAACAACAGAAAGCTGCAGAGTGATCTTACTGTGGATTTTCACTACTTGTAAGTGGCTTACAAGAAAACTTGGGACAAAATTTTTATAGGATATTTTCAATTCCATGCCTTAATGTCTTGGAATGCAAAATAAATCATACTTTTCAATCAGTTCTGGAAAAATCAGATTTTTCTGTCTAGACAAGACTATTGTCTTCACAGTATTAGTGTAACAGAGTAACTGAAAAGTTCACAGACATGTAGGAAGCAATCAGCAAGAATGCACAGTTTTCAAAAGGCACTAAAGAGACCTGCCCCATAAACAGTTACTTTATGCTAACCCCCCATAAATTAAAGTGTACTATCTCAAAATCTTCATATTTTGTTTAAACATTGAAGTTTCAGCTGATAATTTTTAAAAAAACCTTACTTTTCTCTTTGCATTCTTCATCACTGCACTGAAGCAACTGTGTTAAATACAGCAACAGAATTAACAGGCAGTTAAGAGATGGTGGAAACCACAATTTCCACCATGTCGTAAAATTTGACAAAGGCCTTCATTATTGCTCCTTTACTCATCAACTAAGTTTGTACTCATCTGAAAAATGCATGTTACATATGACATATTTTTCATTGTATGATACTGTTACACAACTCCATTGTTTTTGGATTTTTTCAGGATTTTTTTCCCATTAATACTAAAACATACTAGGCAACAAACTTGTGATCCTTCTACAACTGAAAAATCAAGCCATTTAAGTATCTAGGTTTGTGCTTGTTTGCATAAAATCTAGAAAAGAAGACTGTTTTCTAGAAGACTTTTTTATACGTTTTGGTCCCACTACAAGAATAATCTTGGGGAGCATCACAACTTTGAAACAAAACCCACCTATACATGTCAGGTGCAACAGTGTAGCTACCAAATTTATGCAGAATACAGTGCTGCTTATACTAATAAGATGATATACTACACATGTGGAGATATATATATGTATGCAGAGACAGTTGTAGACCTATATAACCTCTACCTTTCTTTGTCTTTCTCATATATCTACCTACATTTAAAATTTCATTAATATATATGTATATATATATATGCAAACAATAACATATGTTGTAAGGTGTTCTGCAAATGGGAAGAAACACATCCCTGTGACATTATTACTGGTTCAGAAATCATGCTGCACTGACAGTTTAATTACTAAGTGTGGGTACTAGAAGGTAAGTCCCTTGGGCTGTCTGGTGACCTTATGCCACTGAGAACACAAAACAGATGCTTAAAGCACTAAACTGCAGCTAATAGGAGGGGAAAAGATAAATGTACCAGAAAAAAACATGGAAAAGTTGGCTGGAGAACAGGCACAACCTCCAGAAGAAATGGTTGCATTTTCAATACGTGTGAGAGTGGGGTGGCATTTCAGTTCTTCAGCGCAAGCAAAAATGATTAATCTTAGCTTCCTAGATCTTGTTACTAGCCCTGACAAGAACAGAAGATTGTTTTTCTTCAAGCAAAGATAAAGGCTGTTGCCACAAGATTTTGGCATACTTGTTTAAATTGAAAAAAGTTAAATTACTATTTTGAATGTTGTCAGGGACTGCAAATAGTTTGACTGAGTACTGTGGAAAGAAAACCAACAATTCACTGAATCAAATATATCTTCATTTTAATTTCTTTAAAACTACTGTTGTCTCATTGTAAGAATGAATTAATTTTATTTTTCATTTTAGAACACTATTTAGTTTTGAGAAGTGCTGAATTCAGAGCTGCTTAGTCTGATCTGCTCAGCACTGCTCATGCTATATCCAGGCAGATCTTAAAAGTCATCATCACTTTAGAATCTTTCACAGCAAATTGCTCCCCCGTTTTGCTATCTTATTGTGAATTTTCTATTCATCTGAATGTTTTCTTTTCCAACATATGTCCATTGCCTCTTATCCTTTCACCACACACAGGTGTGAAGAGCCTGGGTCCATTTCCTTGCAGGCACTGGGGATGTGGTGTTCGGTTCTCCCCTAGAGCCATCTCTCCTCCAGGCTGAACAATCTCTCCTCTGTCACGCTCTTCTGACAAAGAAGTGATTCAGCCCAATACAGACCCTGTAATATCACCTAATGATCAGTGACCATGAGGCCAAACCACCCAGTTACCTGTTTTATTCCTCTATTTCTCCAGTCATCTAGAACATAATGAGTATCTCCATTTGGATAATGTTTTAATGTGGGTACAAAACTTCAGATCTGCCTGAAGTGCTAGAGTTATTTGCTTAAAATTATTTTTCTTTTTACTTTTTTGCTAAATGTTCTATATTAATCATTCCACCGGAGCTTTTATATTGCTACTTTAAAAAACTGAGTCCATATGATTGTGAAGGAATTGACAGTGTAAAAATGAAATGCAAATGCATATGTCTACATAGGGCAAAGAATGACCTTTTGAATTACTTACCTCTTTATGCATTAGGAGGTGATACTGATGGGAAATAGCTCACTAAACTGCACAATTATTTCACTTCCTTTCCTCTTCAGAAAAACAGGGAAATGGAAAAAAGGTATGATAATGTCAAACAAATCTCAAATTTACACAAAAGTCTAAATTTTGACTTATCCTTGAGAAGAAAGGGCATTTATCTATATGCTATGATCTTATTTAGATGTTAAAGAGTGATATCGAGCCAAAGTTCTTCTTTTATGAGGTTAATTTTTGTTAAGTTCCCCAGCTACTAAACCCAAGATTATTCTCAATTTTAATGAATCATTTATTCCAAATATAGTAGTGGAAACATGGAGGAAACCAATCAAATTACCTGGTGTTCCAGTTAACAGTGATGATACTATAGTTCTAGCTTTTCTCTGTCATGATTATATCAGAAGCCAAAATTTTAAACTTTCTATGATGACAGAAAGAATTGATCTGCCTTTAAAGATCCTCTCTTTGAAGAACTAAAGAAGGATAGAAAACCTTAATTTTTTTAAATGAATGCTTCTGTTCACATTTATGATTTTTGTGTCCGAGATGTCTATTTATTTACCTAAATATCAAATATAAGAAAATACATCTATTCTGAAACACTGAGTTATCATAACAAAAAAGACTTGATTTGGTATAAATACTGACTTTGTTCTTAAACTTTTAATGTGCTGTTTCTCTTAATATTATATTTTTTACTGTACTAAACTGTTGAAATTTTCTTTATGCAATTATTTCCCTGTTTTTTTTTCTCTGCAAAGTAAATGTATTTGCCCTTGGTAATATTTATTCATAATTGATTTCTAATATGTGATGTTAATGGCAATTTGCTTATGGAAAGCATTAGAAAATCAAAATAATAAAGTTAACAAACTGAAAGTATTTTTTCTAAGATATATTTGAGTATACTCTTGGCAATATCTGTACTATTTCATCTCTATTTTCTTTTAATGAAATTTGATATTAGAAAAAAAAAACAGTGACTAAATGAAGAAAAAAATTTAATAGGATTTATCTAATAATTTTCTAGACCTTGTTTAACACTGTAATTATTGAAAAATATTGGTTGAATTTAGAGGACCATTATTTTTAGTAATTGTAACAAATTAAAAAGTATATAAATAGAGGAATTATAGTTTATATAACAATGGATATACAATACTTACTTATTGCACATTATTTTTTCAATCAAACCAAAATCCTTAAAATACAGTGCCATAGAATATAACATTTAGCCTCCTCCATAATCTCATTTATCATGTAAATAAGTTGACAGTAGGATTCAAAAGATTTGTTTTTCATCACACCTGAATATGAACATCATTTGCAAAGGCTATGAAAACTGTAGTACATAAAATCACTACTCACGACAGAAAAAACAATTTTTAAAATTAAGTAAACTGCAAAATTATGCACTGTAAATTACATGCACACAATAATTATTGTAATTTATTTATTAATGAAAGCTGTTGTCTCATCAGAAACATGACCTCAAACTTCTATTTTCCCAAAGTATATTAGAGTCTGCTGAAGCACCAAAGAGGAATAGATAATATTGCCAGGACCAAAAAAATTGAAACATGTTGAAGTGTTTCCAAGTATTTGATGTACCTTACGATTTTTGCAGCCCACCCCAACTTACTCTATGTGCATTAAACACAAAGAAATTGCTTCCCTGTCATAAAACAATAATTTCTGTACAGTGCAATGATGCTGTTAAAATGCGCATAACACCGAACAAATGATGGGGAACTAAATGTTTAATCTACCGAGTTAGAAAGCTTGTTTAAAAGATGGAATGAAATATGGAAATAGCTGAGGTTTACTTTTCTATCATGAAAAATCACTGAATTTTTAGAGATTTTTATTATTCTGGAAGTTATTTACTCTGCATTGAAACCAGACCCCTTAGTTTGCGGTTCTTCCTCTCTCTCTTCCCTAATGGAGTGGCATTTCTATAAGAAATTAGATCACAAAAGCTAATGTTTGCATATTTAGGGATTTCCTTCAAAGGTGCCTCATCCTGGCAACACTTACCTTGTTAAATCTAACAAATGCACAGACAAATGCTCTGACTCCAGTCATAGTATTGCTGTTGAAGATGACGTGTAGTTTTATGCAAGGAAAATATTAATCAATATTCCTCTCAGGCTTTTTTCCTAAAATAAAAAGTAATGCTTTATATCTCTGCTGCAATCACAGAATAAACAGCAACTAATCCTGATGTCTAATTCTGAACAAAATGATCCTTCTTCCAGTTAATCCGCTGTCTGATGAGTCACTTTCTGTTTTCTGATTGTTAAATAGACAAATCTCCTACAAGAAGGAAATGTTTCTAACACCAAGGTGAAAAATACTGACATTTCCAGCCTACTTAGAATGCATATTTTTGGTTATCATGAATCACCTTCTGTTCTCAGTAGATACCTGTTAATGCTTAAGGACTGTTTTGTGGCAGAAAGCAGTGGTATGGCTTTGCCATTATTTAAAGCTGGGGTATCCCACAAAACTAGACTAATATGCTGCCACTAGTTTTACTAGCAATGACACCATCAACTAAGAAAGCATTGCTGATTTCTTGATACCAAGGCTTAATGACAGTGTTAGCCATTATGGCCTATCTTATTAATCCAAGGAGACATAATATTTTATAAACAAACAAACAAAAAGTGAAATTTATATTAATTAGTGCAAAACAATGCATTAAAAATTAATTCTAACTACATGATCCAATAGGGCTTCTACTGATTGCAATTGTCCAGAAACTCTAATTTAGCTTGGAAAGAAAGAACTGAGCAGAGGTGCATTAACTGAATATCATCTATATCTTGAAATCCTCTTAAAAGTTAATAGATCCAACATAGTACCATCAAGGAAGAGCTTGAGCAATAACCTAACCAAAAGGAACTAGAGATGTGAATCCAGATGACTCCCAGAAAAGCCAGTTAAATCCTTAACTTTACACAGAATAGGCACCCTGTGGGCCCTACCCCAGATTCACAGTATCTAGCATCAGGTGCATAACATAGCATTTAAAATACAAATTACCTTTTCACACACTGAGTACTAGGGTAAATTTCTGAAGGATAAAGAAGGAAAACTGTGTTTCCTCTCTTGAGTGTGTTTTGTTTCTCTGCTGTCATCTTCCTCTTCTTTCTTCTTAATTTGGATTTAATAACCCTCCAGCTCAGCTAATGAGAGTATTCTCTGACACGCTGCTGAGAACTGCTGAGAGGAGGAGCAGCTAAAAGCAATGTTTTACACAGCTTGATGCTTCTAAAAGTTTGCTTGGTCTTTGCTAGGCTAATAGGAGGGAGACTATGTGTGTTTGTGGCTTTGTATGTGACTTTGGGCATCTCTGTGTGTATGTACTTCTCTAACAAAAAAATTGTCAGATAAATATCATGACTAGCAAGAGTTACTACAATTTAATTTTTGCGTTTCTTTTTATCAACTTTTCTTTTTTTCTTTTGGAAAACTGAACTGCAATTTAAAGTAGAAACAATGGCTGCAAGCTATTTTGCCTGCCTTATTCTTTTTTTCTTCAAATATTGTACTTTTTTGCATTCTTAATACACTTTAAAATAAAACTGGGCAATGGGTCATACTTTATACAAAAGATAATTAGAGTACATAACCGAAAGAAAAAAAAAATACTGTTAACATTTAAACCAGGTTTAACATTAGGTGTTAATACTTGCTTTCTTCTCTCTTTTATAATTCTGATAGCAGTTTTTGAAGCAGTAACTGATGAAAACGGGTGAAGCAGAAGCACAAATCTTTGTCAAAACCATGAATATATACATTTTTTTTTTTCAGTAATATAACAGTGTATAAGTACACTTTCAAGTTCTGTGAAGGTTTTCTGATGCTCCATTAATGTTGGTATAAAGCTAACACTATGTACTATGTACTATACTACTACTACTACTACTACACTATGTACTAGCACTATGAGTTGGATTCATCCCATCAATTAGACATCTTAGCATAGGTATTTCCTTGAATATCTAGATGATTTTTTTTTTCTTCTTGGCATTTTTCCAGGTTTAACAAAATGTCTGTGCATCAAATAATCATGTGAAAGAAAGGATGAGGTTTGTTGGGTTTGGTATTCTGTTTTGGGGTTGTTTTTTTTTTTTGTGTAGATAATGATCACATGAGAAGTGAACTTCAGGCTTTTGTAGATAGAAAGCTTCTTTGAAGTTTCTCTCTCAGTTCACCCTCTGTAAAGGAAGATAATGGTTTTCTTTTTTTTACCTCACATAAAAGTAGTTACACTGTTATCTAGTGTTCTTAGCTCCAAAAGTATAGAATGATATCTATAATCAAATTTGGTTTATTGAATATGTTTTATTGAAAAAATCAAAGTGTTATGTATAATTTTACTCTTGGTCAATGAATCCTGCCGTCTGTTTCTTGTGTATTATACTTATAAGGATCATCTTCTACAAAACCGCATATATTTTTAAACCACACTAAGTAAGCTTTCAAAGGAAATAATCAAAGTACACCTGCTGTAAAAAGTTGCTGGCATCTAAAAGTGCTGGGTAGCATAAGTTTTAAACTTTGTAAGGTTTTCAGAAGTATCCTTTTTTACAAAATTTGACTGTGTTTTAGGCTTTACAGTTCTTCAGAACATCCTTTCTTACAAAAATTGGCTGCAAACTAATGTCTCATTCTACTCATAGGTGGTAGATAAATTTAAAATTTAAGATCTTTCAAGGTTCTCATAGAAACATGATTCCACAATTTCTGAATAACAGGTAAATATTAAGTGCCAAGTCATCTATGGGTGTTATTACATTGTCTGACACAGCATTGCACAGACAGAAGGTTTAAGCTTTGACATACAGCTAGGTCCCAGATCAGAAAGGCAGATCTATTGCTAAAAACATGGAGGTCAGGGAGAGCTGCCTGGTACTGAGGACTGTAGCTTGAAATGACCTTCCCTCACATTGCCTTGACTACACACAATGTAGAGTTAGTCCTAAATCCACATTGAGTCAAGATGAGGAGGAAGCAATCCTAGCGATATTGTGAAAAAATTAAATTAGGGTTAGTTCGAGACTACTTGCCTAAGAAGCATATTCAGCTCAGAGAAGAGGAGACTGAGGAGTTGTGTCAGTGCTTTCTCCTGAAGTGCGAGGGAGAGAGAAGTGCTGATCTTTTCTCTCTGGTTTCTGGTGATAGAATGTGAAAATCATTTCTAGGCTGGCTTTCTAGAATTCTTTGTTGTAATTGTCTTGGTCACAGACCCTTATCTGGCTCCAGAAGTGCCTAGATAGCACTAGTATACTGGTGCAGATGCTAGAAGGACCTTCTGATCATAATGCTGTTCTTGATCTGCTACTCCTACAACTGGTGGTGAATGTCCAGGCTCAGTCCAGGCTTCAGAAACCATGAGACAATTGAGCCCAGGATCTTAAGAGAGTCTTGGAAAGGAAGTAGAGGATTTAGGAATCTGGGCTTCACAACAGAAGAATCTGGCTTATTTAGGAACTTTCCAGGTCTAATTTGGATTCTTCTCTGACAAGTAACCATAAAGAACAAGGGTGTACAGGAAAACTGATGATGTGCTATTGATTTTTTTTTTTTAACAAAATAATCTGTTTTATAAAAGAGCTCATCAATGAGTTATTCCACTGTGGGCAAAGGCTTTAAGCAAAAAACCTACTTGAATAAGCAGGGGCCTTGTTTATGAACTATGACACAGACACAAAGCATAACAGAGGAGGAAACTAAGGTAGGTAAGAAAGGACCACACAAAAATTCTTGCTTAATGTAAGCAGGAATTCTGTTCTCAGATCTCTGTGTGTACCATTTCAGTAGGGAGGACCACAACCTTGATATAGCTGAAGGAACTGGTGTCCGATTAGAACCCAGGAGTTACAATGGACACCATAATGAATATAAGCCAAAAAGTTCACTCATTGCAAATGGGACAAACTGCTTGCTACAATAAGTGTGGGTACATCCCATGGTGCTTCAGTAGGAATATGGTTTGCAGACAGATGGAAGGCTCTTCTGCTGGAAGGCCTGGAAGAGGAGGCCTGGAAAATTGGAGAAACTCCAGTGGAAACCTATCAAGATGATCAAGCCATAACCATATGTCTCAGGAGGAAAAACTGGAGATACTGGACTTTTTTGTTCTGGGGAAGAGTGAGATAAGGGATGCCCTAGCAGCAGAGTCAACTGCTTCAATGTTTGTGCCAAAGATGGCAAAACCAAGATACTTCCACTACTAGCAGACTATATAACGGTGGAAAATGGCAAGAAATCTTATTTTGGGGGGACCTGATATTAGACAAATTTGGGTTTAGGAGGATAGCCTAAGGCTCATAAGAAAAAAAAATCAAAATATAATAAATAATAATTTTTTGAGTATCAGCGTCCTTGACATAAACATCTGTTTTACCCATGGAAACATGTGAGATTTAATGAACTTTGTCAATCTTACTTGTGTGGGGAAGCTTCCAAGAACCCTTTTTCCTTAGAAATAAAGTCTGATTCTCCAGGCCTGTCATTCACGCCTCTGCAATGTTGATGGATTTCTCTAATAGCAGAAGAGGGGTTTTTTGCAGGTAGTCCAGGTGGGCAGATATAAATGATACAATTGGTCAAGGCAGTTGTGGCTCAGTGCTTTAAAAACAGCTCATTACCTAATGTACCATGCAAGAGTCAGTCACCCATGGATACAGCATAGAATGTATGTCAGGTTCAGGTTACATTCAAAGCCTATGTTTATAAACCAGCATTTGTTTTCCTTGTAACTACCTTCATATTCTCACATGCTTAGTCAAAACAAATATAAAAAACTGCAAAGGGCTAGGATTCATATAGTCAAAGAGATATTGCAGTGAATAAGAGGTGATATGTGGTGCTTGTATGTCACACTTACTCTGCACTAAAAAAGTGCAGTATTTTGTGAACTAAATAGCAATAAAATCCATTACTTCATTATGGTTAATATTTTTGTATGCAATTGTAACTGCAAGCCTCTGCAAACTTCTGTATGTTTTAAGAAATATCTGTACAAATTGCTATATTTTTATAGATCAGGGCTTTATGTGTGCCTCTGCTAAAGAGTCCCTGAGGCATGATTTTACTAGCAGGAGTTATATTTGAACAAGGAACTTGAATGTCACATGATAAGGTCAAACTTAAATTATACAGCTTTAGTATTTTTTAGGGGTTTCTTTTGCTCTCTCTGTAGATCATGTATATGATGGCTGGAAGCACCAGAGCCTTTTACAACCCCTTTTAATGGGAGTATTTTTTGTGGGGCCTTTTTCTTTTTTTCTTTTTTTTTTTTTTTTTGGTTTTTTTTTTTTTTGTTTTTTTTTGGTTTTTTTTGGGTTTTTTGGGTTTTTTTTGTTAAAAGTTGTGCAAACAACTCCTTTGTTTAGGAAAAGATTTTATACAGAATTACTAGAGACCAAAATAATTTATTGCAATCAAACCTACAAGAGTCAACAGGACCACGAGGCATCACTTTTCAGAGATGAACAAAAACTGCCAATCAACTGATATTGGTATCTTACACATGTGAAATAATTCTTGTAGCAAGACTGTAAGCAGCAAAAGTTGTGTCTAAACTGAGTTGGTCAATCACAGGGTCTGAGTCTTTCAACCCTTCAAATGAACATCATTTACTTTATTTATGTAATCTATAACATAACTCCATTCCAAGACATCATAAAGAAGAAATGAAGGAGTTTTGGTAAGTGCTCAGATGTTAATTTTAAAAAGAGAGAGGAGATCTTATGAGTCTTCTGGGGTTCTCAGGACTCCTAGGCCACCTTTGACACCAGAATTTACTGGGAGATGCAATCCACAGCTTTTTGCAAGGATCTATGATTGGTCCTCTAACACTGATTTCACAGCTTAATGGCAGCCTCAAATCCCTACCTTCCAGTGTGAGAAGATTTTCCTTGTTCAAATGATGTTACTTTAGGGAGACTCTTACAATTTGAAAAGCTGTCATAAATCCTTCCTCTTTTACTACTTCTCATAGTCATGTCTCACATAAAGCAGATTATTTTCTGCAGGAAAGCAGCTGTCACTTGCTCCCAGATGATGCTGAGCTCTGTAGCAGCTGATCTCCTGCTGAGCTTGGACCTTATGCTTTTTGCCTCAGATTTGCACACTGAAGATGCCCAGACATATTGTGTTTGACCAGCTTACTCTACCTATGCTACTTCTACTTATCTGATGAGCATTCAGGTCTGTGAAAAATGGGAAGAAATACGTCTTATTGAAACAAATATTGTAATAGAACATATTTTTTAATTTAACTTTTTTTTTAAAGCTGAATTATTTCACATACTTTCTTGCAGAATATGACCAGAGAATAAAAATGCCACATAGTATCAGGTCTTACACTGTACAAGAATACTACAAATCATAACCATTGCAGTGAACCTGAAGCTTAATTCAGTCTTTACTTTCTGAAGAGTCAAGTATAAAAGTGTCAGGGAGTTGCTATGAGAAATTATATTCTCTCAAGAAGTACAACTTTGACAGACTACTCATAACAAAATGCAGTATTTGATCTGAAAGACTTTAAGGCTTCTCAAGTGTTGTTTAGAAATAAGAAGTTGAGTAAGTTGTTTAAAGTTTGCCTAAGTAATATTCTAATATATTCTAATATTCTAATATTCTAATATTCTAAGATACAGTGCTAATTTTGGGTCAAGCTCCAAATTAACTGTTAAATTAATCTTTGGTTTTTTTTTTTTCTCAATTTTGTTTTGCTACTGCAATACGGTTATGTTTGCGAAACCAGACCAATATTTGACCAGTTCAAGGAAGGGGTAAGGCAGAGGAAAATGTCATCCTTTCACATTTCTATTACAGGCGACTATGGTGCATGATAAATGCATGCTTCCCTTTATCAATCAATCCTTGCAAACCAATTTGCTTACTTTCTGAAGTGAGCTACATTTACAAGGGAGGATCAATTCGTAAGAGGATTAAGTGTCAAAATAAGATGTAGTTTAGTAACATACAGATTTGGAGAAGCAGCTCAGGATAATAAATAGTTGAGCAGTCTAGTATATGGCTCTTTTTTTGTCTACCTATCTTTTTCTCTCCCTGTTCTACTTAACACTTTAATAAAATTAATTTTAATTGCCTCCACTTTATACAAGATATGTTGTTAGCTGAAAAGAATTTTTTTACCACAAGAGTTTACATATTCTAAGGACTTTTACTATTTGGTAGTAAATATGTTTGCATTTAGAATAATTTAGTGGGTTTTTCAAACACATTAAATAGCTAAACCAATTCAAGCAGGCAATACAATATTGTATAATAAGAAATTATACTATTAAAATACAACTGCTATATTCAAGAGAGAGTAACAGATCATGTTCACTTATTATGCCTTCCCTCATTTCCATCTGGAAATTTTACTAATAACTGCTAAAGAAATTAGATCAGTCCTGTAATGAACAAGGAACAGAGATATCTGAGAAACTATGATTGCATGTTTTCTAATATATCTTATAGTTTCATTTCTTGTTAAAAAGACATTGCAATACCAGCAAGCAGTCAAAAAAGCCCCAAACAACTATGGCTTAACCAATGGTCTATACACAGAACCAAAACACTGGATTCAAAAAAGGCTTAAATTTATGCAAATTTTGTATATGTAAGAGTGCCTGTAGAAAACCTATTACACAATCATAACCTACATTTTTAATGAAATTCACTTTTTTATTTTGTTTTGATTATAATAATTATAAAATGCAGTAATTCCTCACGAAAGGACTTTCTTTTCTTATTGTCTAGCCTATTCTATATTATTTTGTGTGTAGATTTCCTGATTAATGCATCTTTTCTGAATATTGACCTGAATTTCTGGATTGTTAGTCTCATATATTTTTTCAATGTTTCTGAAAAGTCCTGTTTATATTTCTGACTAGATTTTTTATCTGCTTGTACTTGATACTGCACTCCTTGGTTGTTTATTTGTGAAGCTTAATAAAACATCTTTTAAGATAAAATTGAGACTAACAAACATAATTACATCAATGAAAACTATTTTTCAAAATTTAGCCAAACTCGGCATTAATACATATACTTGTTTTTGTTTTGGGCAAATTTGGGAGGAAACTTCTAAAGGAGTTCTTCTGGAAAGCAGATTCAAGTGGCTCTTCTTATTGGTTCAGGAAAAGATTTCTTTGGAGAAAAGTGGAAAACAGCCCTGTTTATTTAGCAAAGTATTCATAAGTCTAAAAAAATAATAATATTAAACAATAAAACTTCTCACTGTTCTGAAGAGATGGCAAATTTAGAAAGTCTTTTTCGTTGGGTGTAGCTCAGTTCATTCAGTCTTTTATCACTTCTTTTGGCATTGGAAAAGGCCATGTCCCGGATCCTGGTGTGCCACAGGTGTAAGTTCCTGGTGTTTTTCTGGGTTCTCAGTCCAGAGTGTGGCTGATCAGTTTTAAGAAAAAGAAAAGCCACAGTCCATGGAACTCAGCTGCCTCAGCAGGCCAAAACGAACCCAAACAAACAAAAAAACAAACAAAACAAAAAAACAGAAACAACAAAACAAAACAAAGGAGAGCTCTCTGC
Organism: Acridotheres tristis; assembly: GCA_037013685.1. NCBI lineage: Eukaryota > Metazoa > Chordata > Aves > Passeriformes > Sturnidae > Acridotheres > Acridotheres tristis. The sequence continues at coordinate 69,572,419 of CM072884.1, read as the reverse complement.
CGTCTGTCCATACTGCAGATAGCACAGTGAAGGAGAAGAATGCGGAGAAGCAAGTGCAGATTCTGCAAACAAGCTGAAAACGGCACGCCTCTTCTGCCCCCCTTCACTCTCAGAACCAGTCTTCAAGGTGCAGAACTCAACATCCAGCATCAATAGAACAGACAACTGGGGATTCAAGCATTAAAAATTCGCTCTACAATACAATATGCCTTTATTTCAACACAATCATCAGTTTTATAAATTAACAATATAGTAATATATGTCCTGTTAATTTGCATTATAAAAATATCAGGATGCAATGATGAAAGGTTAGATTCAGCTGACAAGATGTAAAGATTTTCACCTTGATTAGACAACAGATTTTCCCCACAGTGTCAGTCGAAGAAGCAGGTATCTCTAGAACACCTCAATGCAAAGTAAAATGTATCAAATTTCAAACAAGTGCTAAATTCTGTCCATTATGCATATAATGTAATACCTTGCTAATACATGAACATTTGGATTTCCATGATCAATGCCTAAAACCAAAATGAAATGAATACCACATAATTATCTGATTTTATGTTACAGAAAAAATAAAATAAACGGCTGCCTATGAATGCAAAGAGCTTCAAATTCTGATTTATTTTTCCATCGTGATTCCAATATTGTGATCTTAGCTTTTTAACTCTGTTTCTTACTATTCATGCAGCTTAAGATTGCTCTATACATCTCTTTCCAATAAGATGCATTTTTATGGGCTGAGAGCTCCAAAGACAACCCTGGAGGGCATTACACTTATTCTTGCCCAGCCATTGTGGCTCCTTGGCAAACTGATGACAGTAAATGGTGATGTATGCTAGGACCTTCCTCTACTGATGGGTTTGTAGCTTGGACTGTCCCCTTGACAAGTCTTTTCAAATGACTATCAATTTACTAAAAACAAGTAGGGTTTTAGTTATTTAGGAAGTAATAAAGGAAAACCTGATGCCACTCCCCTGAGAGCAATCAATTGATATGTGCCCCTGTCCCCACCCCTTCTCATAGCAGCCTGTGCATAATATCTTTCTCTGAGGACCAGCTTAGAAATGTCATAAAACTTGGAATTTACCTCTAGTTAAATTAAGGAAAGCACATCTGAAAGTTATTTTTTTGTGTATCAGTGACTTGCTTCACCATGTTTATAATTAAGATATCAACTCCTCAGGAAAACATTTCTCTAAAAGGTTCATCACAGTGATATTCCATTCCAGAGAGAAACCAGCAATTAGACTGCCATCCATAAGAAGAGAATTCATGTGAATTAGAATTAAACTAAAGTAATAGGCTTGACTTAAAGGAGAAGTCCGTCAGCTCTGAGGTAATAGTACATTATAATATCACTGGAAATGGCAGCTTCACAATACACCATCTCTGCCCTTAAATCATTAGGGCCTCCCTGCCACAGGACACCTACTATCACCATTAGAAATCAACAGATGTTTGTTCTGCATCTCAGTGTTTTTTGCAAGATAATGTAAAAATAAAAACAATGCCATTATTTATCAGAATGAATCTAGAAACCCCATGTCTAAAATAGGTGTTTCTTCCACATGAGGCATGCTGTTTCTATGAAGACATTATAATGCAGGAACGTAGATCATGCAGATTCACCTAGTGGGCTGAATTGTGGACAGTTTTCGAGGCATTCAAGTTCAAGGTGACTTTCAGCACTTTGAAAGTAAAAGAGCTACCTCAGTCCTAATGAACTCAAAGTGCACACACTTGGGAAATGAATCCAGAAAATTTAGCAGCATATTAGCATCCTGGCTTATTAAGCATTTTTCATTTTGCTAGTCCATGAATGATTGTGATTCAATGAATTCAGTCAGTGGCTGAATCATCAGTTTAGCTACTAAAAGTTGATGAAGATCTTGATCTTGATGAGAGAACTGATATATTGCTCCTTAGTATCTCTGGAAACAGAAGTCATAAAAGTGACCTCCTTTAGCTGGGGTAGTTGGCTGTGCTGTTGCTAAGGCAGTCACAGATATGACAGAATGTTATACTGATGCAAAGGAGGAGAAATTACTCAAATACATCTGAGTTAAAATCCCTCTGCTGCCTCAATGGTTAACAAAATAAATGAGAGGGTATATTTTCAGGACATAATAAGTCTTGCCTTAATGTAGATGTCTTAAATGTTTCAGATTAATTTTGCCTGATAAGTGTCCATTTCTCCCTTCATAATCTGAAATAAAATTAGGAAGACAAGCTTGTGTACCGCATTGGTGCCTAAGGATATGTAACTGATCTCTAATATTAATTATAAACCTTACAAAGTCATATTGTTTTGTTTCTGTCTTGTTATAATAAAAATATTTTATGAAGATATCTCAATAAAACAGATATAATTTACCTACCCTTGAGAAAAAGCACCAAGTTTTTCCACTTTAGATTATGTTCTGAAATGATGAAAGATCTAATTTCTTTTTAAATTATTATTTATTTTTCCTGTTAGAGCTTTTAACATACCAATAATACTTCAACTGATTGCCATTTTTCCAAAGCAACAGCTCTCAGTAATTTCTAAATAATATTTGGCTTTCCAGTTACAACTTTCAAATTTCAGATTCACACCAGAGAAAGAAGAAACCTAACTTTACTTCCAACTAAGATTTCAGTAGTACATGGCATTATCCTAAAATAAATTTTTTAGAACTAATGGCAAAAATCTAAGCACATACCCAAATTGAAAGCTTAGAACTTCTCTTGAGAAAATTGTTTTTAAAACAATGCTGTAGGCATATGTCTGATTACATTTTCCAGTAAGAGATGAGAAGATATAGATGATGCCAAACAGATCTCTGTCTTTTCACCAAGAAAAAGTGGGTTAACATAGCACAAAGATCAGAATCACAGAACCGTTAAAGTTGGAAAAGTGCTCTAATATCATCAGTTTCAACCATGATCCCAGCACTGTCATATTCTCTACTAAACCATGTCCTTAAGTGCCACATTTAAACAAACTTGGAGCACTTCTAGGGATGGTGATCCCACCACTTCTTTGGTAAGCCTGTTATAATGTCTGACCACGCTTCCAGTGAAGAATTTTATCCTAATATCCAAACTAAACCTCCACTGGCATAACTTGAGGCCATTACTTCTTGTCCTATCACTTGTTACATGGAAAAGAGATCAGTCTTTGTTACAACCCTCCTTCAGTTACTTAGAGAGAGCAGTAAGATGCCCACACAGCCTCCTTTTCTCCAGACTAAACAATTCCAGCTCCCTCAGCTTCTCCTTATCAGACCTGTGCTCCAGACCCTTCCCTAGCTCTGGACTCGCTCCAGCCCCTCAATGCAGAGAGGGGCCCAAAACTGAACACAGAATTGGAGCTGTGGCCTCAGCAGTGCTGAGTACAGGGAGACAAGCACTGCCCTGCTCCTGCTGGCCACACCATTGCTGACACACGCCAGGGTGCCACTGGCTTTCCCAGCAACCTTGGGCCCACTGCTGGCTCATGTTCAGCAGTGGTCAAACAGCACCCCCAGGTCCTTTTCTACCAGCTTTCCAGCTACTCTTTTCCAAGCATTTCATGGGATCATTGTAACCCAAGGGTAAGACCCAGCTCTTCACTTTGTTGTACCTATACATTTTATTTTGTACAAAAAAATCAGTTAGGTCTTCTATATTTTATTTATGAAAATTTTTACTTGAATAATAGGAATCCTATTGTCACTCTTCTAAAATTTTAAAATACTTATGCAATTGATATAAGGATTTTCAAAGTTGAAAATATATTACTAAAGAAATATAATTACCCATGTTCTGAATAAAAATAGCAAAGATCTGGCATCACACTAGTTTTACACTCTATATGTTCCTAAACCTATGTTGAGTAACAGAATAAATTAAAAGGTTCTTATTTTCCGGCCAACTGGTGAATGAAGTCCCTGTATGAAGCTACATGAAACAAATGATATTGTATTACACACACTATTATAGTGCTGAGTTTGCCTTCAGAATGAGGTTTCCTTTCAAATTCAGCATTAAGACTACATTTATATTCATTCTCTTCAGAGGACTATTGCAAGCAAACTTAACTGGGGAGTGACTTCCTAGATTATTTAGAGGATTTTTAAGAAGTCTAATTTCCCACATTTGTACACAAATTGCATTAAATTATTAAAGACGTAAGAAGTAACTATCAAACATAAACACTGGCATCAGCTACTAAAGCCTGACAGTGTTGGGTTTATTTCAAAGGTTTCGCAAAGCAATGTGCCTGAGACTGAATATTGAACAGGTGTGTTTAAGATTAATTTTTTAATGAAATGTTAATCAAGACTACTCAATTGAAACACAATATAAATTTGAATGATTCTGTAAAGCTTCATTATATCTTGAGTAATGCTGACATAAAACTAACTACTTATGACTTTTGATTCTGTATTCATTGGTAGTGGACATCAATCGTGTTCATGGTCTTTTTGTTTACTTGACTTGGGACAGGATCATGTAGCATTGAACACAATAAAGAATTTAAAACAAATTTAAATCTAGATATCCTGCTATATGCTTTAAGTGTTAAAACCCATTTTCTGCCTTAAATGTCTCAACAAAAATTGTGGTTTTAATAAAAAAATAATTAATGATCTCACAGAATATTTTTAAAAATCGACATCTGATTTTATTAGACATAACTTAATTTTTTGTAAAAATTATAGTTCATTGAACTCCCACAGTACAGTTACCTATATCTGGTTACATCTATTCCTATATTGTGGACTTATGCTATAGGAGGTTCCGTTTTTAGAGCTGGATGAAATTAAAATGTCTCCAGCACAAGAGCTGCAACATTTAACTCCAGTTTTGCCCTGCATCTTTTACTTCCACATTCTCTATTGAGAGATTTGAACACTCAAAGATATGCTTGATTTTAGTATCTTGTTTTTAAACTGTCTTGTTTAGTATTAAACTGTACTGGAAAGCATAGAATTTCTTGGAGAATTTGGTTTATATTCTTTGAATTAATATCAAATATGCTTAGACCATTGCATTCTAGAGATTTCCCTCTAAGCTTAGTATATGCTCCAAAACCAGTGATAAGAAATAAATACTTCAGGACATAATAATCTATACATTTTTAACTTCTACTTAAGACAATATGAATCATCACTTAGGCTTAGCTGTTTCTCTCCATTGACATAAAAGGAATATATGTAAATAATAATATAGGTGTGACAGATGTCTGCACTTCATACGTTTGCATTCAGCCAGGTGGACCACCATCATCCCTCTGTCCTTCTTTGTCTCTTTGGACTTCACGGGATTCTGTTTTGTATTTTTTCTTATGAGATGTTGTATTTCTATAATCCTGAGCAGGCACTCAGGTTACTCAGAGAAAAGGGAGATCAAGGATTCATTGGACATGTAGCAAACATACTTTTTCACTGAAAATTTAGGAAGTTTCCTTCCTGATACTTTATTTACTACTTCTCTCCAGTGAGTGGCAAATTCAATGAAGGATGGAAAGGATTATACCAAAGGAAAAACTCTGAAGAATCTCCCAGGACCCAGTTGGGTAAAGAGTTTTTTCACTGTCCTGTGTAAAAATTAAAAGGCTTTAATTTACAATTTTAAAATACTGTGAAGCAGCCCTGTAATTCTCCTTCTGAAATATAGCCTTTGGGAGAGCACAGCTGTAAACTTTGCTGCTCCAGAAAGTGGGATCAGTCAGTCGTCACTCTCTGTCTGTTTTTTGCAAACAGTTGGAATTCTTTCTCCCAAGGTTTATATACTGCTTTTCATCTCCCAGAACTAATCTCAAACCTTGAATAAATTTTAAAAAATACTGTAAATTAAATACTAAAGATAGCAGTTTTAATGCATTAATTTTTATGTAGGATCTCTGGAGATACTCTACACACTATTAAAGAATTATGCAGAGAATCTTTTTCTTCCATCCTTTATAGCCCCAGGCCTATTTTTTTTGTACATGGTGAAATGTCTTTAAATATTTTTATTACACACAACCATAACCCATGTTGTAAAGCAGAAACAATTTTTTTTAAACTCAGATGAATGAATAACAAACATTTCCCTCATGCTATTTATACATCTCCCAGAAAATCATGAGTGAGTACAGTTCAAGTGTGACTGTACATTTAATTCTTAGTGCACATGAGGACTCTGATGCTATAATGTGTGTGATCTTTAAAAATAATTCTTAAGTCTAAAAGTTCCAAACACCAACTTTAAATCGTTAACTTAAAGCAGGTAAATTGATGAATAAATGAAAAAATAAATAAAACATACTAGGCTATACCATTTTGTTTCAAGTACATAATTTATCAGAACACGTCATGATCATTTTAGATATAAAACTATCATGTTCAATTGTACATTAGCAAGAAGTTAAATCATTCCTCTCTTAAGAAGTTTTAAGTTTCTTGAGGAGTATGCATTTAACCCAACAGTTTATGACACACATGAAAAGGCACCAAGCCTTGAAGACCTTCTCAGGTGTGAAAAAATTGCAGGTACTTCTGTGGGTACAATGTTGTGTTGAGTCATATGCATCCATCAGTGCACCATAGTGTTTGCAATTCCATAACACAACATATCAAACACTTTGGGCTCATTTGCTTGTTCATAGGGTTAATGCTGCAGCCATTTGTTTTGCATCTATTATTCTGCATCCTTTCTTTTCCTTTCCATTTTTCTTCCCTCTTCTCTTATTTGAAATTCTGTCCTATTTCTATTGTTTAATTCCTCTAGAGAGTACTGTTAAATATTTTCCTAAATAATAAAGTAACATGAACAATTCTCTGTAAAGTATTTTTCTTGAATATCACCATTTCAAACATACTTGAAAAGGCTCTAGTGCTCCCCATTTTTTATGGAATTAAAATTACGAGTGACGTTTTAGTACTCTGTTTCTTCATCCCCTAAATTGGATGTGCTCCAGGTTTTGCTTTTAAGTCTGACACTCTATTTGAGTGAATATACTGTTTGCTGTCTTTCTTTGTGCCCTATATTTTCCTCTTGCAATATGAGAATAATGATGCAGATTTTATCTAGAAATTGCTCATTGCCCTTCAGTGGTCACACAGTCACAGACATGTGAGCATTATAAATAAACTTCAAGCCTGCACAGTTATTTCCTTGTTTTCTTTGCCAAACAATACCACATATTAATGTAATTACTTTCATTCTGACTACCTTAATAACTGTTATTGCTCGGCAATGTTAAATGTCATGGCCATTTACATCTTTCTTCTATTTTAAAAATGAAAATCTGTTCTATTGTGCTGTCCTGTGTTTGAGCTTTTAACCGTGTTGCTTTGTTTTTGTTTTTTTTTTTTTTACAAGCTTTTACCACTAATATAGAGCTGTAAGCATGGACAATTCTAGAATCTAAATGGTTACAGATTTTATATTTACTATAAATGTCATGCTCTGTGCATTACTATTTCCTAATGGGTGGATAAGAGCTCCATCCATTCATGCTGAAATGTCAGAGAGAATCGCATTATTCAGAATTTTGGTTCCTTTATTTTGTCAGGGGGAGGGAGAAAATCCCATTTTCTATTTAATTAGAGAGAAGCTGAAGTGCCATTGACAAGGAGACTGATAGGGTTTTTTTGCATCCTTTAAAAGTTATGATACTGAAATAGACATGACCTTGGGGCCTTTGTTTATTTTCGTGATGTATGTTAAGGAAATAAGAGAGATCTCGGAAGAAGGAGGAAAGGTAAAACAAGATATATGACAATGGACATTAGGGTAAATTGACAATAAAAGATACAAAGCTACACACACCATACCTGGTTTTGTTGGAAAAATGCTCTTTCTCCTTGCAGGATAAATAAAATAGATATCTTCTTGGTGAAAATCTTTAAATTAAAGCATGTAGTCAAGTGCTCACAATTAAAGCAGGATGTGCATGATAATTATTACTAGCATAGGCAACATAGTGATATTACTATCCTACAAACACAAATTGGTTGGAAATAGATTTTTTTAAAAGAAGGGAAGTAAATTATTAAAATTCCTTAGAGAAGAACTACTTTACCTGTATCTGTTTCAACATGGTGGATAAAAGATACAAAGGGTCTGAGCCTCTATCAACTGTTCTGAGGTTCCTTGTTTCAATTCTATTGGTGCTTGAGAATTTTGGTGGAGTTTTTTATATCACGGGCGAAAGAGTGATACCATGAACTTTCTTACTCTTGAGATATGTCTTTTCACAGTGAAGACATAAAGCTACAGTGCCTGGGAATGATAGATATATGTCGGAAGAGAATTTGCTGAAGACAGGAAATCCTTTGCCAGAAATTTTCAGCTGGGTTATGGTTCATTTGTAGCAGCTGAGTGGCACAATGGGATCATAGCTGTATTTGAGAATCTGGTACAATATTTCCCTGAGGTGCTTCCCTTTCTGAAGTAGCTGAACTGCTATGCATTTTATATATTTCATAATCCATTATAGCCCTAGAAAACAAAATAAAAATCTATGGAATGATGTTTTGTCTATTTATAGCTCTCTACAGACATAATTTATAACTACTGTACATATAAATTGTTTTCACAAAATTTTCTCATACTTCCTCACTGCATTTTAATGTAAACAGTTTTTTCTATAAATAGTTCTTAAATTCACGGCATCTAGCTATAAATGTTCAAGTTTTTGAAGTCACAGTCCTAATCTAGAGGTAAGAGGCAAATCTCTGGCATTATATCAATCATATTCTGGAAAGATAGTTTCATACTCCTCCTCCACCCCCCGCCTTAAGGATTGGTGTATATTTATGCTAGTGGTTAACAAGATTGTAATCTTGCTCTTTCCTATTTTGAATATGGATTTACTGTGCTGGTTTGCCACTTCAACACACTTCACACTTCACAGTTTGTGGCAGAAATTCTCTATGGTGTACATTTTTCTTGGATTATTAACATTGATTCTCATAAAGTAATAGAGAGGAGAAAAAAAAGAAAAGTAATTTACAAAGAGAAGAAAAACTATATGAAAAACCTTTCACTTTTATTTCTTCCTCAGGCTGGTTCATAGAGTGCTGCAATGTATAAAAATACATCATAAAAAATACGGAAATATATATATAGCTATTTAATTTACAGATTTCCAAGCTGGAAAAAAGGCCTAATTATATTTAATTTAGAGAAAAGAAGCAAAATCATATTCTTTCCATTCATTAGAGGGGTGTGATAATGATTAACACTTTGTAAGACTATCTCAATATAATATATTCATATTTGTAAGACTATCTGAATATATTCATATTCCTTCAGGTACACATGAAACAGCTGCAAAGATGTGAAAAGCTTATTTTACAGCCAAGTAAAGCATCTTATGAAATGTTTTCGCTATTAAAAAGTGAAGCAATCATAGTGATACTTTTATTTATTCCTATTCAGAGCTTTCTGTTTGCATTTCTAACAGCTATCTTTCCTAAAGTAGAGATTTGGGTTTTGTTTATGGCAGCAAGGGGGAAGAAGCTGCCAGAAGTGATTTTAATCCATTAAAAGAAGCTTTCTAAAATGATGGAAACACAAATTACAGATGCCTTTTGCCAAATATAACTTTCTTCTCATAATTACATGCTAATACACAGTTGTCCTTCTGTTATTTGCTAAAAAGTCTAACTTTTATTTGTTTACTTTGCAGAATAGTTTGCTCATTGCTATTTAAATCTGTTAGTAGATATCAAATTAAGGCAATAAGTACCTTATGAACAACATGCCATTCTAAGAAAGAAAACATGAAGAGAGGAACCTTTTTAAAACATGATTCTTAACTTCTGTAAGTTGCTGAGCTCTTCCTGAGAGTCATCAAGAAGCTTCAGCTGCCCCTGAAGTCAATGGGAGCTGTAAGTGCTCTTGGCCTCTTTAGCATCCTAGCCCTGAGCACCTGCCACTCTTCTTTATGCACAGTGTTTGTCTAAGGTTTAAAAGAAGTCAGCCCCAAGCATCTGTACACATTGCATGCTGTGCTGCAGTGTAGAAAAGCATGAGTTGCCCGCAAAAGAGACAGTTTGAGCATTGGAAGCTGTTTAGAAGAAATTTGAGGGAATTTGATTTCCTGAGGTACCTTTTGGTGTGTATCCTGCTTGCAGCAGCTGATTCTATGTTGCTTCAATCAAAGACAAAGGGAAAGTGATGCCACGTTCAGAGGCAAATGACAGCACTGGAGGGATTTTTCCCGTGAGGCAGGTAAGATGTCAGGAAATGTCACAATTATGAAAGAGGCCTTACCTTACTGTTCATGGGCTACCCAAAGCAGTTCTCTACAAGCAGTTCTTGCTCGTCCTTTCACCCAGGTGTTCCCTGAGACATGACTCTGGCAAAGGTTCACTTCTAAGGGTAGTGACAACCACCAGGAGGAGGCTCTCCTGTCGTGTGGAAAATATGTACTCAGTGACTTATCAGGGGAGAGGAGTAAAATTAGACAAAGCCTAGAGGCTGACTGCTTATAATAAAATGATTCATGAAGTTTGCAGTTTGTTTTCTCTCACTTTTCTAAAGAGGCAGAAGTTAACTATCCCAGAGCACCCTACATTAATTATCAATAGAAGTTTATTTCAAACTATTCCCCTGCAAGAAGTGGGGGAAAAAAAAAAAAAGAAAAAAAAAAAAGTTATTTCTGTGCACAGACTTACCTGTTCATCTGAGGGAAATTCGGTAACCCTACTCTCTCCAGGGAGACCCCAGATGAAATTAAGCTGAGTAGTGAATGCTGTCACACGGAAATTCTGGAGCTACTATGTTTGGCATCTGACAACCAGTGTTGAAAGTCACTGTCTGACCTACCCTTAGTTCTTTAGTGAAAGTCACTGTCCCATTTTTTGGCCTTTGTTCTCAGGTTTACCTGCATACAACTGTGCAAGTGATATAGGTATTTACCAATGCAAGAATAGAAAACCAGTCCGATCATTATTAAGAGGGAGAATAAAAAAGAATACATCAATCATGAAGAATTCTCATTTTGAATTTTTTGTTTTCAAAATTGTCTTAAAAAGCAATATCATCTTATTTTATTAATGCTAATTATGAAAGAACTTATTTCAACAGAAAATAGTGAGAAATTTTCCAGGCACTTTTCTTAAGAGAAAGATATGTTTTCACTGTTTCTTTTGTTGTTGAAGGAGACAAAACAGAAAGTTTTAGCTCACAGAATTAGTTGATTTCAATCCAAAGGGTCTGATTCATTTTTTGAAGAACTAAAATTCAACAAAAATTCTTTTCCTATGTCTCTGTCTCATGGACACGATATGGACAAACAAGAAATGAAATTATATTGCATCTGAGATACCTTACTGGAAAGAAACTCATTTTTATATCTGGAAAAATGGCACTGTCACTGAGACAAGTCAGTTCTCCATTTTTGTTTATCATTAGGCTGAATGACAGCAAAAGACAAGGTAAGAATTATGGCATTCATGAGAATAAAATATGTGTTTCACAAGAAAGAAAGAAAAAAAAAAAGAGAAAACAAACAAAGCAAAAACCCTACAGATTTTTTTCTATTATCTTTCTATAAAGAGATAGTTTTAGATGATGGTACACAGTGTTTCCTTGTGATTGCTGAGAAAGAATCCCTCCTCTGAATATTGGATAGAGGTAATTTTTAATGTTAAATTTCTAAGTTTTAAGAAAATCATGGATTTATTTTATTTTTGCTTTGTTCATTCTCGTATAAATCTATCAAATTTCACAATTTTAACTAGATTTTGTAATATTCTCAGTTTCAGAATATACAAAGGCATGATGAAATTTAAGCTGTTCTAATTTTCTTTCAAATAACCTAATTAGAGCTTGAGATAATGTAGTAGTTCTGAAATTTTATGATTCTTCACTGAGCCTTTCTGTTCTCAACATAGATATATGTTCTGACAAGTTTTACTCTGGTTTTCACTCATATGCAATCCTTTTGAATTTGTTGTCAGACTGCTAAATGATGCTCATCTAATTGGTGACATCAGTGGTATAGAGTCATGTTGCAGTCATGTGAAGCTGAGAATGATACTAATTATTAGTCATGTTATATATTTATAATAATAACAATGCTAGAATGGATGTGGCTTAGAAAATATTAAACTGACAGGGACTAAATTGATGACGATTTTAATGTAAAAAATAGAATAAAAGTCTGTAGCAACTAATAAAGTCATTATTGTACCTTCTTTTGATTATTTTTCCCCCTTCCTTCTAATTCCAATGGCTAAAACAGTTTTATCAGACATAATGTCCTTGTTCTGTGCTGGCACAGAGCTGACCCTCTAGTATTCCATCAAATGGATGTAAATATTGGGAAGAAAAAGCTACTAATGATCACACTTGGCTCAAAAGCTAGGCTGGAACCATGAAAAAGATTCTAACAGTTAGATTGGAAACGGAAGTTTAAAATAACATTTCTTAAGGACTACAGGGGTTAAAACAGTGCAAAAACTAACATGACTTTTCCCCTAATAATTAAAACTGTAAGTTCAAAAGTAATTATTTGCACTACTATGGGATTCCTAGAGCTTCAGCACATGTAGAATTTCTGCATAAAATCACCAAACAAACAATGATTTAAAATCAGGATGTATTGTCTTACATAAAATTAATGATATAATTCATAATTTCTTAAATTTAACTGACATATGGTAGAGCCTTCAAATGATAGCAGTAAAACCAGCTTCTCAGAGCACCACAATGAGAAGCATTTGCTTATCATATTTCTTTTTTTTTTTTTCCATATTTCTTTCTTTTGCTTTGACATTATATGAAGATTAATTTTTAATTATTTCCCAAGTTGATTAATTTAAGCCCCGGTTCATCAAAAATGTTCCTTGAATTTTAAAGCAGACCTTGAATTCTTGGTACTTTATTCTGTAGAAGCTTCTAGGTACCTGAACTCATATACTTGAAAGAAATGAGGGTTAATCATAATAGAGTTGTGCTTCTTGCCTTTAAGTAGCTTCTGGTTAATTTAGTCAACTCTGGGACACTGGAGTATAATGAACAAAAAATGACTTCCAAAAAGCACAGCACCATGCAAACTCATCCGGCTTTCATAAATAACAAGCAACTATTGCAGATTTACTCTTTTATTTAATTAATGGGCTATGCATGCCAGGAATGACTAGCCTTTCACATTTTCTTTCTCTTAGTTTTCTAATATGATATATGAGATGAAAATATATTACACATCTTATTATGAGTGTTTTGCCTTTAGGGAAAAAAAGTAATTGCATGCATTTTGATCAAATTTATTAAGCAGAAATGAAAGACACTTGTTTGTAACACAAGAAAACTCTATTCCAAAACTAAACAACCATAAAAATGGCACATATTTCTTCTGTTTCTTGTCTTTAAGAACAACCAGAACTAACGAAATAAATGTCCTTCATTCAAGTCAGCAAAAAGACAGAATATTCTAGTGGCTTAGTCTATAACTTGCTGAGGAGATAATCTTAGTTTAATTCTTTGCTGTGCTGTGGATTCTCTCTGTTATCTGGTGTAAATTGTCTAGACATTTAAGAGCAAATGCTTAACAATGCAGATTTTAGATTTTGATAACTGCTTTGGGAATAAGATGCATGACAATTATCTAGTCTGTTCAGTGACACAGTTTCCCCAAGTCTTTGACATAAAAGGATGTTGCTCATCTCATCCCCTTTCCCAGCCTTTCTGTGTGGGAATGCACACTGCAAGGTCTTTATAATCCCCACAGGCAATACAAGCCTGTTCTGCCTTCATTCTGAGATAACTAGAAGTGCTGCTATTTTTGTATGTATAGTGTTTAGACCCTGCTACAGAGAAGGATTTGCTAGCATCAGCTAAGTACTGCAGCATTACTCTTAAGTAATTGTTGGAGAAAATGGTGCATATGGCTGTCTTATGTCTGCCCTCTGAAAGCATCCTGTCAAAGGTATGGGTCACAGTGCTGCACATTTTCACAGCCCAAACACTTCTTTTAACAGACAGTCTAGACACATATTGATGTTTATATTTATATTTATATTTTATATTTATAATTTATGTTTATATTTGTGTGTGTCTGCGTGTATTTATGCGTGACAAAATTCCAAAGCATAAAACCAACCCGCAAACTTTACTGAAAGCACACTCTTCAAACAAATTCAAATGCCTTCTTTTTAAGCTTAGAGTTTTTTGCTGGAAGGCAGTACCATTGTTTTAAGTTCATTCATTTCAGCAGCAACTTATAATTACCTGGCACATCCTCAGGCAAAATATTTCCAGGTTTTCTCTCTGTTTTGCAAGCAAAGGAACTATCTTCTAATCTGAAATTTGTGTTCCTTGGAGAGGAAAGGCGACTGGGAAAAGAACAATTCCTTATGACAGCAATAGGATTGGCAGTCTCATGTGATGTCAGTGTTGCAGTGTGTACACAGCTGATTGTGATCACTGATATATAGAATAAAGTGCTCATGACTGTCGTGCAGAACTTAACTGATTTGTGTCACCAGCTGGTTTATACCTGTCCTATTATGCTTTGCACTGTCACCCATTCTTTCAACCTTTTTGTTTGCTATTACAAGCAGCTACTTAATTTGTAACATTCAGCAATTTAATAACTCTGTATAAATCAGAATACAACTCCATAGTCTTTTCCAGAAGCTGTTTTAACACCTTCACTGTTTTCTTTGAGCAGGGTGGGGGCTGTCCTTTAGATTGTAATAACAGGAGCAGAAATTATGAGCACCTCTGTTTAAACTTCTATGAGTAGGCGTTTGAGAGCAGAATGTGTTTAATTAAATTCTTTATAGATGCATATATGAGAATAATCTTTCCCAGGAAAAACTTATTTATCTCCAAAGAAAAAGATGTTTAATCAACTTGTGAATGAGTAAAATATTACCCTTGCACATCAACTTCACCTTGAATGTCTAAACTGAAACTGAATCACAAACTACTTGTACTGTTATACCCCAGACTGAACTTTATTAAACATCATTATGGTACAAGAGATACATCAAACTTTCAAAAACAGATTTGATGTGCATAACTATACCTAGATGTAATATTTTCCTCTAAAAATACCTCAGAGAAGGGAATATTATAGGTTAGAATAAGTAAATAAGAATATTTTTTTTTCTTTTTTTCTGTATAATCCTCCAAGGTTCCCCTGCCTTGATTGGTCAAAAGTTCTACAGGATACCAGACATATTGACTAATTCCTAATCTTCATGCTACTGCTTATATTTTGTATTTGTTTTTTAAGATTTTAAATGTCTGAAAAGATTTACAGCTTTTCCCCCCACATCCCTCCTTCCTATTGGGTGCAACTTTCTCCTACAACACAGCAACAAACATTTTGGAAATTATTGAAAATAGATATATTTCTGTAATTATTTTAGTATTTGTTTATTTAATATTTTTCATGAAAAAATACAGATTAGATACTGAAAATGGATATATGTAATTAAGCTATTTTATTTGTAACCCTTTCTGTAAGCAACGTTGATAGGAAAATTGCATCAATACTTAGATTTAGAGCTGCTTTACATTAGTATAATTTCCTTGACATTACTGGGTCTTGAATTTTAGAAACATTACTTACATTTCTAAAAAATAAAAATATTGAATTTCAAAGCTAATATGTCTTACAATAATTAGAATTAATAAAAAAAATCACTTTTATGAAGTTTTGGTCATATTAAATTATTTATTGACACAACCTTCATTGTTATAGTGTTGCAATTCTGGATTCTTTTGACAGACATTATTAAGTTTAAAATACATTCTATTACCTCCTATTGAACAAAGAAAATTTTGTTAACAGGCGATTAATTCTAGAAACATTCTATTTGACGATTTTTGTGTATCTTATAACCTCTTGTCCCAAAAGAGCTTCAAAGTTGCTAGGTCAAGAGGATTATCCCAGACAAAGTTTGTACCCACATCAAAATGGACAAGATGTTATCTCAGATGTTATCTCTTTTGTTTTCTGTGAAGACAAACCCCAAGCATGTAGAACTTATAATATTTTTCACCCAAATAAGGTCTTAAATGTTATTACAGGGAATTCAAGAACATGAGTCAAGTCAAAAAAAAAAAAAATATATCCTTCCTTCAACCCCTAGTAGTTTCAAGGGGGTTTTTGGCTTTGTTTTCAAAATCTATGCTTTATGCTTGTCCCTTACTTATAAAATTTTGTCTGAATCTAAGGGCAATGGGATTATTTATGGATGGATGGACTATTTGAAGCTTTCACTGCTAGGATATGCTAAGACAATATTTTTTATTCTGTAATAACTCAGGTTCTTTTGACTTGTTACATAAATTCTTAACTACTTGAATCTAACAGGCAAGCATCATCTCTATGTAGGCAAATGTAGATATATTTTTCATATGTATTCTCTAGGTATCTAATATTGGTGCATGGAAATACAAGTATTTAAAGAAGGATATAAAAATAAGAAAGCTATAAAGTTAACCCTCCAGGAAAATCTGGTGAATGGAAAAATTGGATTCTTCTAATACTCTACATAAATTAAGTATTTTTATGTCACCCCATGTATCAAAAGGTATATGTCAAGTTAAGTAGATGGTGAAAAATTAAAAGTCTAAGGGAGCAAAACCTATGACATTTACGCTTTCCTGAAAATTAGTTTTAGATACATTTCTGATACTGTTTATTCTTTGTCAATCCGTTAATTAATTCTGCTCAAAATTTTCATTTGTACTTTCTGATATATAAGCCAATAAATACTAATCTGACCTTTATGTTGCTGAAGTTACTTTATTTTCCTATATGTATATCCAATACACATAAAAATATTTTTTCCCTAATAATACAGAATCTAAGGTTTCTAATTTGATAGAGATTTAGGCAAAAAACTAAAAGTAGATTACTGTAGGTTATTTTACTTCACACTTGTTTTTCTGGGTTTGTTTTTCTTTTGGGGGGGTGTTTGTTTTTTTGTTTGGTTGGTTTTTTTGGGTTTTTTTTTGTTTTTTTTTTTTAAGCACTGGATACTAATATCTGCTTGCTTAGGAAGAGAAATATATTTGCAACATATTTTTAATTTCCAATTTCTATTAAGTTTAATAGCCAGATTTCCATGTATTTAAATGATAAGAGGTCACATAACAGTTTTGATAGGCATATGCCCAAGGAACCAAGTTAGTTACAACTGATTTACTGTCTTTTATTACTTTGACTTGAAAAATCCTAAGAAAATGATCTCATGTCCTTCAAAGTGCTTTTTCTGCCAATTTGAAATGCTAGACAGTTTGAAATGCTTTAAGACTGAATTAATCTAGAAGAAGAATGTACTTGAGTAATATATAAGAAATTTGTTTAAAACCAAGGAGAGTACATATCTATGGAGAAAAAAAATCTACTATTCTGTGATATATTCTGAAAATAATAAAATAATAAAAATAATAAATTAAGTACATAAAAGGGACCTACAGGAAGGCTGGAGGGGAACTTTTTACAAGGGCATTGTGAGGGATTGGAAAGAGAGTGGGAGGCAGCTAGATTCCAGCCAATGCAGGAGAAACAGATGATGCCCCATCAGCCGTTGACTGTATTGTCATTATTATTGTTATTATTATAGTTATTATTTACCGCAAAATTTAAGGTAAATCTGAGAAAACAAACTTTTGGCATGGGCCCCAAAGAGTGAGTTGGGGGAGGGTGGAGAGTCTAATTCTCCTGAAGGGCTCCCCGGCAATAAAGTGGGAAATAAATGGGAATTCCGTGTCCCTGCAGGCGGAACGAAGCCTTGCCACGTGGTCCGACACTGCCACCTGCTGGCGGGGGCGAGAACAGCGCCTGGCCGGCCCCTGAGGCGAGGGACGGAATGGCCGAAGCCGCTCGGGATTAAAGGCCACAGATGCCTCGGGGAGAAAACACAAGACACCGCCGGGGAAAAGTTCTTCCTTTGTAAAACCAGTCTAAGTGGGACTAAGTTTTCTTTTTCCCTCCTCTTAGAGGTATTCCAAGAGAAGTGGGGTTCAATTAGAAGATGAAGTCGCGACAGGACTGAAGAGCTGCTCTTCTTTTCTGCGTCAATTGTTCACGTGTTTTTATCTTGACAAGTTTTAAAATATTTATGTCTTGTGCATTTCAAATAAGTTTCTTACAAGCAATGTCTGAAAATGTTTGTTTTTTCTCTCTGGCTGGTACAGTGGGTAGAAAATACTCGATGTCACTGGTTAAAAAACAACTAAGGTGATGGGGGTTTGTGTGCAAAGGGACAAGGGAATGGAAGATAAGACATGAGAACCTCAGTAAGCAGTTAGCAGAGATCGCTGCACTTACAACAAGAAACCTGAATCCTGAGCCTAATTTCCTCTTCTGGAGAAGAATTTCAAAACACAGGCTATATTCAATGTCATTCTGAAGGACAGCACCTCATAACCATCCTAGAAATTAAGTTTCAAAATGTGATCAAACTGTATTTTCACTGTCAACTCCAACTCATTCAAATGACTATTCACTTTTCAGGTCATATTGCTATTTGCATAATTGGCTGAAGCTAATATATACTAGTCAGAAATATTTTGATACACTGCATTTTCTTCCTTTATGACTCATGCTTCATGCCTTGATATTTATCAGATTGAGCTGCACGCTATAACTGTTGAGCTTGTGCCTATTTTACTGATTAAACTGAATATTTTAGTAACAGAATTTACATATACACTGATTGCCCTGTGCTCTTGCATTTTTTTATGAGAGGAAAAAATATAAGTGATGTTACTTTCATGTCTTTCTATAATCTATGCTCTGTCTCCCTAATGTACATGTGGTTAAAACTTGTTCAAATTATTTGCAGGTTTTCTCATTTGCCAGGACTTAGATACAGTGTATATAATTCCAGAATTTAAATCCTTTAGGAAGGTGCAGAAATTAAAATAGTTCTCTTAAAAATAAACCAGTAAATTCCCCACTATGACAAAAGAGCAGCCATGTTTTGAAAACCTATCCAAGGTTTTCAACCTGTCCAACACAAGATCTACAGTTCTAGGAATCATATTTCCTGTAATTTGGAAAAACTAAAGGAAATACTATGGATGTAATAGAAATGTGGTTTTGGTTGCTATGTAGAGCAAGCATCACTTTCCTCTGTTATAAATGTATACTTTGATGTTTGTTACTGATTTCACAGTGAGGACTATGGAAGCAGGTCACTGTTTGGAATATAAAACTATTTTTTTATAACTTTGAATTAATTTCCTTTTTCACTTTCACCCTTTATGTTCTCCTATGTGACAATGAACATGAACATGCTTTTGATCCTATTTATGCCTTCATAGGAAGTAATTTATCAAGCATAAAACTCAAAAGAGGAATTTTTTTCTGCTTATTTGTATTTATATCAAAAAGAAATGCAAATGAGCCAGGAAATATAGTCCTGCATCGTTGTCTGGATATGCAGTGTGTTGAGTAGTCCTAGGGCACAGGCCAGTGTAACTTTTGCAGATGTAAGAGCCAGAATCCCTCAGAGTTGAGGATTCTTCAAAACTATGACCTTTTGTTTGGGATAAGACATGTTATCGCTTTCACAGGAAGTCCCTGGTCCTGTGTTTTATTTGACATAAGAGGCATAACTTCAGTGGACTCATAGATGAAATTGTCAAACCTAAAACAAAAATAGTCTCAAATCTAAGTGCTGACATGTTACATTTAGCCAAGAAGGTAGCATTACTGAACCTTTGTTTTACATGACTCAGTAATTTGGTAAAAGTGCTTTTGGGCTATAATTAATCTTCTCACTATATCTATCTTGGTTTAAAACAAAGAAACCAAATGGAAGATATGGAAGTAATCTTTCTCATTCACTCCCAGTCTTTGGGGGCAAGTTTCCATAACAACTTCTTCCTACCCAGATCAGAGTGTTAACTTGAATGACAGCATTTTTTTAGCTATGAAAACACTTGGAATATATGGACTGTATGTGTGACTGTGGAACTTCTTCTGTGTGGATTCCAGGTATCAGGTGTAGACCAAAATGTTATTATTTATGCACTGAGAGGATGTTGATTATTTTCTTAGCAGGTATGGAGAAGTAAGCTTTCAAATATTTCTGTTTTGTATGAATATGGGTTATTAGAAGACATTGCATTAGAATCAATACACTAAAAAATCATGCAAATAGGGCATGCATCAGGACTAGAGCATTAGCCTGACTCAGGAAGTTATGAGCCAGGAATAAGCAAACTAATATTAGCAGTGATGTATCTTAAACCTCAGCAGCTACCTTTTGTTGGAATATCAAAGTGCACAGTGAACAAACAGTGAGAAGTGTGAGCTGAATTGAAAACTATCTGACTGGTTTTGAAGGGGTCAGCAGCAGCCCCAAATGTAGTTAGACAGTGACTAGTGGTGAGTCAGAGGCTAATACTGAATCCAGTCCTCTTTACCCTGTTCATTACAGATCTGGATAATGAGGCAGATAGTTTGCAGAAAGGCTGAACTGAGAGGAGTAGCTGAAAGACCAAAGGGGTATACTTCCCTCCACAGAGACCTGAGGAGGCTGGGGAAGTGGGCTGATAGAAATCTCATTAAATTCAACAAGCAGAAGTGAGAAGTCCTGCACAAGGGGAGGTCTTCGAGCTCGAAGGCAGTTTGGCAGAAAAGGACCTGAAAGTCCCACTGGATAATAAGGTAGAGCAAAAACTAGCAATGTGTTCATTACAAAATGGGCTACATTAAGCAGAGTATTGCTGGCAGTTTGAAGGAGGTGATCATTCCTCTGTACTTAGTGCTGCTGAGGCTACACCTGGAGTGCTGCACCCAGTTCTGGGCTCCTCTGGGAGACATGGACATACTGGATAGAGTCCAGCAAAGGGCCACGAAGATGTGAAAGGGAAGGGACCATCTCTCCAATAAGGAAAGTCTGAGAGAGCTGTGGCTGTCCAGCATGGATGTGAAAAGGTCTTATCAGTGTACATAAATACTTGAAGGGAAGGTGCAAAGAAGATGGTTCTTTCAGTAGTTCCAAGTGACAGAACAAGAGGCAATGGGAATAAATTGAAATACAGGAGGTACTAGGCAACAGGTTTTTTTTTTTTTTTTTTTTTTTTTTTAACTATGAAGATTACCAAGCACTGCAATAGTCTTTCCATGGTGGTTGTGGAGTCTTCATCCGAGGAGATGGGGGAAAAAATCTAGACAGTCTCCTTGACAAATTGCTCTTAGTGGTCCTGCTTGAGGAAGGGGGCTGGACCAGATGACCGGCAGAGTTTCCTTGCCAACTTCAACCATTCTGTGATATTGTGAAAGTAATTCACAATTAAAATCTTGCTCTAATATTCACTGTTGACATTATAAATGGTTAAACTGACAGCAAGCTGGATTGACAAAAAGAAATCCATATATAATTTGGATGGGTATTCATGACAACTCATTACTCTGTAATTCTCTAACTTCACCATATTTAGGCAAAGTATACTTGCAAAATTGCATAAATACTGAAGGTCAATTTCTTAAGAAATATAAAAAATCATTTTCTTTACAAAGAGGAGGGATTAAACAGTAAAGGAGGAAGAAGAATTTAGCTTTGGCATCCTTGTGAACCCATTATAACTGTATATTTTATGGGTTTTAAAACACTACAGTTGCCATACTAAAAGTTGGTCTGCAAAAAAACCTAAAGGAAATAAGTTGGACTGAAGTAATTTCTTCAGAGTTTGATCATACTTACTTCTGACTCATACAGCAGTTCATCTCAAGACTCTAGCCACCTCATTTTTTCTTGTTGAAGGTCCTAATTGAGACATTTGGTTTTCTATCAGTAGGAAAAAATGCAGGAGAAGGCAGTTTGGGGAAGCCAATGAAGATGGACAGAGAAAGGAGATTTTTAGGAATTCCTAATCCACCTGGAATTTGGAGGTATTGAAGCACAAGCTTCAAAGATCTTGCAAAGTCCAGCTTTCTACATATAGTGACAGATATAAAATCAACAGGGCTTTCCGATGTTATTTGAGCATGCTGTGCACATAATGCCATTAAAACCAGTGAGATACAGGTAGTGTGCAGGATATGGAGGCTCTGCATTATCTTCATTAAGAGGTAAATAGGTCTCATTTTTCTATATCCATGTTTTTATTCTAATTTATTATCATTTTTAATGGCAGTGAAGATAATTCTGTGTCCAAAAAAGGAAACAAAAGACCAGCATTATGCAAACGAACATGTCTGTATTGACACAAAAGAACGGTGGATTGAATTTGCTTAACAGTACAGTAAAAGATGAATTACTATATATCAAGTTTTAATGAATACCTGACTGAGGAAGCATATGAAAACAGCATGAACAGAATTTAGAACAAAGGATTTTCTCAATAGGATATTAGTGATAAAAACGCTGCTGCTCAAAAATGAGACAGAGATGAAGCTTCATATTCAGCAGAACACAATACTGCCAATATGGACATCAAACCTTTTGTTTTTCAATTCCAACCCATAAAACTTTACATTTCAGTTGAGTAATAAAACCAGACTTGTTTTGAAAAGCTTTCCTCTGCGTTATCATAAATCTTTTGCTTGTATTGGTCCCAAAGTAACAAAGTTTGTAGTAAAAGTTTTAAGTACTTTTGGAATTGCTATTACAACCATAGTGAGAAGCCCTGATATACAGAAGAAATCTCACTCTCTGAAAAATGGAGATGAGTTTATTTCTATTGCTCAGATATGGAGTTAAGTTTTCATTAATTTGAGGTAGAATTTTAGTCAGAAAATTGGCTATGTCTAGGCTTTCGGAAAAATTATTTAGTCATGTGCTTGATCCAAGTAATGTCTAAACCTATGCCCTAGATTTTAAATTACTCAAGCCCAGTCAGGGTTAATATTTTCAATTTGCCAACTGGAAATTGGTGATGACTTATGCTGAGTCTTTGGCTGAGACTGGCATTAGTTTTGGAAAGTGTTAAATGACACATAACCTTTCTACATGAGAAACCTTTATAATATTTTAACCACATAAATGAGCAGTTCCAATGACAGTCTCAATGTGAACATTCCCTACCACTTTAAAATAATTAGTACAGAGACAGACCTTGAATAAGTACCTACAAAAAGAATCAGAGACCTGGAAGTATATGTAAATAGCAGAGATCAGACAGAATGAGCTGTGTCAATCTACTCTACATTGGTGCAGATTTATCTTGAATATTGTGTGCAGTTTGGAATACCACAAAGTAAAAAGGACATTAAGCTCTTAGAAAGCATCTAAAGGAGGGTCATGGTGAAGGTGAAGGCTCTGGAGGGAAAGCTTTATGAAGACCTGCTGTGATCAGTTGATTTCTTCAGCATGGGGAAGACTGAGAAGAGGCCTCATTGCAGTCTAAAACAATGAGGGACAGATGAGGGGCACTTTGGTCTTGTCATCAGTGACAGGACTTGAAGAAACAGCATGAAGCTGAGTCAGAGGAGGTTTGAGTTGGATATCAAGAAAAGGTTTTTCACCCAGAAGAAGGGCACTGGAACAGACTCCCCAGGGAAGTGGTCACAGCACCAACCTGACAGAGTTCAAGAAGCATTTGGACAATAACATTGGGCACATGGTGTGACTCTTGGGGATGGTCCTGCATAGGGCCAGGAATTGGACTTTATGATCCTGCTGGGTCCCTTTCAACTCAGTGTGTTCTGTGATTCTACGACATTTCTGAAAGGTACTTCATATAGTAGATTCATTCTAGATGATCCTCTCAGAGTCAATCTAGAATAAAAGACAGAGAAATTACTCGTTGTTTGTCGTATTGCGTTATTTTATTGTTATTAGATGGTTTGTTCTATTGTTTGTACCCCCCCCGTTATAATTCAGTTGCCCTAATTCCCGCCTTCCCTTGATCAATCAACCCAAGCCCCAACCCACCTTCCAGAACCTTCCCTGTCCCTCACTCTAGTCCCTGCCCCGAAGACTGTCAATCTCTCCTAGCCCCCCCCATCCTTCTAGTATCTTCTGTATCAGTCATCCCATTCTTAGCATATGATTTGATGTTACATGTATTTCCCCGCCTATGTTTCCCCCTATTCGTTGTATGTATAATCAGCCCTGCCTTATGTTACACCCCAAACTGTAGCCATTGGTGCTGTATTGTACCCTCCCTTGGGGGAGGGCCCCTATTTAAGTTGCTGTACACCTGTGTTCCCTGCCTTCTGCGGTTCCCTTCCCCCGATCCGGATTGTCCTCTCTCCCTCAATAAATCCCGCTTCCCCGGAACCTCAGAAGGACTCTGTCTCGATCCTTTGCTCCTCCCCGGACGCGTGTACGGTCGTGAGGGTTCAGAGCCCTACCCACATTCTGGGCTCCCCAGAATCCTGGAAGTGGGCCACTCTCGGCGCTGGTCTCGCCTTCAGGAGCTAGCTGGGCGAGTCGGTGCGGGATGGAGAAGGCGGGTCGTGTCAGCTGGCGCCCAACGCGGAGCCATTCGACGAAGTGACCCCACGAAGAACTTCCAAGGATCCGAGGATCTGGAAGTCTTGGCCGTTAGCTACCCCGGTGACAGCAGGCTGATTCCGGCAGCATTCCCGGGGGTGAGGACAACAACCTTCCAGCACCAGGAGGGCTGTCCTCGGGGGAGGAGACCTTGTCTGCAGCACCACGCTCGGGACCACAGCAGGGTAAGTATCCCCCAGGGACCCTAGGGGTGAAAGGGACTTACTGGGGCTGGCCACCCCATGGTGAGGGCAGGGAGCATTGCCCCAGGAGGGGGCAACGGGCTCTAGCCCTAGGTGGTTCTCCGAGCCCTTATTTTTAGTTTTTTAAGTTGTCCTTTGCTGCAGGCAGGGGTGGATTTTGCTGTGCCGACCAGTAAGATCAGAGTATGGGTGCTAAATTTTCGGTGCAGCAGAGAGAGATTTACAACCAAGTTGTGGGTACCCTGGTGGGAGGGAAGAAAAATTTTTCTAAGAGAAGTTTAAAAAAGTTCGTTAGATGGCTTACGTTGCATTTTCCTGAAGTGTCCCCTCAAAGTGTAAAAACTGTCCCCTTTTGGGACGCGGTGGGCTTGAGGTTATCAGAGTTAGGGGCCCAGGGGGACTATTCAGTTAGAAAATTCATTGTGTTGTTTTTTACAATTCGCTCTGTTCTAAAAGAGAATAAGGGAGTGGACAGTAAGTCAAAGCGAACCTCCCCAGTTTACCCTGTCTCTCCTTTCCCTTTTCCCGATCCCTCAATCCCTATACCAGGGGATCTGGGCGGGGCAGCCCGGCAACGATCGCAGGCGAGCCTGGCCAGGGAAACCAGCCACTGCTCGCCTGGCCCCCCGCAGTCTCCCCAGTTCCCTAGCCCTGGCAGCAAGGGCCCTGCTGCCAGGGATCCTTTCCTAAATCCCTCTGCCCTGAAACCTTTTTCCCCAGTTTCCCCAGTTATTACCCCAGTTCCATCTCCAGTTTTCACCCCTATCCTCGCACCTGCTCCTACCCCGGGACCCACCCTTGCATCTTACCCTGAGCCACGAAATGGCGCCCCTATCCCTGGAGCACAAGAGGGCATCGACCATGTGGCGTGGTCGTCCCCTTGTGCTCCTCCTCCTGGCCCGTCCCTTTCTTCTCCCTCGGCTCCTTCCCTTGATCCTTATCCCAGTCCATTCCCTTCCCCAGTTACCACCCTCTGTCCTTTCCCCATGTCAGAGTCCACCCAATTATGTCATTCAGCTCCGCCCCCAGCAGGCCCCTCCTGTTGTGATCCTGAAGGAGGGTCATCTCAGGAGGAACAAAAAAGAGCGGAGCTCAGTGCTGCCTCGTGTGAGGAGAAAAATGAGGCAGGCTGCCAGGGGGACTCGGGGGAGGACGTTTACTGGAGGCGACGGAGGATCCAAGAATGGAATCCACATCCCCCCTTGGGCTTGGCTCTGGCTGACAGCATACACAGGTCTCAGCTGGGGCCAATCCTAAAGGACGTAAAGGTCGCCTCCTTGCGTCGTCGAAGACGCTCCTCCATTTGACATCAACAGTCCTTGGCTGGCTCAGACACCCCCCTTTCAGAGTCCTTTCCTAAACCCTTTTTCCCCAATTCCCTAAAGTGTTATGTGAATTATGTTGCCTCTTTTCTTTTAGAAGGATAACCTCCCCTTTCCTTCAAAATACCCTAAGCACCCCTGGGGTTCCCCCTGCAAACCCTTCCCCATCTCCATGACCTCCTCGGGATGCTCCCTGTACTTGGAGCACCCCGTGGAGGATGCAACCCTGTCTCCGGTGGACCCTAAGGATATCTGTGGGCAACAGAAAAGTCGTCTTCACCATCACCGACATCAAGACACTCAGGCGAAGTCACCAGAAGCAAATCTGAAACACTAAAGGACTTTATCGGGATGGTTCACTTCTACATTTTGAACAGTTCTGTTAATTATGTCAGTTTTGTTTCCTATTTCCCCTGCCATTTCAGTTTTTAAGATTACTTTCAAAGGTGTCTCCCCCACACTGGTACCATCAACTTAATCTTCTTAAAAAGAAAAGGGGGAGATGTTGTATTGCATTATTTTATTGTTATTAGATGGTTTGTTCTATTGTTTGTACCCCCCCCCGTTATAATTCAGTTGCCCTAATTCCCGCCTTCCCTTGATCAATCAACCCAAGCCCCAACCCACCTTCCAGTACCTTCCCTGTCCCTCACTCTAGTCCCTGCCCCGAAGACTGTCAATCCCTCCTAGCCCCCCTCATCCTTCTAGTATCTTCTGTATCAGTCATCCCCTTCTTAGCATATGATTTGATGTTACATGTATTTCCCCGCCTATGTTTCCCCCAATTCGTTGTATGTATAATCAGCCCTGCCTTATGTTACACCCCAAACTGTAGCCATTGGTGCTGTATTGTACCCTCCCTTGGGGGAGGGCCCCTATTTAAGTTGCTGTACACCTGTGTTCCCTGCCTTCTGCGGTTCCCTTCCCCCGATCCGGATTGTCCTCTCTCCCTCAATAAATCCCGCTTCCCCGGAACCTCAGAAGGACTCTGTCTCGATCCTTTGCTCCTCCCCGGACGCGTGTACGGCCGTGAGGGTTCAGAGCCCTACCCACATTCCGGGTTCCCCTGAATCCTGGAAGTGGGCCACTCTCGGCACTGGTCTCGCCTTCAGGAGCTAGCTGGGCGAGTCGGAGCGGGGTGGAGAAGGTGGGCCGCATCAGTTATTCAACTAAGAAGATAAGTTAACAGTATTTCAGTTTTATCTGCAAACGAAAACTCTCCATAGGATACTTCATCCAATACCATGGATTTACATACCCAGATAAGGATTTAAATCAGTTCTAAGCTCTCCATTTCTCATACTGTGTGAAATCAATTATGATTTTTTTTTACTAATTTGAAGATACATTTGTTTATTTGGTGTTTTATTGTTACAGTTAGTGAGAAGTAGAGCTGAGCTTGCTATTTCCAGCAGAGACAAGCTGGAGAAGGGAAGATAGAATTTGCATCAGTCCTGTAAAGATCATACTGTTCATTAGCAAAATGCCTGTGGTGTAGGTTTCAGTTTTCCTTTCCACCAGATACTGATGAGATTACTTAGAAACTATTCCAATTCTTGAATTATACTTTTTGTTGGTAGAGAAGACATTAAAGATCAACATATAACTATATTCTGTAGTGAGTATAAGCAAAGTGAAAATGCACATCTGCACTGAGAATGTGCTGTTTAACAGTGAAGAGGCTGGGTCATACAGGTTATATGGTTTGTTATGCTAAAGATACTGAGACATCAGTTCTGAATGAAGGCTAGAGGAGAATCTGTGGGGTAAATATCATGCCTATAAAATTTTGGAATTAAAAAAAACCCTAATAACAGGAAAGAGAAGAAGTCTGAGAAATCACAGGTCTTTTCCATTACACATATTTTGACATTGTCCACAATATGCAAGATATTATTTATATTTTCTGTATTGTGTTTAATTTCTTAGGAAACAGACTGATGGAATTTACTTAAAAGTTTTCTTGAAAATCCATAAAGATAAAACAAAAATTTGGTTTATCCTTTAGCAAGGGCTTAAGCTAAAATACATTATTAGATACAATGCTATATTTTCAGGTAATATTGTCTCAGCATCTTTCTTTCCTCCTATGTCCCTTGCACCTGTTTCTCCTGTGTATTCATAAATCTGCTGCTCCAGCATAGTCTTTTTAAACCTCTAAAAATCTGTTGAGATTGCTGATTTAGCAAGCTGAGGAAATAACAATAGATCTTTAAAAAATGTTTTGATTTGTTAGATACTGTACCTCATGTTTATTTTTTATGTCATTGCAGAGTATGATAAAAATGCACAGATTCTGCTTTTTCCTCATCATAACTCATTCACAGACTTCTTTCAGTTGAAACTGTCTTCATCCTCAAAATTACCCATTTGTATCCCCTGAGAAGTGCTCACTCCTGGAGGACGGAAGGACCCTTGGGTTTTAAAGGACCTTTGTCCTGAAATTCCCAAATAATCAAGAAACCCTGGAGGCATAAAGTTTCCTAGAGATCTGAAGAGAGGTCAGGGTGATTCTATAAATCTGACTGGTGGAGTAATAGCATAGTGCTTGATAAGCCTTTCACACTGGGACAAGCTGTGGGAGCAGGTGCTTCAGGGTCTTAGATCTGCAAAAGTCAGATTTGTTAAAACTTCATTTGCTGAACCTGCTTTTTCTATCATAAGATTAATTGCTTCAACTAAGCACAGTGAAACAGAGCACTGTGCATCATGAACCATGTTACAGTTTGTTTGAAAGTTAATATTTACAGGTTTTAGACTAAACAGAGTAGCTATGATGATAATTCATTTATACATTTCCAATGTCTGTAAAAAGAAGAAACAGAAATGTTTAGGTTTTTTTACACTGAAAATTAGAGCGAAATAAATTTTTCCTTCTTTGCACAAGGTAAAGCAGAGCACAAACCAAAGTACTTGGAAACCCCATTGTCCCATGAGACTTTATCAGACCCTCTATTCTCTGCTCTCTATCCTCTCTGCTATAATGAGCACAGTATATTTTTATCCAGTTATTTCTCTCCTGTTATCAAAAGCAGCATTTCCCCTACCACCCCTCCCCCTATCAGCCTCTTCTCTTTCATGTACTATAGAGTAGTTAAACACTGCTAGTGAAACCTAGGTAGGGATTTCATTTCGGGTTAATCTGTCTAAATATCAGTGACCATATATTAGTCTCATGGACCCTGGAATCTTGGCCACATTGTAGTGAAAGCACAATACAGAAAAGAACACTGTGAAATTATTCTGGTGGCAAGCACCAGGTGTATGACTCAGCATCTTAAATACACTGCAGTGGGTTTAAGGACATCCAAGACATCTGCACTGTGCTGTCAGCCATGACACAAGATGCAGTGAGGACTTGCATACTTTTGGAGTGTCAGCTGCATGCCACATAGGATCAGAGGACAACTTTGGGCATTTAGATTTGATTCTCATTCTTCATGCTGTGAGGGCTTTTTTGTTTACTTGTTTTCACTGATTCGATGTTGTATTCTGTTATGTTGTTGTTTTATTATCGAATTGTTTAAAGGTTTATATTCTGTTATTCCCCCTCGTGTTCCATAATGGTTTGTCCCTTCCCCGCCTCGCCCCATGTCCGTCACTCCCAATCCCCTCCTCCCTTCCAGCACCTTCCCTGCTTGTCACCCGAAACCCGGCCCCTACCCCTGTCAATCCTCCCTAAGACTGTGCCCCTTCTCTGGAAAGTTCTCCCCGTCCCGTCCCGTGATTGGCTGTTGGTCCCTGAGCTCCGCCCTACCCTTTCCCATTGGTCTGTGATAGTTTCTCCTCCGCCCCTTGTCCGACCCCCAGTAATCCGCAATTGGCCAAGAGATTGTACCTCCCCTCCGCTCCTCCCCTGTATTTAATCCCCTGCACACATTGTAAAACCGCCTTTTGCGGTTCCCTCCTCCCGACCTCGGATCCCGTTCCTGCCTACCCCAATAAAACCTCGTTTGGAACCGTAAAGGGTCTCTCCCGCACTCTTTATCTCGCCTCGACCGTCGGCCCTCGTTGTGGTCTTGAACCACACACCTCGACCACGAACCCTAGAAGGGCACAGTGGCGAGGCCACTCCTTGCGCGGCTCTGTTGAGCTAGCCCGGAGACCTGAGGAGTGTGAAATCTCAGGGCCAGAGCCGTGTCAATTCGACTGCTTTGTTCTGTTTTGATTTCCCACTAGGCTTGGGCATTACCAAGTTGCAGGAGCTGGGTGGATGTAAAGCAAGGACACCACTATCTCTCCCAGAAAAGGTGTAATAGGTGGGGGAACTCACACTCACAGGAAAGGAGGATGCACATCTTCATGCCCTGTGAAGTGTGAAACTGTAGGTATATGTGGGAATTAGAATGTTTTGGTATTTGCTACAAAAAGGTGCTTAAAAATGTGTAGGGGCTTGACTGACATTATTTGAGTGTCTGGTATCTAGTATGCTATCTAGTGGCTGCTATCGACCTTGAACTCTTTGACAGTTGATGCCATTAACAAATCAATAAGCTACTTTAACGCCTGATTTGATTTAAAACAGGTGCAACAAACAGTTTGCTGCTGTGACACACTCCAGCAAGCTCTCAATAGATCACCAAAACCCTTGGCCAAGTCAAGAGACTGCCACAACTTGGCAGATAGTATTGAGAGCAGATTGCAGTTTTGTAAATCTAACTTTTTTATGTCTTTACAACTATAACACAACAGTTCATACAACCATAGTAAAATGTAGGTTGAAATAGATCTCTGAAGGTCACCTAGTCCAATGTACCACTGTTGTAGATCTACCCTCAAAACTGATGTCAAACTTTATCCAATTAATTTCTTAGTATGGAGATTTCATATCCTTTTTGGACAACTTGTTTCAGTGTTTAGCCACTCTTACTGTTAAGTACGGCTTCATTTTTGCCTCTGTGATTTTCCATGCCGCAACTTGTGACTGTGTAGTTTCCTCTGCAAGCCTATAAGAAGAGTAGAAGAATATGGCTGTCTTCTAAATAACCTCTCTCTTGATGGTGGAAGACTCCAAATACTCCAATTCCCCTTCCCTTCCCTTCCCTTCCCTTCCCTTCCCTTCCCTTCCCTTCCCTTCCCTTCCCTTCCCTTCCCTTCCCTTCCCTTCCCTTCCCTTCCCTTCCCTTCCCTTCCCTTCCCTTCCCTTCCCTTCCGCCTATTCTTTTGCCTTTTTGCTTTTTTACCTTTTCCTTCTTTCACTTTTTTCCTTTTTTTTTCTTTTTTCACTTTTTTCACTTTTTTTAACCTTTCTTGCTCTCTCCATTCCCCAACTGAAAAAAACCCAGACCTTAACCTCTTGTGCCCTTGTTCTTTCAACTCTTTCCCATATGGAGGAAGCCAAAACTGCAACAAGAGTTATTATTTCAACAAAGCCATTAGTATAAATTCTTGCATAAATCTCTTTCTCCCTTTTCTCCAAAATACTGTGAAGTGGTTTGGAAGTCTGGCTCTGACTCAGATACAAAAAAAGGATTTGACCCCTACAAAGGCTAAGGAGTATAAAGGATGCATTATTTGACTTTTGAGTGACAGTATTAAACAATATATTATAGTATGTTGAAAAGAAGAATCTGAAGGCTAAAAGGTCTACTTCAAAAACAACTACTTCTTTATTTTTTTAAAGTCAAGGTTAATATGATTTTGGTGCATTGAAATGGTTTCTTTTTAGTGACTATAATAATTTATTAAATAATTTTAACACAAGAAGATGAAAACAATTATTTTTTTAAGTCATAGATTTTCACAAAAGAGTACAAACCTCAGAAAATGTATTTAAAAAAAGCTACTACAGTGAAAATCGTAGCTCCCCCCACCTCTTTCAATACTTGAACATTATGTACCCTTTTAGATATGTCTGTCTAAAATACTGTGGGTGCCATTTATCATAATGTGATGTGTCTTCCAAATAAGAATGACCCTCTGCAGAAAAAGATCACATTATGTATTGATGCCACATTGGGAAGCTCTGTCTCCAAGCTGTCAGGAAAACTAATAAATCAGCTAATGCAGTACACTTTCAGCATTATTGGCTTTGAGTACAAATGTTAAGGACACTTCAGCTTAGTAAGTAAAGGAATTGTCCTTTTTTAAAAAATAGGGGTTTTTTTCTAAAATAGGAAATGGAAGGAAATAATAATCTAATAAATGTAGATTAGACTTGAAAATCATGCCAGAGTAAACTACAAAAGACTTACTTGCATTCAAAGGTAAATTCAACAAACATACTGGTTCGAAATTTTATAACTTTAGCAGGTATTTTAAGCTGAGTTGACAGCTTTAATAATGCTGCAGAACAACAAACGTCCAATACTTTTAAGGCACCGAGTAACTCTGTTTCTCACTGAAGTCAGCAGGAGGTAATGACACTCAAAACATTTATAAATTCCATTTCTAATACAAAGGCAGCAGCATGAACGCCTAAAAAAAGATTATTTTTATACCAATAACCACAGAAGTTTCATGCAAGTTCCACATAATTCTGTCTTACAGTTTGAATGAATGCATGTAAATCTTACTTTAAATTTGTTTGTTTGGCTCTGATTCGGGTTTAAAAAAACCCTTTCTTTAATTTTAGGTTAAAGCTTAACTCTGCAATAATCATGCTAAGCCAGTCAATAACTTTAATTCTTGGATCAGATTCACTGATACTCCACAGCAAATTTGTAATGGTTCAGTGCGAAGAAGTCATAAAGCTGATTCATTAAGTTCCTGAGGATTCCCTATAGAGCTGCTGTAATGGTGTATATTTTGGGCTTGTGCCCAGAGAAGGTTGCCTCATAAAATGGGGTTAGTCAAAGATCTCTTGCTGCCAGAATAAGCCTATAGGCTGTGAGCAAAAGCGAAAAAATAACCTTAATGTGGGTAACATTATATTCATGACTGGGCTGAACTACAGCCAAATCTCTTCTGAGAAAATGAGACAGACATCCAGTTGCCCCTCAGGCTCAGCAAAACAAGGTTAGCAGATCCTGTCACTTAACTAGATGTGATCATTTTATGTATTCTTTTAAATTATGTGGGAACTTAAAAGAATTGAAATGGCAAAACATGCTTGTC
The DNA here is from genome assembly GCA_037013685.1 of Acridotheres tristis. NCBI lineage: Eukaryota > Metazoa > Chordata > Aves > Passeriformes > Sturnidae > Acridotheres > Acridotheres tristis. The sequence goes on along the minus strand of CM072884.1, from coordinate 69,539,452 downwards.
ATGATGAATTTAAGGTTTAATTTGTAAGATCTTAATAAGGTATCCAAAATGCTTGTAACTCTTAATAGTGCAGTAGCTGCTGCTTTTACTTTATCCTCAAAACTAAAAGATCAGTATATTCATTCATTAATATCTTTAAAAAAAATCTTGTTATTTTCTTTGAAATATAAATATAAAATATATTATCACTTCTTCTGGCTTCATTGATTTACATTTTCACTTCCTAGATTTCAAAGAGCTTTTTACCTGCTTTCATTTCCTTCTATGTCCTTCAATATTTCCATTAGTAGATGTGAGAACATCAGTCTGGTGGGTTTTATTTTCTTTTTTTCCAGTACTTTAATTTTTTTAATGTTATTTTTTGTTTGTTTGGGTTTTTGTCCCCTCTCCCAGTTCAGACTGTCCAAAGTTTATTGAACTTTGACTATGTTTTTAGCTTTTTTTTCTTTTTCTAGTTTATTAATCATTCCTACTCCTAACATTTTATACACATACACAAAAAATTACACACAAACATAGAAATAAATTTATAATAATTTATATAGATTTGAATTAGCTTCTACTTGCCATATATTTGAGATAGCAGGCTCACTCTATCTTCATTTGTGTTATATATCTAAGCTAAAACCTTAAATTCCATCTGTAATAATGAACAAAGGTAAACACTTCCACAATTCAATTTAAGTTGTCAAGGAATAACACGCAATAAAGGCAAAAATCAAGTTTCTAAAGTTTTGTTAATTTTCCTTCCTTGCAAAATTAGCCTTGTGATTAATTTTCTCAATTTACAAGGAATCTATTTATATTTGACAAGAATTTTTCCTTCTGAACTGGAACACATTTGTTTCCTTAGTAGCACAGCTCATACAAGCTCCTTGCTCACAGCTGAGAGTCTGGAAATTTCTTGTGAGTAAACGAATATTTTATTGCTTTGAAGTGCTATTTGCAATTGATGACTGATGCTTTTTTTTATGAGTTTTGGGTTTGTTTTTTTTTTTTTTTGTTGTTTTTTTGTTTTTTTTTTTTTTTTTTTTTTTTTTGTTTTTGTTTTTGTTTTTGTTTTTGTTTTTTTTCCCAGATGTTAAACTGGGTTTTGATTCAGCTCTCAGTGGCCTATGCTTTGAATGAAAGTTCTAATTACTGTGAATTTTAAAAACCCTTCTGGTGTGTCAGTTTCAAAGCTATGAAGCACAGAAAAATGCTATCATCTTCCTTGTTTCTTTTTCTTGTTCTTTTCTTTTTCAAATGGGAGATTGTTTAGAAGAGGGGAAACTAGAGTACTCAAAGTAGCTTCAGATGGTGGCATAGTCAATATCAACAACCAAGTGCATAGAAGAGCTATGTTGCCAAATCAGATGTTTTGTTCTTGGAATACTGATAAAATCTGATGAAAATACTGCAGTAGTACTGATAATACTTTGAGGAGCAGGAAAGTCCCGCTAACCATGTAAACTTCTGTAGGTACACAGAGATCATACTACTAAATCAAACCATTGAATCAACAGCCCAACAGAAAGAGGTGGTAGCAAATATGAAATGGACTAAAATCAAGTGACCATATATGTAAATTTCAAAAATGAATTTATTTGGTAATACTGGATAACTTATAGCTGTAACTTGTCCACATTAAGACAACCAGGCTTGCTATTTCACTTGTTTAACAAGAGATGAAGTTTGTGTGCTTGAGACAGAGATGCTCACCTCAGAGTAGCAAGGGGCTCTGGTCTCAGCCCCTTGCTTTCTTCTTGAAGGATGGTGAATTGGTAATTTTTAAGAATTGGAGCACAAAATAGAGAAGAAAGAAACAATCTTCCTCTTGGATTAAATAAAGATATATGTACTCTTCTGGGATAAATAATGATATATATTTTCCTCTGGAAAAATGTACAATGTTGAAATATTCTGTATAAACTAATATTCTCAAAAACCAAATATACCTGTCCTTTTTACTTTTACTGTTTAGAAATGTGGAACAAGCTTGGAACTGCAACGCTTTCACAGTACTGTGGCTACTTTGTTCTGTATCTTGTCATTATCATGTGGTTCATTAAGTTACATTAATCTCTGAGCCATTCTGTTGGGCTCTACTAAATAATTTCTCAAATTTTTCCTATAAAAACTGAACAAAAAATACATATTTTCATTACCTTGGAAGAAATTTTATTTTGAATCAGAAATAACTGGTCTTGGGTTTTGTAAGGCTCCTTGATTGTACGAAGAACAAACCCCTCCGTATGTCCAAATGTAAACCGGTCTCTACCTGACAGTGATGAAGACAGTGTCTTTCCTCTTTACCCTCTCACAGTAGTGATACACTATTATTAACTGTTAGTTAAAAGTGTTTTTTCTTTTTTCTCTGAAACAGACAGGACTCAGAGGTGCCTTCTGCTTTTGGCAATGTTGTTTCATAATTATTCAACTGAGGTTTTTTGCAATTGTTGAGGAATACATTCAGTGCAGCTGCAGTTCGAGGTGCAGGTTGAGCTCTGGGTGTTGGAGCCCATCCAAGAGGCTGTGAGCTGCTGACCCTTTTCAGAACAGAGGGCACAGGGACCTGTGGCCCAGCACTCAGACACTCAGGGACACGGCAGGAGCCGAGGAGTCAGCTGGAAGAACCCAGACTTCACCATGCACAGACTGTGAGGGTATGAAAGCCCAGGGAGTCCTTTGTTCAGGGTCTGTCCTCAGAGGCACCAGCTTGGCCTGTTATTCCGTGATTGCACCAAGATTAAATTATTTTAAGGCTCCAGGTCTGAGATTCTGCTGTGGAAATCCAAGGGTTGAGCCAGTATGGAGAGCTGGTCTGGCTGTGTGAGAGTGGGGTGTGTAGGACATCACGATAGGCACTTGTCATCTCCGTGAAGCTGCCCACAGTCTTTGGTCCCAGCAGTGACAGTCTCAGGTGGTGGGAGTGTGACAGCCAGAGTGGATTCTGGACAGTCAGACAGGGAAGTTTCCTTAACATATATTCATCTAAAATTACAGTGAGCTTTTATGACCCATGTCATTTATGATCTACATGCTTTGTTGGGAAGCTTGACAGGCAGAAATAGGATCTCCAACCCAACACAATGAATCTGCTGGTAGAGTTGGTATATTCCCATTCTATATAGGTGCTCTCAGATTTTACTATTTATTACTAAATATGTGAGTTAGTCTAGGATACTTCTTATTTTCACTTCATTTATAAACCTTAAGCCAATCTGCAGATCCTCTGCTCTTTGAAGTAAAATGCTTCCTGCTAATCCTTTTGTTGGCCTTCATTCACATTGTAGTGGATTTGTTATGATATTTTCCAACAAACTTTTAGAGAATGACAGGCACTGTCTCAACAATTGCAATGATTTTTAGGGAAATTAAACTTTGAGTTGATCTTAACATTATTAGCATTTAGCATTTAATATTAGCATTTAATTAAGCTTTCTTTGTTTTAAGCTCTTTTCAAAGAAAGGAGGGAATTAAGTCATGTCACTGTCTTTAACTTGCAAATAGCACTTAGATACCTCCTCTAATTCAAGAAAAAGCAGCAGGTATTTTGAAGACAGTGTACCTTTGATGAAAGGAGCAATTGAAATTTTACTGATTGTACCTCACAGGTGAATTCAGCACCTGGAAGCCAGAGCTGTCTTGCAAATGCGAAACTAGCTAACATTTGTCATGGTATGTCTCATTCTAGTTCAGTTTCTTGTATTTCAGTGTTTTACAGCACTATAGATGATTTTGAGCTACAAAGTAATGCATAATGGTTTGAAATTATTTGGGAAATGATTTTACAGTAAAAACATGGGGTTTTTTTGTCATACAGTGTTAGACAATATGAAAGTGTGAAGTACATTAATGATGAAAAACCAGCATTGTATTTCTTGTTGCTCAGGCATTCGCTGGTTTTCCAGGTAGAGCAGAGCCTTAGGCCACCTTCAAGGAATATTTGCTTCAGGCATTTCTCATGTTATTGTCTTCTGTTTGACTGTGAGCCATACAAAGCCTGAATGTCATGAAAATTATCAATATTCTAACTATTTACACTTTTTATATCCTTTCTTTTGCACTTGAAAGGCATCACTGAGGTTATTATAGGTTGTGAGCTGAAAAACAATGACTAAAGCAGATATTAGCAAAATCAAAATATAAAGTCCAGTTTTTCACCTAAACTGTTTCTAGACCTAAACACTCAAACAATCTTGAATGAAAGCATAAACAGTTTTTATGCTTTAAAAAACATAGGAAGATAAAATTAATGGTAAAACTGTTCCTTAATAGTGCTCAGACAGGCAGGAAAATTTACTGATATATTTTCATCCTAAATAAATATTAATTGGAAGATATATGTTTATATATACAAAGCAACAACAAAACAAATAAGAAAATAATATATGACCTGGACATTTTGAATTAGACTTGAAAGTTGATTGGTGATTATTTCTCAGAGACAAAAGCAAAATCAGTTCTGCATTTGATTCAGATAACGTGTGCTAGATTATTTTGTTCTGTTATTTTAAAAAGAGAAGGTAAAAGATTTCAAATTTGAGAAAGGAAGAACATTTTTTACATTTTCAGTCAACCTGAATGCAAATGGCCTGCTTTGCTGAAGGCAACGACATGGTAAAGCTCTTCAGTTTTATACAACTTTTTAAAATCAAGCATAATTTCAAATACAATTTGAAATTAAAAATACCATTTTGAGTATAATTCCAAAACTGGGGAATGTAGGTTTGAAAAAATATCATAATCTTAAAACACAAGAAGGTTGCTTTGTGTATTGTGCTGTAAAAAGAACTTAAAAACTAAATGTCTATTAAGAAAACACACATGTAGATATATTTAACTAAAAGATTCATCTGTTGGGATAGTAAAGGAATATCTGTTTTTTTAGGATTATATTAAATTTTAGGAAAACAAATTAGGAAAAAAAATAGGGTTATTTTGTTTCTTTGTTTTTTTCTAAATTGAGAGATAGTGAAAATATTAGCTAAGACAGACAAATAATGCAAACCTATAAATTAAAAAGAATTACCTATTGCAATAGGAAGAAAAAGTCATGAATGATATTGCGTCTTTATTTGAAGCATTGGTATTCAATCTAAAGAGAAAATTTGAAGAACATAAAGACTAAAAGAGAATAAGAGATGACAATTTGCTGGACATTTGACTATGAATCTGCAGTTAAGCCTACACCATATAACCAGTAATGTTCCTCATAAAACTAGTAATGAAAAATACTTTGGTATACTGCATTTTGTTACCATACAGTGAAAATCCACAGCTAAAAATACTGAGGATCAAAAGGAACCAAGAAATTAACTGCAAAATGGTCATGAATTTGTGCAGAGGTATAATTGAGTGTAGGCAGGAAGGAGACATGAATAGCCCAATATTTATAATTAATTAAGGTTACTGATTAATACTTCTGTGATTCCATGAATGTCTAATGCCAATTTTTGTTCTAAGAAGACATGATTATCATATCAAACAGCTTCATGAAGAAAAGGCTAGTCATTCTATAGACACCGGAGAGATGGTGGAAGAAGAGGTACTTCCAGAAATGAAAGATATTTACTTAGTGTCTTAATGATAAGATACATTTCTGGAAATAATGAAATTGCATTTAAAAAAAAAAATAAAAAACATGGTGCAGAAATCTTTTATATTTTTTATGACTAGTGGTGTCTTTGAAGTGGTAAAGACTCCAAAAGAAAACTGCAGCATATATTTGGAGATTCTCCATATAGACTGCTCAAAATTCCAGTAACAGGAGGTAAGAAAGAGAAATGGAATATTATTAGGTAGATGAAATGAATGAATGATTAGATTATTATCATACAAATGGCTAGGTGTCTCTATAATACTTGTAGGTGCTTTTAAAAAAACCAATAGCTCACATCCAATCAGTATTTCAAACATTAATCAGAGGAAGGACCTGTAACTGATTCTCTTTCACTCAAGAAGGCTCATTACAGAGCTTGATTGTAATATTAGAACTGCCACTGAGATGTATCAGACTGACATCTGAAGTGTCTTGTCTGCTAGAGCAAGAAATCAAAGCCTGTGATTTCATTAATTCATGTTATTAATTTTTTGTTCTAATTGCAAGTGGTTTTGCACTAGAAATATAAATATGGGGGGAATATTTTAATGTTAGAAGTAGATTTCATAAAAATATGCTCCCTTTCAAATGATTTAAACATTTTAAAGATTTTAACAAATATTTAAAGTAATTAAGTCTTTGCTATGAGGTCAACTTATTCTTTTGGAAACTTAGTAAAAGAGATAAAGGATTGCTGGCTTGAAACATTTTGGGGGCACTGTGGGGGAAGGGACAGGTCAGGCCTTGCCCTGGTGATGCAATGCCCTGTTCTGCACACCCCACCTACCCAAGCCTGTACCCCAGCCCTGCAGTGGCCACCAATCCCTGGCACACCAGAGGAAATGCTCCACACCTGCCTCTGGAGCCCCATCCCAGCTCCTGAGTAGCCAAATGACCACAAGTCCCACCTGGGGACAGGGCCCAGGAAAGACAAAAGGTGCTTAAGCCCAAGCATGAAGTGAACATGTCTTGATCCCATCTCTTCATGGACTTTTTCTTAGTAAAGCTCCACTGGAACCAGGAGTGGTAGCTATACTTGTTCTTTGCTACATCTTTTCTCTCTTTCTTCTTCTAATTCCTTCTCAGAGTTTTGAGTAATGTAAAATCGGGCAGGCTTGAAGTTTGCTAAGTCAGATGTGCCAAATTAATGATTTGTAAAAGTTTTATGTTGACTGAATGCTGCTCTAAACTTTTGCTAAGGTTCTCTGATTTTCTGAAGTTGCCAGCAAAGTTTTTTGTTGCTTTGACCTTTAGAGAATATCTTGTCTGTATTTCTCCTGTGCCTCTAGCTCAGAGTACATAAAAAGCCATAAAACTTTTTAAGAGGCTTGTCAAGCAAAGTTTTGGGGCCTTACAGCCATTCTTGGCACAAGACCAGAGAACTAGTGGGTTTATTTTGTATTTTATGTGGTTTTTTCCAATGTTTTATACAATATAATATATAAGGGTTCCTAGAAATACAGAGGATTCCACTCTCCTTGTCAAATACCATAATAGCAAGGGCACAGCTAATTTTCTTTTTCAGCTTCTTTTATCCCAACTTCAACTCCTTTTCAGAATAATATCTCATCTGAATAGGAAGACTAGACAACTGTTTATGTAAAAATTTCTCTTTGCTATAATCTGAAGGTTGGCATACAGAGCAGGGCTAGGATGGAATGAACTTTCCCCTCAGCAATGTTTATAGTGCTGTGCTGTGTAGCCAGGACGGTACTGATATCACACCTCTGTTTCAGCTATTCCTGAGCAGTGCTCATAACATAACAGCACCAAGGTTGTCTCTCCTGCCACTCCTCACTCCTGCTTCGAAGGCCAGGAGGCTGGGGCTGAGCAAGAGCTTGGGAGAAGACATAGCCAGGGTTCCTGAGCCAAACTGACCAAAAGGTTATTCTGTGTCTTATGATGTTGTTTTCTGAAACAAAAGCTAAGTGAAAAGAGTAGGAGGGAGGTATTTGTAATGAAGGTGTTCATATTCATAGCACCTGCTACACATCCTGAGGCCGTACTTCCCAAGAAGAGACAGGATATCAACTGTTGTTAGCAAGTAGAGAATACATACTTTTGTTTTCCTTTGCTTTCAAGTGTATCCTTTGCCTTTCTTCATTAAACTGACTTTATTTTAATGCACAAGCTTGTATTTTTTCTTTTTTTTTTTTTTCCTCCTGTCCTGCAGAGGAGGGGACTCATAAAGTGGATTTGTGGATACCTCGTGGGTAGCAATCTAAGATCAGCCCACCACAGTCCTGTTTAGTGGCTGACGTGAAGCACTTGAAAATTTGAGAGGAGGACAGTAATTGGGAGAGGTAGCAGGCACAGTATGGATCAGCCATTGCCAATGACATAATAGTTGGGATTTTCTTTGCTTGTGTGTGATTATGATGAAGAAGCAAGGGGTGAAATGAGTGCAACTAGTCACTCTTTGTTGGTGTTATGATGTTATTTTGACTTAGGTGTGGAAACTATTTTTTGCTAAATATATCATTTCCATGTCAAGATTTTTCATAATTCCGAGGCTACAAGAGTGGCTTTTGTGAAAAGACACCAGAAGCTGCTCCCATGTTAAGATAATTTCCATCTGGGTCCAAGACAGCACCACTGCTGGCAAAAGATGAGTCCATTAACAGTGTTGGTAGTGCCTCTGGGATAATATATTTAGAAAGGGTAGAAAACAGCGAAGAGCAATGATAAAATTTGAGGGAAATGGTTCTGCTGACACCAAGGTCAGGGAAAAAGTATGGGGAAGAGATGCTACAGGAGCCAGAGCAGATAATTTCCTGCAGCTCAAGGAGCACCCCATGGTGAGGCAGGCTATTCACCTGTCACCCATGGTGGAGGAGATATCCATCTGCAGCCCATGGATGATCACACACTGGAGCAGATGTGTGTGCCCAAAGGACACAGTGATCCCATGGAGACCTCACACCAGAACAGGTTTTTGTACAGGACCTGGGAGCCCAGCAAGGACCCACACTGAAACAGTTTGTTCCTGAAGGACTCTGCCATGAAGAACAGCATCCCGTGGGAAGGATTTACGTTGGCGAAGTTTGTGGAGAATTGTGTCCCATGGGTGGGATGCCATGCTGGAGCAGGGAAAGGATATGAAGAAGAAGAAGTGGAAGAAAAAAAGTGTGATGTGATCATAACCCCCATTCCCAGTCCTTGCCAAAGTGCTCGGGGAAGAGGGAGGAGGTAGGTGAGTCAGGAGTGAAGATGATACTGGTAAGAAGTAGGTGGAAGGAATTTGTGTTTTGTTTTGTTCCTATTTTTTATTCTCTAAAATAAAATCATGCTAATTCTATCTTAGCTGCCTTACCCCACATGTTTACATATATATATAAATATATATGTATATATTAAAAAAAAAATATATATATATATACACTTAGGTGAGTTGCTATTAGACAAAGTATGACTGTGCATATGCAAATACTGACAGCACACGTTGCAAAGAAGAGTAAAGGTGTAAGAATACATGAGAAATATACCTCATGGTTTGTGATTTCATGTGCTGAACCAGATCTTCACCTTTTTTAAATCAGTTCATAAAAGATTATGTAGAAATCTTTGAACTTCTCTGACTCACTGCTCAGATACACCTGCCTTAATCACACCAATGCTTCACGAGCAACTGAAAGGCCAAACTGCATGACAACTCAATCTACTTCTCACGGTTATTTTAACATGTTGCCAAGTATATTATTCTAACTTTAGTAGATGGATGAGAATTAACAAAAATGTATTCAGCTTTTTACAGAAAAAGTAACAAGAATACATGTGTTACAATAATGCATTCAAGCTTTTTTTTTTATGAAGTAGACTATACTACTATAAGAGTAAAAATTATGTGAAGGAATTAGAAACAAATAGGTGTTAAAAATAATTATCATAGCTTATATTTTAGTTAGAGACAGAAGAGGAGCTGAGGCTGTGACAGGAAACTGTAATTCTGGGGTACAGGATGCAAGTGATGGAGTCCATTGTAGGGACTGAATTGTGAGGTTTGAATTCAATGTCATGGTAGAGGCTTACAGCAAGACTGTAGTGTTTAGCTCAGGACAGACATAAGGGCCATTTTCCCCATAGAAATAATTCCTAGGTCATAACTATTTTGCAGAAACAATATCTGAGTATTCAGTTTGAAGATCTATTGTAGCAATTCTGTTGAAAGACTAGGTATATTATCCTGATGGCATACATTTTACGTAGCACCACTTTGAATGCCATAACTGAATTTTAGGTTTGCATGGCCAGGTTTTGGTAGTAGGGAGGCTACAGGGTGACTTCTCTGAGAAGAGTGGAGTGAGAATATGTGAGAGGAACTGCCCTGCAGACATTGAGGTCAGTGGAGAAGGAGGGGAAAGAAGAGGTGCTCCCTGTGCCAAAGCAGCCCATGCTGAAGCAGCTGTGCCCCTGCAGCCCATGGAGGCTCATGGAGAGGCAGAGATCCATCTGTAGCCCTTGGTGGAGACCCGTGCCAGAGCAGGTGAGTGCCTGAGAGAGGGCTATGAACCTGGGGGAAGCCTCTGCTTGCCGAGGCTCCTGGCAGGAACCTGCAGACCTACAGAGAGAGAGGCCCACAGTGCAGCAGGTTTCCTGGTAGGACTTGTGATCAAATGAGGGACCCACACTGGAGCAGCCTGTCCTTGAAGGACTGCATCCCTGGAAGAGTGACCACATTGCAGAAGTTTGTGAAGAACTGTTGTCCATAGGATGGACTAATTTGAAGAAGTCCGTGGAGGACTGTCTCTGCTGGGAAGGACCCCATTCTAGAGCAGAAGAAGGACTCTTCTCCCTGGGCAGCAGCAGGAACTGCCTGTGATGAGCCGACCATAACTCCCATTTCCCATCTCCCTGTGCCACTGTGGGAGGAGGTAGAGCTTGGGAAGGAGGGAGGGGTGAGGGGAAGATGTTCTTAAGATTTATTTTACTTCTCATTATCCTACTCTGATTTTGTCAGCAATAAATTCAATTAATATCCCCAATACAAGTCTGTTTTGCCTGTGATGTTATTTTGATCTCTCATGGATCTTATCTCAACCCATGACCCTTTTGTTACATTTTCCCTCCCCTGTCCAGTTGAAAAGGGGAGTGAGAGAGTGGCTTTGGTAGGTAGCCAAAATCCAGCCTGGGTTAACTCACTACACTAATGTAAAGCATTTGGAATTGGATATGAAATCGAAAGTTCCTAAGTGTTTGACTACACACCAATTCTGGCAGATGTATAGTTGTTTGCTATTTATCACAGTACTAAGTGAATGTCACATAGAATTAGCAGCACCTATAATTTTTGTTATCTGCAGTGCGATATTGTACTTCATTGTAGCCTGTGATTTTGTTGCAGTGGATGTTACCTTTTGCTTTTTATTCAATAGTTGGGGTAAGGCTCTATGTCTAAAAGAACATTTTAGTGTTGAAACAGATACAGAAAAAACCCCCAAAACACATAAATAAACAAACCCCAAAAAAGATACTTGCTTCGCCTTGTCTTATTCCCTAATTGACTTAATTTTCTATGGATTCATCACATCTCAGAGTGGACAAGCACTACAACTGCTGCAGCAAAGTGGAATACTACAACCATATGAGGAGGGTGGCATAGATTTACAAAGGTAAGGATTTAGTTCACTTTTCTGTCACTGCAAGAACAGAACAGCCAATAACTTAACAGATGCCCCTATATTATTTAGAAAGGAGGTGCCTCATCATGGACTACTACTATCCAGCATTTTGTCAACCTATGGTTTTTTAGATGTATCAGTCCTAGTATGCCTAGCTGTTGTGCTTTAGTGTGCATTGTCACTAGAAAGATTATTTGAGAATGAAGAATCTGTAACAGCATGTGTTCCATCACCGTCAAAAATGAAATTTGCTATTTTTGTTTCCAAACAAGAACCTGGGACTTCTCATCTTGTATTGCCAACCTTGTTTCTCTTATCTACTTATTACCACTGAGGCAGACAAAAACAGCTACAGAGAACATAGGAGGAAAAAGATAGGAAAGAAGGACTCACAAATGCAGTTAATACTTGAAAATCTTAGTTATCTTAAAAGACAGACACACTGAATTAAAAAAAAAAAAATCATGAAAACTTTACCTTTAGAAATAAAATTAGAATTCACATTTTACTAGTCTCTGATGGTTATAGCTTCTGAGTCATAGAATCATGAACTTGGTCAGCTGCATGAGTGCCCTTCCAGCTCAGCATATTCTAATTTCTGGCCCTGTACCAGACACCCCAAATGTCACACCACGTACCTGAGTGTTGCTTAAACACTTCTTGAACTCAGACAGGCTGGTGCTGTGACCACTTCCCTGGGGAGCTTGTTCCAGTGCTTAACCACCTTCTGGGTAAAAAATCTTTTCCTGCTATCCAGCCTAAACCTCCCCTGACTCAGCTTCATGCCATTTTTGAGTCCTGTCACTCATCATCAGGGGGAAGAGATGCATCCCTGACCCTCCTCTTCCCCTCATGAGCAAGTTGTAGACTGTGGTGAGATCTCCCCTCAGTCTCCTCCAGGTTGAACAGACCAAGTGACCTCAGCTGCTCCTCATAAATCTTCTACTCCAGACCCTTCACCTTCCTTTGGCCCTCCTTTGGGTGCTCTCTAATAGCTTAATGTCTTTTTTATATTGTAGTGCCTAAAACTGCACACAATATTCAAACTGAGATTGCCCCAGTGCAGAGCAGAGTGGCATAATTACCTCCTTTGCTCAGCACGTGATGCTGCGCTTAATGCACTCCAGTCTCTAGGCTTTCGAAAGCAGAGAGGAAAATAAAGGGGGACAAAAAGCAACTGATGTAAAGACCATTGCCTTTCCCCCCTTCTTTCTCTGCATACCATTTCAGAAGTCAAAGGGAGCCAGGGAGCAGATACATTTCAATTTTTTTCTGGAAAGACAGATGTTTCAGTACTTAGTACTCTAGCATCTAGAAATAATCCATATAAGACAAGAAGAAGAGCAAAGAAAAGAGAGGGATATATAAACCAGAATGTTTATGGAAATACTTCATGAGCAAGAGTATAATTGGTATCTTTATTTCTTCTTTATTTATTGAAAGTAAATGACCCAGACTTATGGCATTTTCTCCCTCTTGCCCTGTGTTTCTGGCATCTAGAGGCTGCCACTAACATCAGGTTATTAAAAGAAAAGCTGTGAGAAGTCTTTGTGAATGGAAGGAAGTGAGTTGTTGAGGGAGACATAGGAAGCAGAGACAGCACAAAGTGAAACAGGAGATTGTAGTGCTCGAAGCTAAGAGAACCCTCTGTCACTATTGGCTGCTTCAAGCTGCAGCTTCATTCTGACTTTCAAGATGCAGCAGCCTTAAGGAACTAGAGGAATTTGTGAGAGGTGCATTCATGAAGTTATAGTGTGAGGTGAAAAGATGGTGAAGTTGGAACAGGAACTGGGAAAGGAAGGGAATAATACAGAAGGAACAAGTATCTAAGTCTCAAAACAACAGTTTGTCATTATTTAGTGTGGCACTCTATTCAGGTGGGAAAGAAGCAAGGAAAACTATAGAAACCAAGGGTAAAATAGTGTAACAGCAATCAGTTTCTAGAAAGACTATGACTAAGTTCCTATATTTACATCAATAATTTCAAATCCTTATTAATAGATCATAATTCCTTTTATAGAATGCTTTTCTTTAAAAAGGAAAAGGGATATTTTCTACTTCCTGCCCACCCATCTGCCCCCTCTCACCCCCCGCCCCCGAACAAAGATACTTTAGTAGGAAACTAAGAATTGAAATGTCCTGTAAACTGCATACTCGAAAAGGAGTTATTGCAGTAATCACTGAAGGTATTGGTTACTCAAAGTAGTAGATGTCCCACTGTGTCTCCTGAATGGCTGAAAACAGTCTTCACTTGCAGGAGCAAGCCCATGAGTTTCAGAGTTAACAATGGGCTAATGAGGGAGGGAGAGAGCTTGATGTGGGAATATGGACAGCCAAACCAAAATTCTTGCCCTATCACAAGTCCCAGCAATGCTATACTGTCATGAATAATAAATACTCCATCTGAGTCCAGATTAAATGCAGAGGTTTGTCCCTGTCAGGCAAGAGAAAGGTACTGAGACAAAACACAGTCTAGGAAAACAGAAAATCTTTATCTAGGTGGACAAACTGTGTGTCCAGCATATTCATATTACGATAAGTTTTGCATTTAAAATAAGTAGTCTGTAACTAAAATTAAAGCCTAGGAAGATTACAAAGGGGTTTGAAAACAGTGACTTGTGCCAAATGTGTCTTAGCATAAATTTCTATTTTCATAATTTCTTTAAGTGGAGCATTTCAATATCAGTGTGTTCCCTTTCAAAATGGAATGGAACATTTTGATTGCTCAATTTAAAATTATTTTCTTCTGTGGAATGTCCTTCACATTATATAAAAGAGCAGAATTAGATGTAATTTATCATCTTCTACCTAAATGCATTTTCTTATTAGCAATAATTATTTATCATGCATCTGTGAAAGTCTAATAAAATTTCGGGTGCTTTTGATATCCAACAGAGAAAAAAAGGTGAACCCACAGAGTTTTATAAAAACAGGATATCTGTATTCTGTTTGTTTCAAATGTATTAAAAAAAAAAATACTGTTGTAATAATTCAGAGCAATTATTTACAGCCCTTATATTTTCCAGTTTTCAAGGAACACCATGGAGTCTAGTCAGTTCTCCAAGCTTTTGGTCTGGGAGCAAGTAACACCAGTTTCCAAGAGCTACCCAGAAAAATAAAAACACTAAAATAAAAACACATCCGCAGGGAGAAAGAGTTCTGGCACAAAATCTATCCTAGGGCAATCAACTGCATAAATGTAGCTAAACATCTGCCATCTGTGAAGGAATTTGTCCAGCGAAATCAGCAGCATTTCTCTTACAAAACACGCAATTGCTTCAGGATGTGATTCTATGCAGGTAAATTCAGGATATCTAAAGCTGTTGCCAGCCTGTTATCTTGAAATGTCTGAAATGGTGACTGCATTTTGTGTGGCAGGGTTTACTGCAGAAGCCGTAACACAGAGAAGCTTCTCGATGTTTATTCCAGTGTTCAAGTGACTTGTTTACCCCTGAACAGATGGTCTTTCAACCACAGCATACATCAGCTGACACCTTTATTGCCCTAATAAGGATCAGGAAGAATCACCAACAGGTTTCTATCTTGTTAGCACAGTGGGATGTGCAGGCTACAGCATAACGCTGCTAAGTGCCAGAGGTATCAAACTAGATGGATCCACCAGGAGTGCAGCAAACTGATCTGCCTTGTTGTGTTGTCAGAGCCCTGGTCTTCTTGGCATTGGTGCTGGGAAAAAAAGGCTTGTGCTTCTCTCCTAACAGGTTTATTGATCTACAGCATTTCCTGATTTTTCTTTGCTTTTACAAGGTTATATAATATATGTAGCTCAACCAGGGGCCACAAAAGTTGTGGGAAAGAATATTCACTGCTTGAATGGGATTTGTTCTTTGAATTACATCAAAAACAAGGATGGCAAGACTTGTGGAATGGGTGGAATAGGTGTCACTCCAATGGGAATTGCCAGGCACTTGGGAGAGGGGAACAATCGTACTTTGTGTCACCATGTGGGTGTGCACCATGGGTAGATTCTAGGCTGTAGTCAGTTGGGGGGAAGGGAGAAAGATGCATCCCCAGAGCCATGAACAAGACCTCAGAGAGAAGGGTCTGCACCTGCTGTAGCATCCCACTATTCCTGGTGCACACAACAGCAGAAAGAAGGTCAGGACTCATAGTAGAGCCCTTTACACTGCCATTTGTAGCTCTGTCTACATGGTGTGTTCCTTGGATCCAGGACAAGATTTGGGGCATCATGTTTACCTTTTCAGAATGCATTAAATGTTGCATTGCTTAGAACTAGCTTACAGCTGGCCCAAAGAAACAAAATGCTGGAATACCTGTGTCAGGATGCTTGGTCACCATTTTCACTTGTTTAGTTTAAAAAATACCTTCCATTCGTTTGCATTACCAATGACTGTTTGTGCAAAAGTAGCCCTTTTTCCATCAGCAATGGCTGATGCACAGCAGACTTCCAAAACTAATAAAATGTATTTGCCTTAATGGTCTTGTCCTCTTAAATACACAAAGGCAAAAAATTTTAGAAGAAAATGCAAGCAAATTTATCTATCTCATCTCTACAAAAGATCTGACTAGAGCTACATAAACACTGTTTGCATTGTGCTTGTCTTCTGTCCAAATACATCCAGCAATTCCCATGACCATTTTCACACACTGCATTTCTGGCATCCATGTTTGTAGAAATGATGCAGCAAATATAAAGCAAAGTTCTGGCAGTATATATTTCTGAAACTCTCTAAATATTTATTTGTATGATTATTCACTGTAATTTCAAAAGTAATTCAGTCAGACAAATGTTGTGTGCTGTAGTTTCCTGCTCAGCCTAAAAGCAGCCTGAGGTGCTGTTTGCTTTCTCCTGTCACCTTGACAATGTCTTAACTCTGAAGGTGCACCATTGAAGATACCTTTTCTCTGACACATCTGTCAAAATACAATTTAATTATTATTTTTCTTTTTTAGTCTTATTAAAGCAGCAATAAAAATATATGTAAAATAAATTATGTCAGCTGGGAAAGTAGGATTCCTTTCACAGGTAAAATCTGCCCCAGAAGAATTCCAAAAACTAAAATCATGTTAGAATCACTGTATGAATAAAAGGGGAGTATTTAGTGCTTTTAATAAAAAAATTGTATTCCAGAAATAGTTATACAGCTTATAAAGGAGGAATATCAGCATTGTCACCAGCAGTGACAATACAGTAGATTCTCCTAAAAAAAAAGAAAAAGTTCTCCCAAAAAGGTAAGCATTTGTCAAATCCATATAACTTGAACTTCAATCAAAAGTACTGTCCTTCGATCCCACATTGCTGCTGCCACAGGGATGTCTGGAGCTCGGGTAGTAAGGCACAGACTGCAGCACACTTCCCTTTCTGCACCAGTTTAGGGGATGTTAATCTGGTGCTGACATCTCCTTGAATTTTGATGACACTCTGAGTGAGGTGATCCTAGGAAGCCTTCTGCATGTGTAAGATACTGAAAAGGCAGAGCATTCTAAAATTTAATAACAGCAATGATATTTTCTAATTATTATTGCTGAAAAAATATCAGAAATTGAATTAACAGATTTCAGTTCCCATATATTGTACTACATCTTCATGACTGCTCCTTCTTAAAAAGAAAAATTTTGTACTTCCACTTTTTTTTTTTTTATTTTGGTGAAGTACATCCCATATTTACAAATTACAAACAGCTATGATTTTGTTCCTTCAAGTGCTAGTAAAATAACACTTTTGGGGCTTACTGACATCAGTACTTGATTTTTTTTATAAGAATTACAGTGGTTTTTTTTATTTTTGCAGCATTACTCAAATGAGAAAATCTCTTCTATAAGCCCTGTTAACCCTATATGTATTCATATTCTTCTTCCTGTATATAGGCATGCACATTTTAAGATGCATTCCTTACTTTCCATTAATATAATTTATTGGAAGAATGTGTATTTTACATAAAGCAGATCCACTGATAAAAATATATTTTTGTAGTTATTCTCATCAAAGCAAGATTCCCACTGTTATGAAATATATTGTCTTTGCAGAATTCTTGCATGGAGCTGACATATTGGACAGTTTCTATAGGAGATCTGTCTTTATGAAAAATGAGTTTTAGGGCATCTCAGATGAGCTGAGAAACTATGTTTAGATGACTGAATCAGGTGGTTTGTTAAGTGACATCAATGTCACTGATGATACTTGGATTTTCTAAACACCAGCAAACAATTAACAGTTGACAGAAATATATTCAAGTGTCCAGTAATAGTCAAGCCTCCAAAAATCTTCACAAGTTTGAGGATACTGCTTGGGCCTTATGGGAGGTCTGAGCAAGAGAGAGGACAAGGACAATAAAACCAGACTTCTTTCTACCAGTTGCTGATTTGATAAATATCTCTTGGAGCTGGAGTTAGGTGTCAGGTGAAGCGTCTGAAGTGGGTGAGAAGTAATACATCATATAAATAAAAATGAAACTCTCAGCATCTGACAAAAAAGTGCCTGCAGTGCAATACCTTCCAGTCATAACTGATTCTCTTAGTAGAAAAAGGAAACATACTGAAAGACTTTTAGCCCTTCACCTTGCCACAGAAAATAAAAATGGCTTCATTCATGATAGAAAAACACTGGCATATGAAATACAAATTTTCCCTCAAAAAAAAATATAATTTTTAATGCAAAAGAAAGGCAGAAAGCAGCTGTAGGATTGTTTAGCATTCCAAACTGACTTGCCCACTTCAGAATGTCTTTTCTAAGTGAATATTTAGTAGTGCAGCTGGCATTGTTACTGATTGAAGAACTCCACTTATCACATTGAGCATCTTACTATCCTGGAAAAATCTCTCACAGCTTCCTACTCAATTTATCTATCATCTGAGCTCAAACTTCTTATTTATTTACTTTTTTTTTCTCTTTTGGCTTTTTTCTTTTGTTTTCCTTCCTTCCTTCCCTCCCTTGATCTCCTCCAATCCTGTTGCCTTCCCCCCTCTAATTTTCATCTCCCTCTACTTTAACTTCTCCCTCCTTGACCTTCTCACCCTTGCCTTTACTCATTCTTCTCTTTAATTTTTAACAGGTCTGAATATTTGTTTTCGAAATAACAAAAGAAGAATAAAAAAACAGCTATGGGAAACAGAATTAATTAATTTATAACCACTGATTTATAGAAAACTCTAAAACCTAAACATGTGCTTTAGGTTTAGGGTTTAGGTTTAGGGGCTAAGATAGAATTATTTGTGTACAAACAACCTCATCATTAGAACAAACTGTAACACGTACTTCAACAAAATGTAGTAATTTTTATGCATTTGAAAATAGGGTGTTTTGCTTAGCACTAAGGTGATGATGGTGATGGTGAAGCAGGAAAACAGGTTATATAAATCTAGAAGAGGCAGCAAAAGGATTTTCAGAATATTAAATAATTTCCTCCAAAAGGCAACTTTCCAAAGGGCATAAGAGAAAATTACTTGTTAAATCTGTGTCAGAATGGTTTTTTTCATGCTCAGTTAGTAGTGCATCGTACTCTACTTGTTCTGCTGTGTTTATATGCTTAAGAGTTCCAGAAAGCTGCTCTCTTTTTAGCCCAAATGACACTGAAAATATAATTTGTATTTACAGCGAGTCATAAAAATAAGCAACTAAATAGAACTATCAGGAGCAGCCCTATCAGCAGATACATGCCCTGTAAAGGTAAAATATGCATGCACTATATTTAATCCTTTAATTTCAGATACAGATTATCACAATTTAAATAGGTTTTTATACATCAATATTCCTGTCTCTTCACCAAATTCAGTAATAAGTTTTATATTATTAGAAATGACATGCATTGATTCCTTAGTGAAGCAGAGATCCAAATGTAACAATAATCTCCATAGTAAACACACATGACACCCTCTAAGAATAGAAAAAAGAATTGTCGTGCTGATTCTTTTTTCTTTACTGTTTTCCTTTTCTTTTTGTTAAACAGAGTATGCTTAGCTAGCAGTATGCTCACCCCTCTTGCTTTATTTTGGAAGTCCCCATATCATGCTATGCCTCAAGCCATTTTTCTTTTAACTCAGGTGTGGAAAAATTAAAAGGGCCAAAAAATGCAGTATGTTGCTAAGCTCTTATTGCTGCTGAAGATAAACCAGAGGCAACCTAAAGACAAGTATTTGGCAACTCAGCAAAAATACCTCATTTTTTTGCATGATAATGTCCTATTTTTGTACAGTACACGTAACTTCACTATTATTATTTCATAAATTGTAATAATATATTAAACAGGTAAATATAGAAAAAGTACAACTTTAATGTATCCAAACTCCATTTATAAACATTACCTTGGATATTTTATTTGAATGTCAGACAAGCAAACATTACTTTTACAAATGAGGGGTAGCAAAAGCAATATCTTTCCAAGAGAAATTAGAATAAAAACTTCTGTGTCATCATCTATACTTCAGATGCAATTGTTAAAAACCCAGATTCTTTACAAGGGACTTGAGGTATGTGCTCTGTCCAGCTTCTTGGACAGTATTGCATTTTGTTCTATATAGTAGTGCAGTAACAGACACAACAAAGCTTTGATTTTAGGAGGGTTTCTGGCTACCTTTCAAGTGCTCTCAATTATTATTAAAACCTCAATCTTAATATAGAAAAGATGCATTTATCAACAGCCTACCTATGTTCTCAGAAAATAGTCTTCTTTTGTGAAGTGGAATCATGGAGTGTAAAAAAACTGTTCAATTGTTATTTTGGTATGAATTATTTTAGGTAGATCCTACTTCTCCTAACCGTGTAGGCTGAACATTTCATTTCTACAGGAACAATTTCATTTTAGTGTTAGATGTTCCTTCAATGCAAATTCCAAATTTAAAGGATGGTTAGAATCTACCAAATAATCAGAAAGGAAATAAAAGAAAAATAAATGTGTGCAGCCTTCACGGACATCGTTTCTGTTTGTTTACTTTTCCTGTTGCTTAATTTTGAAGGTGAGGAGGTGTGTCTTTTCTGGATGCTTCACTTCATGAATCAGCTTCATTGGAGAATTACATTTTGTACTGTGGGGTGAAAAATAGGACTTCCTTTCAGACCAAAGTAGATGTTGGTTACAACTTGTGTCTAAATTACACAGCTATGTGCTTTTGAAAACAAAATTCTAATCTAAAATCCATTCATTATGTGAGTAGATCTGTGCTTTAATTGCTGTAACAATAACAAATGCTGCACTTGCTTAGAGGCAGAAGTTTCCATGGATGAAAGTGTATTTTGCTTCAGAGTGAGACTGGAATGAGAACAATATAAACTCCTTATTTTCTTGTATTTCTGTTTTGTACTCTTATGTTTCATTTTTCATTTTGACCAGGTTTGTCTGTGTACTTTCTGTAGTCATGTTGAAAAATCAACAGTGTAACAAAATAAGGTCTTTTTTTTGTCGGCATTTAGGAGAAATGTCCATTGCATTTTGTGAAGTTATTTCATATAATAATTTGAAACTGGAGAGTAGAATAATAAAACACAATAAACAAAGTTTGTTTTTCATTAGCTGATGAACTCAATAAATCAGAACCCTTCCCCATAATCTCAGAACCCAGGCAGTATTGCTGCCACTGACAGCCCACTCGGGCAGAAAATATTGCTGGTTGTTCTCCTGGGTACTCAGTACTTACAGTCTGTGCCCTCCCCCAGAATGACAGTAGTCTCATGTGGCCACTCCAGTATGATCCAGGCTCAGGATGCTCAGCAAAGGCGATCCTGAGGATGCTCAGTGAACAGAAATGGCTGCAGGACAGGTGCTGGGTTGGAAGGACGGCTCCAGAGGACAGAGTGGCACTGGAGAGGATATCTCTGCCCAGGAAAACCACTACCCTGTCCATGTGCTCAGGTAGGGCAGCGACAGGGAGGTGATGAGAGCTTCTGGAGCATGCATTGGTCTGCATGGTAGAAGACAAAGCTTCCCTGGGAGCAGAATCCCAGGATAGCTAGAACATGCTGCAGCACAGCTGTACATCAGTGGCAGTGTGCACTGAGGAGAGGGCAGAACAGAGCTTTCAACACACCGGGGACATTGAAATACCTGCTGCTCCAGCAACTGGAAATCTTGACCATTTAACCCCTTGGGGAGGTCAGAAGTGAATCCTCAGCAGCATTTTCTTCTCAGAATATTTCTTTCCCTTCAGAGCAGTAAAACCAGGAGTAAGATATCCAGAAGGGGCTGTGGATGTGGAAAGAGTGGCATAAATTCAGCCCACATTCTTCCAGAGGCCAGGCCATAATTCTGACTGGCTCATCCATCTTCTTTTGTTTGTTGGTTTTTATTCTCCAGCAGCTCTGTGGTGACAGTTCAATTCCACCAGGAAGATCAAGGGACACTCAGTGTCACTGCACAGCAATATGACTCACAGGAGCCCAACCATATTTTGGCTTGCTGCCTGTCCTCACCTGGTGCTTGCAAAATCTCTCAGTGATACCCACTGGCATAGCCTTCTCCTGCTGCATGCCTTCAGTCCCAGCTCTGAACATAGAGAGAGCCCAAGGAGCACAGCTGGAACACGAGAGCCTGGATCAAAGGGCTGGGCAACCATGAGCAATATGGAGCTTAACAAGACCAAGTGCTGGTTTCCAGTTCTATGATCATGGTTATGAGCACTCTGTCCTCATCCATGACAATGTGACTGTATTGATATAGGAGAGAACTTTTCATCCCAGAGAGAAATACCTTTTAAGTTATGTATATGTTAATATACTGGGTTTCAGTTGGTCCACAAGTCCTATAAATACTTTAGTAGAGTTCTTTAAAATGTTTAGTGCAGATGCTGGCAGAAAAAAAATTCTAGTTTCCTTATTAATAGCCATCCCAGGGAGTTGTCCTTCATCCTGTAAAATAAAATTAGAAAATAATGTGCTATCCAATAGCTGTCAGCTGTTTATCTACATAGATTTCTAGTGCATTTTAAGTCATAAACTAAGAAAGCACCTATCCACAATTTCTATGTGGGAAAACAGGGACACTATATGATATTTTTATATTAGGCCTATACCAGAAAGCATATTTTTTGCAACCAAGAGCAACAGAATGTATAAATATTCTAATTAGAGATCTAAGTTTAGGATAGCTATCTTGACAGTACAGATGTGTGACTGAGTCATTTTAAACTCTAAGTGTTCATTGCTGTTAAATCTATATGCTCATTCCTACTTTCATAACTAATCAAGTTGACATTTCATGTTTGAGACATGCAGATTTGCAGTCTGTCTGCTGACTCCTTTAAAAGTGTAATAGCCGTGTGATTAAACATTTCAGGGGGATAAAAGATGTTCATGCTCTATGCCATGTTATCAGAACTTAAATGAGTGAGTGCTTAAAAAACAAAGTAGGAATGTGGAGTTAAATGCAGGGGTTTTTTAATATCTGCATACAGAATTGAAATAAATAATAAAAATTTAAGGCTTTTATAAAGTTTTTTAGATAAGAAAGTCATTCAAATATCATAAAACACCATAATAGTTTTGTTTGATTCCCACTGAGCTAGCATACAATATCATAATAAAATAGAATATCATCTACTTAAAGAGTTTGATAGACCTTTTGTTTCAGATACAGTTTTGAATCTTGAAAATGTCTATATAATCTATTCATCCAGGGCATCACTATTTTTGCTTTTTTATATTTTAACTAAAAAAACACAGGGGATCCTGACAACTACTAGAGTTGTTCCAACTAAGAATTACAGTATTAGGTATTTTTCAATTCAAAAGTGATATTGTTAAAAATTATGTGTCTTGGATATGAGCTGAAAAGTCTTAGCATGACTGACTTACCTAAAAAATCTGATGAGAAATTTTCTTGATTCATTGATAAGATACAGCACATTGATGCTTTTCATTATAGATTTTTTTCTGATACAGAATTGAAGGAATTAGTCCCTTGGTAATGGTAATGGCTCACTGAGATGACTGTCCACCAAAATACAGGTACAGCATCCGAATGGTGGTTCTGTTGTTATTAAATTCTAGCTACAAATAGATGATTCTGAGCTTAGAGTTATAAATGGTATGCTTTTACACAGGAGAATATGCAGGTACATTAGGATTAAATTAATATAAATACTCTTCTTATTTTAAGAACTGCAAACTTATTTGCATTTCAATAAATAATACAAATTTTAATATATAAAAGCTAAATTATTTTATATTAGAAGACTAACAAGACCCCTCAGAAACCTTAGATTTGAATTTTGATAAATTACAACTTTTGCTTACCTTGTATTTATTCCCTATTAAATTTAGGTAAGACCTTCCTCTGCTTTCTTTCATTCACCTATTGTTCAAATCAGAAAGAAGATGTGATTAGTGCATTTTTTCAAACATTCAGTTTATGCATCAAATAGAAAGTTTCAAATAACATACTAGGAAACTCCTTGCATTCAACCTGATTTATATTTAGGTGCTCCGGGTACAAAATTGCGTTTGGCAATAGATGAAACAGAAGATGGTGACATGGTAAAATATGTCTGAACAGCTGTATGAACAGCCTGTAGCAATGTAATGCTCTGATGCCAGCTTCATTTAGACCTATGGAGATGTCTGCTGAACCTTTAGTCTCATCTAAGGCTGCTGTATGTCCTTCTACAAATATATGAAGGGAAGCATAAAGTTTTCTGCTACAGTTAATGCCAACATGCACTTGAAACGTTGTGGTAAACAACACAAACCTAGTTTTAAAATTTATTTGTAAAAGCATGTTAGAAAACATAAAAATATCCCCAAGTAAACTCTTCAACAAGGAAGATTAAATCATCAATATCACATTACTCCTGGAAAAGGAACCTTGTCATTAAAATCACCCTGCTGGTTGGGAACTGGCAATACTGGCAGCTGGGTGTGACTCTTCCCAAAATTAAAACACTCAATCTTAGACTCAAAGGGGAAATACAAAGGTGAACACAACAGCAAAAGATGGGGAATTTACCAGGAAGTATGTATGGAACATATTTAATTGATTATTATTAGCATTTTCCACAATAGTATTATTTTATTTACTTTTTTCTGTAAAAATAAAATCTGAATTTATTGATTTGACAGATTTTTTTATCACTTGCAAAGTCCCAACTTGCCCTTTTTTTTTCTTTTTTTTTCCTTTTAAATAGAAATTTTTAGTGTTGCAAATACACATCATATGTTACATTGAGATGTGTTCTATCTGCCTGGTCCATCATACTCTGTGTTGTATAGGTAAATTAAGTGAACCAAGCTACACAGTCACTGATTTCATACAGGAATATACACATGATACATACAGTCTTATATTCCATGCATTCTGAACCTAAAATGTGACAAAAATCTCATTCCACAATATTCCTGACCTTTGACAGGAAGCAGTTCTGCAAACACAGTCTTTCCAGGTGATTCACATTACGTACTGTCATTTTAAAATTATACTCCTCTTACACACAGTTCCTCATTCCTCCCACAACATTCTTTTTTGTGCACAACTCAATCTTTAGACTTTTACAGTCCAAAAATGAACACCAAATTATCAAAATAGCTAAGGAAATTAATTCTTACTATGGATTCTATGGATTTAGTCCTCCTTGTATCATATACAGAACTCATCTTTGTCTCATCTTCCCCTTTCACTAATGCCACTTAAGAACACCCTCATGCCATCCATTTCCACAAACAGCCATTGTAGCCTGTGAAGTACCCTGATAGAAAATATGTCAGGTAGCAATCACAGAGGTATCGGAACTGCCAAATAATGTACAAAACATAAATAATTTTGGACTCTTCTTCACTGGAGTGCTCTGTTAAATATGGGAATTAAATAGCAAAACGAAAACATAAACTGGTAATATCATTCTGGGTAAGAGTTGACTCTAGGACAAATTCTGAAGAATATATGTGTTAAACTGCATACCTTCACTTGTACACACATACACCCACATCCCCACGCACTGGCACTTATGAAAGTTACTGACATGTATTCCTATATAATCTAAGATATACTCTTTTTTTTTGTATATGCTAATATGGGTAAGACATAAAGGTACACTTAAAAATTTTAAAGAGTCTTTTAAATCATCATGTTTTAAAACATCTGTGGTTTGTTTTGTTTTCTTTTCTAAGTCACTGCATCATGATTATGCTGCTTTTTAGGATGTCACTCTCCTGACTTTTATTAATGAGTTTCATTTGAATTCTAATGAATTTTCAAAAAGGAACATACTAGTTTAATCTCAGATGTGGCTAGTATATTCCTTCTGACCTCTAGAGCACAGTGTCTGGACTTAGACAGAGAGACTCGGTACTGATTTTATCAAGCTACATAGTGAACACAGAGAACTCATAGACTTATTTTTTGGTGATGTTGATGCTAACTCATAAAATCAATTCATTTCAAAACTAACAAATTGCTAGACCATAGTCATAACTTTTCTCTACCAAGGTTTTTGATTCATTTAGCTATACCATGTGATTTTCATTACTGTTAAGTACGGTTAGCCCTTGTATATAAATGAAGATGGAAAAGGCAGAATACAAAATAGATTTGTCATAGTTTGAAGATGTGAAAGCAATAATCCTATTTAATTTAGAAAGATATTGGCCTGGACTGAACCTTTCTCACTAAATTTGGTTGTCATTGAGCTTGTGGACACTTCTCTGGTTTTGCTAAATACCTTTATATATAATAATATGTTTTAAATAGTTATATGGCTAGTCCTCTTTCAGGAGTAAGCTAAATGATGGAACAAAGAGAATGTCCTTACCCACAGAAAAACCCTAGCACCTGACAGGTAGGTAAATTGGAATGGATGAAGTAAATGTAGGGTTTTTCTAACTTACAAAAAGATGGAAGATTGACTTCTCATAACCTCCCCATTATGGTGACTATATTGCTGGGCATGCATTAGGTTTTGCTGCTCTTTAATGATTTGTATCAAGTAACAATCTTAAGCACAGGAAATCTTACACACAATTTTGTTTTCAGCAAGAGAATTCAGGTGAAGTTAAAGCTCATATAGATGAATCAGTCAGAGCTGATGTAGGTGAACCACCGAGCTGAGCAAAAAAAGAAAGAAAAAAGTAAAGAAAAAAGATAAGAAACAAGTACATAATATTCACCCTGTATTATTTTGGAAAGGCTGTTAAAAATAAATATAGGAAATTCTTGAGCAGGTTGTCTTCCTCTGGACAATTTGAAGAGGTATCATGAAATTGATAACATATGGAGATAAAAACTAAAAACCTGCATGAAGTTTAGAGGTCATTATGGTATTTTCTTAGTTGTACAAGGTATTCTAATAGCCTCTCTAAAGCCTAAATAAATCAGAATTAAATGATAGAGTTCTATCATGCTTTGATATCAACCACATGCTCTTAATCATATTTCATCTTTGCAGAGATTGTTATTATTTATTATAGAAATAATATAAGCATGTAAGCGTTGTGCAAGAACAGTTTAACCAGCATTATAATCCCTACTAAATTTACTTGTACTCTGGAGAGTTTTAAAAAACATCAGTGACTGCTATTTTTGAGTTTATATCTGGTCCTTCCACAACCATCTCCATGTGTTTGTTTTTTCTAATTATACTTCCATTAGATTCAACTGCAGAAAGAACTCTAAACTTCTTAATTTGATGAAGACTCTACTTAATGTCTAGAAATAAAAATCTTTTTTGCTATGTCCAAGATAGAGTAAGAAGCTTTCAATTACAAAATAGCAATCGATGATGAAAAAATAATCTGAACATTTATTTTGTTTATCACTGATGTTCTCCAGTGCTACTTAAATGCCACTGAAGTGTGTGGCTAAGAAACAACTTTCTATAAACATAATCATCCATAAATAGCTAAATAGATGACTCTGCATAGCTGTATAAATAAAACTCCCTTTTCTTGTCCAACTAATCATGTTTGGGTACTGAAAGACCATTAACACAAAGTGTTATCCAAATTATTTCAAATATACCAATCTCTCATTTATGGTTTCACTCAACTTCTGGACTTTGCAAACTGGAGCTCAGAAGATTTGTGGCACATCTATAGTGACATGGAAAACAGAGCAAGGAACTGATCCTCATACTAGGATCATTTAAATATTATTGTGTTCCCTTCCTCTATTTTGGACAAACACAAATAGGTTTGTCCAAGCTGGGATGTAGGAACAGTTATGGGGATTGGTCACCCTACTGACTGCTTCCAAACAGTACAAAAAGGTCAAGACTGCTCCAGTTTCAACAGTTTGTATCTTACCTATTATTTCAACAGAATCCAGAATCCTTCAACGAGACAAACTGGACTCTCACCCTTAATCACCCCGAATATCTACATCTCTCTCTCCTTCCATCTTGCAAAATGGAGTCTGAAGTTCATCATTTATAGATATCAAAGTGTTTGGGCTGCAAGAGAAGAGAAAACAAAAAACACACCAGCAAGACAGTCTTCTCTTAGCTTTGTAAAGACTTGCATTTCTCTCTCTCTCTTTTGTTTACCAGCATACACACAGTCTCCATGTCTTCTTCTTCCTATTTTTGATGGATTCACATCTGAGATGAAAATTCCACTGAACTTCAAGCAAAGTTTTGATCTTTAAACTAAACAGGGAAAGAAAAAGAACACCTTCCCACCCCAACAACCGCAAATCCTCACCAAGACCAAACAAGCTTTTAAAACTACTAAATCAATATCCTTTAAATAGAAGGCTTTGTCTCATTTCTCTGAGATATATATTGAAAGTTAATGTCTTTGTATTGAAGAGAGAGATAATTCAGTCCAATCTATTGCTCGAGTCAGGACCAACAAAGTAAGATCAATCTTCATTCAGCCAAAGTGGGAATAACTCCAAGGGTGGAGATTGTGCAGCCTGGGTTTTGATGTGCTCTTCCAAGAAAACTTTGTTTTCTTGTAATCACACATCAGATAGTTGATGTTTAAATTATTAATTAATTAAAACCCCTTTGGCTTTCTTGTTCCTAGTCTCAACAAACCAGGATGAAATTCAGTAATGGCTATGGGATTTGGTCCTTGTAGGTACCTCCAACTGAAATAAAATAGGCAGAAGCCTTAAATAAATGTGCAAAAATATCTGGTTGAAATTTGCAAGGAAAATTGTGAAAAACATTCACACAAGCCCCAAGACATCTTTTGCTCTACTGATAGTTCTCTACGTAATTTAAATGTAATTGGAATAGTTTACACTGCCAGTATGATGGAAATAAGTCCCACTGTAAATGATAATATTTAATATTTTCATCTTAACCTACCTCAGGTGATTGAAGAAGCTAGTAGGCATTCTGAAATGACATTAATATTCATCACATTGTTGGAAGACCATGCAGAATTATGAAGAACTACATCTTCTTAGTGAAGATTTTTATTCTTTATGATGGCTAGCACTGTTCTATCAAAAAAGTAATAACTCCAGTTAGTCCAATTTGGAGTGAATAAAACCACAAAAACATTGCTTGGTGGGCTTATGCATATTTTTGTGGTATTTACATCTTTCCAATATGTCATTTATTATTGTCTGTTAAAACATTTTTTTTTCTACTAGTGAAATTCCTACAGGTACAGATATTTTGAATGCTTGTAATACTAACAACGCCAATGTTAGAAGAAAGAGATTGTTGTTTTTTCAATAATTAAGCATTTGACTATAAAATCCTACTGTGCAAGACTATATTTTTAAACACTGAATTTCTTAAAATTCAAAAGTAAATGTTTGCTTGCCTTTTGCACATGCGAGGCAAGGAAATTTTCATACTATGTTAAAGGCATTTTGCTATATATAACTTCTATTTATAATGCTTAAATGAGTATGACAGGAAAAACAAGACCAGGAACCTACATGCACAATTGCATTTTAAGAGTTTCCCCTTCTATCAGTAGCTTTGATTACTTGTTAGAGTCTTCACAGTGACCACCCCATATTTCCTGTGAATATAACTGAAGAGGACTGATTGACACCGACTGCTACCAAATTAGCATTTCCATGGCAGCCAACCTCAATTACCATCAATGATGGGATGCTCATCTAGGAGACTCTGAGCAGCATTGCAATATAAACCAAATCATCTAGGTTACAGCAAATGCAAAAGAAACACTAACAAATAGAGAGGGAAAATAAAGGAAAAATAATCTGATGTCACTGTCAGTACAAGCTGCATATTTGCTGCTATAAGCAAGAATTAGTATCATTAGGAAGTAACAAAACATGAGACTTTTGTTCTTTTTATTTTCACCAATATATGTTCTAAATTTAATTCTTTATGTTGTAAAAAATGTCTTCCAGAAATATTTACACAAGGAATAGGGGTTTTTTTGTTTGTTTTTTTTCCAAAGGTAATGTGTTCAGGTTCTTTTCTTGTTATCAGTCTCTTAAATTTTGAATTACTTATAGATCTAGGAGATTCAGAAAACTTGAGTAGACTCAATATCTTCATTTTCTTTGAAAAATATGTTTCTGATGATAACCTTGTTAAGATGTTTGGGTTTTTTTTTCTCTGCTTCTCTAACTTACTGCCATTCTAACCTGCTAATGTTCTATCAACTTTCAGTTAAGATTTGGATTCAACATCTGAAATTAGGTAAAGACCTGAGCTACATTTCTCCTTTGAAAACAAAGGACTCCAGGGCCTCCACCTTGAAGAAGTGTTGCAGGAAAAGCTACCAGATTTCTCTTCAGATGTGACTCTAGGATGCCAAAAGGTGGACAGAGCTAATTTTTGAGACAGTCAAAGTGGGGAACTTCGAGCTCTTCAAACCAGTGCAAGGTAAGATGTTGTGATGCTCAAACGAAAAAGTTGGGAAGGAGAAAGTAGGCAAAAAGATTTATTTTCTTTTCAGTTATATTTTCAAAATATTTTTCCTTTAATTTTTGCAAACTTTCTTTTGAAACATAGTTGAATGTACAGTACTTGTTTATGATAAACCTGCCTACAGTATTTGAAGTCAATACAAAAGGATTACTAGTTACAGTAGGGTATAACTAAATTAGAGTGGAAGTTTAGACTTGACTACTGAGAATTTTAACAGAAAAGTAGAATTTTCCTGGGCTCAAGAAAGCTCATGTGTTTGCAACCCCACTGACGCCAAAACATTCATATTTTTGTTTGAACTCCAGCCAAGACAATGGTTTTGTGACCTAGCTAAGACTTAATGTGTTGTAATAATATTAGATATTATGGTTAGCAGGATTATATGTTTTTTCGTTGGCCAGAAATAAACCTAGTTTATCACTTTATTTCCTTAGATGTTGAGTTACCTGAATTATTTTTGATTTGTCAGGCAGACATAGAAGTAAGACCTTGTTCAGTTAATACTGAAATACGAATTTTTATTTGTTGCATTTTCCAGCCTCACAGGAAACCCATAATCTAGGGGTTCTCTCCCCTGTTCAGTAGCTATAACCTGAAAGACTGGTATGCAAGGTATAAATATCTATAAAACTGTGCATAAGTTTCCCTCAAGTATGATTACAATTTGAAATATGCCAAAATATAACTGGTGTTGATAGTTTATATCCAATAGGTTAGTGTCAAGTAGTTTAGTTAAGCTGCATCATCATTTTCTGTTTAATCAGTGTACATGGGACCTGAAGGGAATACATTCCTCTCAATAGTCTATAAACCCAAGCAGGTTCAGAAGCATGCACATGTACATATTCATTTAGCTGCTGGGGAGAATCAGAGGGGGAGATATTCTCCTTGACAGTATCTATAATACTAAATAAAAAGTGCCAGAAGCCTGTGCCTATCCCCAAGGCAGTCCATCAGTTTATACTCTCAGAGTTTAGACTTAGCCTCATTATACTGGAAATTGTTATTGCTGAATACCGCTACCTTGGAAAAATCCACTTGGAAAAGTATACAGATAAGAACTAGGGAATTAATTTTTAAAGTTCTACGTAACTCATATAAGTAGCACTTTTTCCAGGTTTATTTCTTGTGTCAATCCTGTGACAATTTCTGTAAAGGGCATGAAGAATTTGCATCTTCCTTGAGCAACAGAACAGATATCCTGATAAATAGGTACTGACCAAATTTCCAGTTTGCCCAAAAATTCTGATGGTTCTAAATGTGTTTGTAGTTCAAAATCTGTAGATTCCCAAACAATCAAAGCTCTTTTTTGTGTTCTCCTTTTATATTCTCCCCCATGGTGTATCTTAATTACCTTCTGTTTCCTTATCATAATATTATTTCAATAAAGTGTGAGAAAGGTGATGTGTCCCTACACACTTCTTTTTTAAAGTAATTGTCGTCTTCTTACTGTTAAAAATTGGCTTCCTAAAAATTAAAATTGCTTCAGAATTGACTGCAGTATTATATAGATTGCATCTGACACCTCTGGAAAGCTTGTTTGTACCCCAGGCATCTCTATATGTGCCTGCAGTACTGATAGTATGAGTTACGTGGGTAAATATTTACATACATTCTGCAAAATGTGCCGAGGGGGAAATCAAAAAGCAGAGTTTTCTCTGCTGGAAGTGAAGGGGAATTTGCTACAGAGAAGCAGCTGCACTGATCAGGCACAGCATGCTTAATATTGAAGGAATTTCTCTCTCTGTCCATCCTGTGTACATTTTCTTGCAAGGACTCTGACCCTTATTTAACATCTTGCTGTTTCTGCATTATTACTGTGTATAAAATATTATGCACATGTTGACAATAATTCTTTCTTCCTTATTTTCTAATACTATGTCAAGACCAAATTCCTGAAGGTCTCCTGGTTTTGCCCATGAATTTCTACATACTTGTCCTTTCAGGAATACCTATTACAGTATATTCCTTGTTACTTGCAATATGTTGGATTAAGGGTTTAGAGGGGCAAGGGGGTGGTGGTTGTTGCTGTTTTGGTGGGGGGTTTGCTTGTTTGTTTGTTTGGGGATTTTGTTGTTGTTATTGTTGTGGTGGTTTTTTTTGGTTTTTTGTTTGTTTGTTTTGGGTTTTTTCAGATTTCAAAATGTGTCTTTCTTCCAAAACTCAAAAAACACTTAAAATTTGATTTTCAGTTTTCCTTTTCCATCTCCCACACATATCCTAGAGAAAAATAATGCAGTTGGAACTGATATGTCTCCATGAATGTATTTAATCTACGAGATGTTTCTACCAGCTTTCTTCTTCCTTTTTTTTTGCATTACAAAACATTTTTTCTTTATGTATTAACATAATTAGTCATATTCAGTTAAACAATACAATATTAGAATCCTTAGTTTGGACATATAAACACACTGTTAAAAAAAAGAAGAATACAAATTTACTCAAGTATGTTTATATTATTAAATATTAATTTAAAATTTTAAGGATTTTTCGTGTTTATAATTTTATACATCTGCTGGTTGGTGGAAACAACAGTGAAGACAAGATATCTGGATATCTACAGATAAGAGTATTCACAATTATATAGTATTAAAAATGTAAAATTAGGTGTAATTCACAATATGTTTGTTAGATGAGACAAAAAAAACTAGCTTGTTGGCAAGTACCCACTAATCTTGTTAAAATGAGAAGACGTCCTGCTCTCATGGAGTCTCTGAGAAATCATTTGCTGGGCTTTGTTATGTCTGCTTTCATTTTGGAAAATATTTGCTAAGAAAATTTAGAAGCGATTTGGAGTTTATAGAACTATTAAAAATAAGCAAATACCAAATTAAGAAAAGATTGATTAGACTAATATTTCAGAACAAACAAAAGAATTTTGATTAGTTTCTGATTTAGACCAGAAAAATATGAGTGACTTGCTAGAGAATCAGGAATTTTTGCTACTCCTGAAAGATTACACACACTGTTTTGTCTTGACTTATAATGGGATAAAAGTCACCTCTGTCCTTAAAGCTTTGTCAGTGCTTTAGAGAAGATAGAAATTGCTCATAATCAGCATGCTCTCAGAGGTCTGTGCTAACACAGTCGTGTGGTGGCTTCTAAACCAAAGCTTTGGTCTTATGCCCAGGAGAAAGGAATCTGGTCTTTCTATACAAGTACAAGTGAAGATACCCAATGTAATTTTGTTCAGTACCAAATACCTGCATAAAATATGAAGTGTATTATATTCATAAAGTCAAATTAGATAAAGTGATGTTCTCTGTTGACATTGGTGTCCATGACTGTATCATTGACAAAATAAGAGCATAAGGAATGAACAAATAAACTGCTTCAAGCATTAAGGCCAGTTAAGACAGACTACCTTACATCTCTATTATTAAAGCTAGTCCTGTGTAAAGCAGATTTTCTCTGGACATAACCACTTGGATGTTCCAAAATGGAGTCAAGAGAAAAAAAAACTGTTTAACACACGGGGCAGCTGGAGTCCACTGTTTAGAAAAGTTTGTTGGATACAACTCAAAATCTGGGAATTGATGACATATTGCTGGATTGGATAGTCAAAGTCAGTTGAATGTTAGCACAAATGAGGTTAGCTAGGCAAAGAATAATAATTTATTTAAACAACAATCTATTGCCTATGAATGTTAATTCTAGAGAGAGGATTTAGTTGTTTAAAGTCTGATTGGAAAAGCTGCACAGGAATGTAGAGGATAATATAACCCATTAACATAGCTGTCCAGATGGCTGAACTTTTGTTTCAGTACTATGAACTGTGAAAATCAAGTTCAGTAGCAGGCAGAGATGCCAGTACATTAGAACTCACAAGAGAACATAAATCTTGAGGCAAGAGCTTTCAGTTTTCATCTCCTATGTACATTTCCAGCTTGACATATGACATGCGATTTGGGCCTAACATTTTTGTCATGTCAGTCCAGTGAAGGGCTAAGAGAGAATTGGGAAATAATTGTACAAAGAGACATTGACTAAAATTCCTATTAACAGCAAATCGGAGAAATAAGGGGGTTGTGATGGAAAGAAATTATAATATTCTTCTGTGTGAACATTTCCTACTCACAGTGAGCAATCATTGAAGCCTACTGTGTTCACTATTATGAAAACCATTTATGCATAGTTAGAACTCCTATGTAAAATTGACCAAATAATGAAATGAAAGCTGTTCTGAGTAACTCTTTGCTTTACTCTAAAAAAAGCAGTTAATTGCTTCCGGATATATTAGAGTTTATTGGTATTGTACAGATGTGTATAATCACAGCTTTTCCCTGTTTGAATAGCAGCCATCTGTTTGTCTTTGAATGATTGCAGCATTTAATAAATACACTTCTGTCTGTATCTGAGAAGTATTCACTCTTTCCCTGCCAGTGGAAGCAGGATGGCAAGACACAAAATGATCTTCATCTATTAATACCAACTAATGTATATAAGTATTGTAACTGGCTATCCTGTTTTTGATGAGGTAGGTTTAGTTTTCTTTGTGGCAGCTTATACAGGACTATGTTTTAGAGTTGTGCTGTAAACAGTGTTGATAATACCTTTATGTTTTAGCTGTTGCTGAGCAGTGCTTGCACAGCGTCAAGGCTTTATCTGCTCCTTTTCATGCCTTCTCACTAGCAAGTGGGATAAAGATGCATAAGACGCCAGGCAGGGACATACCTGGGACTGATGACCCCAACTGACCAAAGAGATATTCCACACATGTGTCATTGTACACAACAGCAAAAGCTGAGAGAAAAAGGAGGAAGGGGTTAATATTAGCAGTTATGGCCTTTATCTTCCCAAGTAGCTGATGTAGATTATGAAACCCTGCTTTCCTGAAGATAACTGCACACCTGCCTGCTGAAAGCAATAGTGAATGAATTCCTCTTTTTGCTTTTCTGGTATGTGCAACTTTGTCGTTCTCTATTAAACCATCTCTAGCTCAACCCATGTTTTTGCACTTTTTGCATGTTTTGCACCCTTAGAAATCTTTTCCCCATCCTTCTGTAAGGAAGTGAGTGAATGGCTGTGTATTGTTTACCTCCCTATGAGGTTAAACTATGACAACACTGACTTAGACCAATACAATATTTTTTGAAAGAGCTCCTAAAATTCAGTAAGCTCAACTGTGCTAAGTAGATGTCAATCAATTATAGCATTTATAGAAATTGCAGTTGATATTCTTTCTGTTTCCATGAATATGAGATAATTTCCTAAGAACTGCTTAGACAATTGTTGCATTATCCATGTTCTTATTATTTAGCTAAAGAAAGGAAAGAAAAGAAAAGAAAAGAAAAGAAAAGAAAAGAAAAGAGAAGAAAAGAAAAGAAAAGAAAAGAAAAGAAAAGAAAAGAAAAGAAAAGAAAAGAAAAGAAAAGAAAAGAAAAGAAAAGAAAAGAAAAGAAAAGAAAAGAAAAGAAAAGAAAAGAAAAGAAAAGAAAAGAAAAGAAAAGAAAAGAAAAGAAAAGAAAAGAAATTCGGTAATTTCACTCTTAAATGAACAGGAGCCTCAGAAGCCAGAATGCTACAGTAACATGTCATAGTTGTTACTGATTAATGTTGAATACTATTTCAGAAATATGAGTGAACTATAACCACAGAGAATATGCATGATTTTAAATGAATTAAACAGCAGTTATTTAATCTTTAGGTATTTTTTACCATGAAAGCTGAGTATATAAGAATGAACTCTTTATGCTTCTAAATTTCCAAATACAGGCATTGACAAGTATAAATCATGTAAATTACCAAAAAACTACTTTTAAAATTTTGACAGTCAGTAGGGGAACAATGGAAGATTTCATTTAGAAAAATTTTGAAATATGCAACACTCTGCATTAAATATCTCTAATTTTTTGCACTTCATTAACAGTTACAGTCAAATACAGAAATTTCAGATATCATTTTTGAAATAATATACTTAAACCGAAAATTAGCATGTACCTTATAATATATGATAGACAGTAAATTATTTTATGGTTGATGCTTTCAAACAGTTGCATTTAATTTCGGGCTTAGTGTTGTTAAGAACTACTGAATCAAAATCTTCTTAGCATCCTCAGAAAATTCATAAAGCATTCTGCTTTACGATGTGAAAATCATGAAAATGGTAATTTTCTATGAAGAACTCTGAGATTTGAGGCCAGTCTTTTTTAAAATGAATTTACCTGTCAAGGAGGCCATATGAAA
The DNA here is from genome assembly GCA_037013685.1 of Acridotheres tristis. Taxonomy (NCBI): domain Eukaryota; kingdom Metazoa; phylum Chordata; class Aves; order Passeriformes; family Sturnidae; genus Acridotheres; species Acridotheres tristis. Next base: position 69,503,302 of record CM072884.1, on the reverse strand, counting down.
AAGAAAGTGACAACTAAGGTTAAATAAGACGCACAGATGCTTATATCTGCAAAGCTTATCAGCGGAAGCATTTTGAGAGCATTTCAATCCCAGCCTTCCCCAGAGGCTTGTTTTTCTGGCTCTTGTTCTTAGTCAAGAACAAAGTAGAGCCAGTGCAGCCAGGGGTGGACCCCCTCCAGCCCGTGGCTGTGGAAGGAGACTCGCAGGCAGAGCTGCAGGATGGTCACAGCTGAGGTCCCCCAGCCCGTGAACTCTGCCTGAGCCTCAGTGCAGCCCTGCCCTGCCTGGCCCCACTGAGCACACCCCATAAGTGAGCTCCCCCCCTGGAATGGCCTGCACAGTGGCATGGACATCCCACGGCTGTGTCTGACCCTGTTCACCTCGCTGGGTCTGACCCTGATGCCAAAGCTCCCAGCACCTCTGCTGTTCCTGAAAATGTGCAAACTTAAAGTTTATACTCATCTGTCTTCCCACATGTGCAAAACAATATTCACAAATATTTGCAGTTTATCAAAGACTGTGCTTCAGACATGTCTAAACCTTTCAGATGAGACGACAGGTCCTAGTTTTAACTTTTTCTCATATTTAATCACAAATTCATATAATAATTTTAACCAAAACCTCTACAAAGGCAATAAAAATTGTATACTGTTTGACCTTTTTCCATGAACCCTAGTACTAGATACATCTTGCCTAACTTGAGGCTCTTCACTAACAGATCCTTCATCTAAGTTTTCAGTGGAGGAATACAGGTTCTTTCAGGGAAAGATTCAGATGCTATGAAGATGCTAATTCCTATCCTGAGGTGGCTATTTTCCTATATGAACTGTCTGTTCTGAATAAGACAATGTCTTAAATTCTACATCTTAGTGCCTAGAGATATCTCTTGGTCTTTCCTTTGAGGACAAGATAAGTGTTATGAGAATTTGCATGTGACTCTGAGTTAAAAGAATTCAAAATTTAAATACGTTTTGAAATATAGCTGCATGATCAATCTCCCTGTTTCCTAAAGAAGAAATTAATCTTTTATTTGAAAGAACACATACCTCAAATTTTGTGCATATTGAGAATGCATAAAGATCTTATACCCAAGCTACATATGAACAGCCATGACTTTTTTTAAAAGTGAGGGTATTAATTAATAACATACCTAATAATTATAGCTAAATTCCCCCCCCCTGAAAAACAGAACCAAAACCAACCAACCAAAAAACCCTCACAACTGTACAAGATGATCCAGACTAAATATGAATGCATAAATATCTCATTTAAGGAAGAAAAATCTTCAAATTTGAAAAGGATCAATTAACTCTTCAAAAATTTTTGGGTTCATTGTGACCTAAGAAGTATATGAGCACATCAGTAAACATAAATTCTGATAGAATGTAAAACAGATTGTTGTTCAAACATTTATTCCTTGAAATCTTAAAACAAAGGGCTCTTAAAATAATTGTGAGAGCATTTTCATTCTTTAAAAAATTTATGCTTTTAAAAAGTATACATCTAACTGAAAGTTCAGAATGCTATTTTGTTGGTTATGCAATAACTGCAACTGTTCTTTTCTGGGCTTCTTTTTATTCCTTAGATTACTGATATTTTTCTCAATTCAATTTTGTCTCAACAAACTTAAGGTTTGGGAATAATTTCATTTAATAGCTAGGCATTCTGAGGAATAGAAATTCTCCTCAAGTTTCGTAAATGTAAGAAAAGCCTCATGCAAAATCCATTTATTGAAAAAATACACAAGCCACTACATGATTAGCCAGTTGTGCATATTTCCTGCTCTACCATACCCTGCTGGCTGTGAGTCTTGTTTCTTAGGAAAGAATTTATTGGGGGTTTTATTTTTCATTTTATATTTTGCTCTTTGGTAATTTTTTTGTGGTAGGTGTAATTGTGTGTGATTTTATTTTTTTGAAAACAGATCAAACATCAAAGGCTGGTCACGATCTTTATTTTATTTGTTTGGTTTTAATTTAGCTTTATAAAATAGAACAGTTAAGAGAATTGAAGGACAGAAAATATTTCACAGTAGAGCTGGCTGGTTATTGGCTGTGAATGTGAGAGTTACCTTAACTGAGTGGTGGGGGAGTAGTTTTTGGTAATTACTTTGGTTAGTATTGATTTATTCTGCATAAGTATACAAAGTTTTGCTCCTTTGTCTAATAAGACAGGAGCCTAAAAGGAATGGAGACTCATGTATTTTATTATCAGTCATCAGGCACATGTTTAATGTGTGCTATGGATTAATCTGCACAACTCCTTCAGGTAGGGATATGGGTAGCAATAGCTGTAGGTATAAAGGGGAATACAAAGACTAACACACACACACACATAGAGGAAAAAAATGAAAGAAAGAAAAAGAGAAAGCTTTAATAAGATGTTTGTTGTCTGGTTCCTCTTAGAAGCCTTACCTTTCCTGAGGCTCTCAGCAGTGACTTCCAGCAGGGTTCTCATTAAAATAAATTTCTGTGTGCTTGCAGGGCTTTAAATTACACTTGTTAATGCACACGTTGCTCTGCATGTGAATTTTGTGGGATCAAACCCAAGGAGCAATTATGACAATAGATGTAAATACTAGAATGTGTGGAGGCCATTAATTAACTGTGTGGATGTTTTACTACAAATGCTTCTTATCACATGGATTCTTATGTTTTTCTCTCTCATATTTTCTGAACTAGCAGTCTGCTACTCATGAAATTTGAAAGAAAGGCAAAAAAAAATAAAAAAATTAACTCTTTTTATATTTTGTGAAAATAAGAATCCAGATAGAGAAGATAAATGTCTGTAACAGTCTTACTAAAAGTATTTTAGATTCCACTTTGAAGGGCAATACACACATACAAGATCACAACTACATAAAAACACTTTATCTTAGCTTACTCTGTGATAAAATTCACAGTAATTATAAACAGATTCAGAATAGAGAGAAAAAAAACCTCACTTAGTTTGATTGTTTTAAGGATAAACTATTGTTTTCTTGATAAATGCCAGTGTTTATGATGTAGGTGTATAGAGTGAATGTGCATATATAAAGTTGACAGAAAAATAAAATAATCCTACATATGATCTGTCATGTTGGTCTTTGAAAAGAATCACTATTTTTTATAGGTTTGATGTGAATTCTTGTTATCCTTCTGAGCTAGGATTATTTTCAGCAGTGAGACTTCATTTTCTTTGAACATAAACATGCAGAGCAGCCATTCATTACACTTATCAGGTCCAATATGTCTGGGTGCTTTAAGCACATATCATGCTTAAGCATATCAACTGTCCTTTATAAGGCTGTACTTTTAGACCATGGAGCATCTCAGGAGATGGAATCTGCTAAATGCATAAGGAAAAAGCTTATTCTGGTTTTAAATAGATAGTAACATAGCATAGGCAAGCCTATATAGTTTCAACATACAGCTATTTTACTTGAGAGCATGGCCAAATGTATTCTTTAGCTTCTCCAACACAAGATGGTCCTGCTAAAGAGTCTTTTTTGTTTCATATTGAAGTATTATATTTTTTCATGGCTGTAATCACTCAATCTATAAGCCATGTTTTCTCTTACACTTTTCAGTCACACTCTCTGAGAAAGAGTGGATGTATCATTAAAAATATATAGGTTATGGATGTTTTATGAGGTATGCTACTAAAGTTCTACAGGGAAAAAACCCCAAAATGAAACAACCCAGTGTTCAAATTGTACTTGTTAGAATTGTAATCTAATTGGTTTCACTTCTTTGATTACCTTTCTGTAGTATTTAGTTATATTCTAGTTCTTGGTTGATGTGTCCTCAGGCCATCTGAGATAGGTCAGCCAAAGATGTCATGTACCTACCTCAACTATTTCTGCTTTGTGCAACTTAGTCTCTCATATAATCATATTAGATAAAGCACACATACTGTAGATATTTCCAAAAGAATTACTGTGACAAGATTTCACTACTTGTTGATGGGTCAGAAGTGAGACGCAGACATTGTCAAAATAAATAACAAGTAACTTCATCCCACACACTTCAGTTTCCTTCAGTTTTCTGTAGAATTTTGTTAGAATCCTAGCACTTCTTTTTTTCTTCCTTGTACCTTGTTCAATCAACTTGGATACTCTTTTCTTAGCTATTGAGTCTGGGCAGTTTTTTTCAAGATGCACTACAGTTGTCTAAGTCTTCTGTTTCAGAAAGCTTGTGCCTCAAATATCTTTACTAGTTAAACAGACTTAAATGGTAAAAGGTATTCTGATAATGGAGTTGCACTGTATCTAGGTTCACTTGCATCTGAGCCTTTATCTGCAGTGAACATTTAAATATCGAAGGATGAATTAATTATAACACAACAGATTATTTCAAAAATTGTTCCACTGAAGGATTTCTAAATTTCCATATGTCTTTCCTGCCTATAAGGATGACTGAGCATTAGTAGCTCAGACATAGTCTATTTTGAAGATGCCTAGAATCAGATAAAGTGATGTTCATTTCCAATATTGGTTTAATGACTGTGTGAGAATTTACCCATTGCTTAATTTTCAGTATTAATTAATTATTTTAATTACTTAAATTTCGCCAGTGTTCACACAAACTGTGAAATGCCTGCCCAGGCAAGTGAGCGTAAGGTTAACAGAATATTTGCTTTATGAATTTAAGTTTTGTGATTAAAGCATTTATTTTGGATGTTGGAAGACTTGGCTTCTGATGTAAAACCTTCAGGAAACAAAACTCTCAGCCTAGAGAGAATAAAACTGTCATGGTCCACATTTTGGGAAAGTGCCCTCTTGACTAGGTTATAAAACATTCAGATAAAAAGGAAAGAGATTCACTGCAGCCAAGCATCCAGGTCCAGTTTTTGTCTTAATACTAGTTTAGTGCCTTCCCTTTAAAACTTTAAATATTCTGTAAAATCTGTCTGCATTATATATCTCCTTGCCTGAAGTGCAGAGTGTGCCCATACTAGCAGCAAGCCCAGCTTCCCTCCCCACCCGAGCACAAAGCACACACTGCAGCAGGTGCACACTGTCCCTACTCTGCAGCCCTTGAGGAGTGGTGTCCTCACCATCTAAGAGACATTTCAAAAATCACTGTACTCCTCCTCCCGAGGCTGTCTTGTGGTCAGCCAGGAGTGCAAGAAGCAGAAAGGCAGAGTCTGATTCTCTCAGTTTGAGCAGTCATGTGAGAAAGAGTGACATCTGTGATGAGACATAAGAATCCCCTTCATGCAATTAGTTTTATTTCATTTTATTCTGTTTTTCATACAATACTGCTGCAAAATTTTACGGTAAGGACCAGGTCTGGACTTCTTCTAAGTTCCATTCCAGTAGATGCTGTTGTTAGGACTTAAAAGAACACAATAAATTGTCTCAAACACTGACAAAGGAGGAAGTTCCCACAAGATAAACCAGCTTAAGACAGGCATAGATGGAGAAAACGAAGGTGTTAATTTCAGTCCTACATGGAGGTGATAGGTTTGGAATTAGCACACCAGGACTCCACTGTGCAGACTGTGGGAAAAGTACAGATGCAACAATAGGAAGATGCCAGGCCTGGTGAAGAAGATCTGGGTAATCTATTCAGACCAAAATGCCGACCATGGCAAACTGTGGGAAAGGGAGCAATTGCTTGCTCACATGCCACCCCAACTTGTGGGAGTAACACATATGGCTCTGGATATCTGGGACTTGGACTGTACAGAAGTGCATCCTCCAGAAAAACACTCTGGGGATCCACACCACAGAGAAGACCACAAGAAGGGTACCCATGGGGTGGTGACTGTAATTCTCTCTTTCTCTGTCCCCATCTCTCTCCCTCTCACATTAACTGTTAAAAAAAAAATCTATAATATTGACTTTGGCATATGGTCTTATTTGCACCTTAATTCAGGTAGAGGTATTTTTAATAACTGCACTGTAATACTATTTCAGAAGTGGGAACATAAGAGGTGCTTTTTAAATATTTTTTAGGAAAAGATGCAACTTTTCTCTATTGAGCAATAATCTTTAGATAATTGGTAAAGATAAACAGAATCTAACTTTCCAGAAGTGCTTAGTTTTTAAGGTAAGCAACTGTTACATGGTCAGTGAAGAGGCAGTGCTGAAAATCAGTGTGCTTAATTTCCCTTTTGAAGTGCTTATGACTCTACAGAAATATGAAGCTTCACTGCACTTCAGTTCTACTGTTCTCTACTGATTTCATGTTGACATATTCACTTGACTTTGAAGAAAGAAATATTTTATGTTACCCTAGACAACTAAAAATTATTAACTTACAAGTGTAAAATAGGCAGTAAGTCAAGGGCACAATACTCTTTTTTAGTGTTTTTTTGTTTGTGTGTTTTTTTAATTTTGTTTTTATTATTTTTTATTTTTTTCTGTAAATATGTGGGGTTTGGTTGTTGTTTGTTTTTTGTTTTTTGCTTTCTTTTATTTTTTGCTTTTTTTTTTTCAATGTTTTGTTTTGTTTTGTTTTATTAGACTTGTTGGAAGAATAGGAAAATAAATATTGAATTTTCATTAATGTATTCTGTATTCTGATCTGGATCCAAATGTTGATGAACTTCAGCAATGTCCTTCAGCAGTTAAAATCACTGAATCATATTATGGTTGAAGGTGGAAGGGAACTCTTGAGGCTACCTGCTCCTGCCACCCTGCTCAAGCTGACTGCCAAGATTTATGTCCAAGCAACTTCAGAGTATCTTTGAGGAAAGAGATTCTACAACCTCTCTGGACGACCTGTGGCAGGACTCAGTCATCTTTTACAGTAAAAAATTGTTTCCTGGTGTTCAAAGGGAACTTCCTGTGTTCAGTTTGTGCTCATTGCCTCCTTTTATGCCACTGAAGAGAGTATGTTATTGCCCAAGCTAATTGTTTAGTCCAAAATTATACCCTCTCACCCACCTAGCCAATCTATCCTAAACTACCTGTCAATCCTGCTTTGTGCCAGCCCCTGCTTGGAATTCCTCTTTGGAAATCCCCTAAAATTCCAGGTCTCGTTAGTCTATGTGACCCAGTTTTCCCCCCACCTCTCTCATCGGACAATATCTTTGTAAACCTTACCCTTTATCCCTCCTCAGATTTTCTCCAATTTGCTAAGAATTTGTACCTTCCCTTTGAACTTCCCCCATATTTAAATTGTTGCACCTTTGCCATTTTTGTGTTTTGTCCCGTAGATTCCCCAGAGTAATAAATCCTTTTTATCCTATGAAAAAGACCTCCCCCTCCTCCTTGCCTCCTTCGAACACACACTGACAGCCAAAAGGCCACGGAGCCACAGCTGGAGCCACATCTAAGGGCTCCTGTTCCCGGGGTGTGACCTGCTCTGTGCATGGGACCATAGTGGCAGAGTGAGGGCAGCTCTGGCCACAGTGTCAGTGCTTCACAATATTTCCAGACATAGAGGTGAGGCTCACAGGTTGGTCATTCTCAGGGTTCTGCTTTCTACCCTTTTTAAAAATAGGTGCAATATTTCCCCTTTTCCCGTCAGTGGGGACTTATCTGACTGTCATGACTTTTGAAATGTCATGGAGAGTGTCTTGGCAATTACTTAAAGCCTCAAAACTCGGGGATGCCTTCCATCAGGTCCCATAGATTTATTCATGTTCAGGTTCACCAGGTCATCACGGACCTTTCTTTACAGTGGGAGGGGCTTTAGTCTCCCAGTCCCTCTCTTACAATCCACCTGCTGAAGCAGTGTGGGAAGCAAAGCTGCCAGTGAAGAGTGAGGCAAAAAAATGTTCTTGAGTACCTCAGCATTCTCCTTGTCTCTCTGTATCAGTTTGCCTCTATGGATCACTGAGGAGGGTTTTTTGACCTTTCCTTTCTGGTTGACATTCCTATAGAAGCCCTTCCTATTAGTCTTTGCATGTCTTAATAAATTCAGGTCCAGATGCTCCTTGGCCTTCCTAATCTCATTTTCACACAACCAGACAGAATCCCTATACTCTTCCAAGGATCTGTCCCTGCTTCCAGTGCCTGTGCATTTCCTACTTTCCTCTTACTTTGACAAGAAGGTCTTGGCTCATCTATGCCAGACTCTTGCCTTCCTTTCAGGATTCCGTACACCTGAGAACCAAGGGTTTCTCTCCTATATGAAAGTTACCCTTAAAGATCTGCCAGCTCCATTCTGCTCCCTTGTCTTTGAGGGCAGTTTTGCAGGGGGTCCTATTGACTAATTCTTTGAACAGCTGCAATTTTGGTTTCCTAATATCTAGGGTCCTGACTTTAGTCTGTACCTGATGCAGAATAATTAGGACTGCAAACTCCACCAGTGCATGACCACTACAGCTCAGGCTACCTGCAGTCTTGATGTCACTGACTGGGTCACTTGCACTGTAGCTGGAACAAGAAGATTTTTTTCAATCAGTTCCCCTTGACTGGGTGGCCTGTAGAAGACACCAAAAACAAGAAACCTTTTGTTGCCTCATCCTCTAGTTCTCACTCAGAATCTTTCACTCATGTAAAATAACGATCATGCTCATTACTATTCTTCAGACACACCTCGTCATACTCTATCCAGTTCTTGATGTCTTTAATATTTGTTTAATATTAAAATGAGGATTTATTCTGAGGTTAAAGTGAGTAAACAAGCTTATAAAAAAGCCCAAGAGGTTCGAAATATACACTGCAGCATAGAATTGTGCTTCCCCAAGAAAAGATTTTAAGAGGAATAAGTAATTTTCATCTGAAAATTAAGAATAACTTTTTTTTCAAGAAGCTTTCCTAGAGGAAACACTTACTTTAACATAACATGCTTTCTTTCAATGTGCTTTTCTCTCTCCTTCATAAGTATGTTTATCAGAAAATTACGTTTGCTAACACTTGCAATATATTTACATATATATTTATATGTTGCAGAGCAGAATGAGTTAAACAACATGAGCAGCACAACTGATTTGTTAAAGCTTGTGCAGCAACAACCTTGAAGCTGATCCGGAAGATGAAACATCGCATCCTGATCATGTAGCAGTGTAACCACAGCACACGGTGAGCACAGTAACATGTAACCAATAAACATTAAGTGGAACATCTTATCGCAGCTTTGGAAAGCATAAAAAGAAGCCCTTGAAACCAATAAAGGTCACTGCATTAACACTTCAGAGTCTGTGCCTTACTCGGCCATCATTTATATTACTTTCTTAAATCACTACATCACTACTCAGTCTTCAAAACTGGATTTCATTTCAACTAGAAAGTCAGACTTCACATAATTTCGATTTATAAAGTTTCTCTAATTTAAGTTTTTTACATAGTCAAACAGATCTTCTAATTTTGCATTACAAATAGCAGTGCACATATTAATTGCTGTGTATTTTAATAAATTGATCTGACTCAGTTTTCATTATATTTTAGTTGAACATTTCTTGCAAATATTTTCTAAATCATGCATACATTTTTTATTAAATATCTGTTGTGATAGAGAGATAATTATTAATCGTGCAGTGTTTATGTAGCTTTTTCTCAAGTTTAGTAATTCAATATGGTTTCCTGAGCTTCTGTCTGCTGACACCTTTATGATTAAAAAAACAATATTACAAGGGTTAGAGAAAACTTCTTTCCCAAAAGCAAAATATAAATTCTGGTATTTTAAATGTGAAATAAATATTCAGGAATTGAAGGTATCACATTACAACTTGAGCATCGGTGACATTATCACTAAAAATTACTTAACTAAATTTACATGATAATGACTTACTCTATAAAAACAGTGTCTCATAGCCAAAAAATATCTTGAGGTTCTTCTGATCAAAGTGATGGCTATGTCACTGAATGTCTTCTATTTTTGTTGCAGTTGGAAAAAAAGTTAAGTCTAATTCTGAAAGATGAAAAAGAGGGATCCAGACAGTGCTATAACCCTGTAGTAGAAGCATAACTTCTCTAATTCTGTTTTATGCTGTAGACCTTTAGGGTAATTAGCTGGGTAAAGTCCTAATTCTCATTTTTCTTTCATCTTAGGTGAAGTGATTTGTTCCAAATGTGCAGATAGTTTTTTCTGTTAAAGTGGTGTCCTGGTTTTAACTAAGATAATTTTCTTTCTAGTAGCTGGTACAGTGGTAGTGGTAAGTGTTGTGGTTTGGATTTAGTCTGAGAATAATGTTGATAACACACTGATATTTGAGTTGTTGCTGAGTAGTGCTTACTTCTAAGTGAAAGACTTTCCTGTTTCCCATGTTCAGCCAGTGAACAGGTACATAAGAATCCAAGAGGGAACATAGCCAGAAACACTCCAAATTCTCTTCCCCATCCATCCTGCCTGGGTGGGGGGAGTGAGCAAGAGACTGCACAGTGCTTAGCTGCTGTCTGTGACTAAGGAGGACAAGTGGTTCTACAATGCTGAAATTTACACAGCTTGGCTGTACAAACTTTTTTGCATCCTTTTGATATTCCTAATGCATTTGATTTTAGTCTTCCTAATAACCAGTTGAGTAAGTATTAATATTTCTAGTCCTGTGGTAGTAAATTAACACACAGATGTTTATGTTTGACATAAATAATAATTTATTAAAATGAAAATAATTGTATCTCTTTGATTGCTCTCCCAAGTGCAGAATGGGTGGTAAGACCTTACACAGATGTGCTCAAGCAAGATAGTAGATGAACCATGAAATATAAAACATATCTGCTGTTAGTCAAATAATCTACTAAAATAGATATTTTGTTAATGCCATCTAACTTCTATTTTTTCTTTTTCCAATCATTTCCAGTTGCAAAACTTTGAGAAGCACTGTAAATTTTTTTTAGTATATACTCTATTTACATAGTGTCCTACATCTGACAGTTCTCCCATGAATAAGACTGCTCTCTATGATAATTCAGGAAAAAATAATTTGATTCTACCTATTTTAAAACCACATATATCACTATCATACTCATTATCCATGTATGTATCTGAGGCTAACAAATAAAATCTTGAAGGCAGACACTTGGATCATTATCTTTTATTGTCTGCAAGCAGACTGAAAATACTGGGCCTCATTCATCACATGGAATTTAGGATACTGACGTTATAATATGACGTTTAAAAAAAGGCACATTTGAAAACTTATTTGTTTGCATACACCAACATTGATCATATACAATTAGTATCTAGAAATAAACTTTGAATTTATCTTTTGCATTTTATCATAAGTAAAAAAATTTCAGTTTAAAGAAGTGAAAAATATGAGCAGAACTGAGTAGTAATGACAGACTGTAAGGTTCTTGCAGCTATGCTTGACAGAGTCCTAGGCTCATTCTTTTCTAGTATTGTTCCTTGGAATTAACTTGCCTTGGAACCCTACCTTGTACAGTCTTGGAATAAAATACCTGAATTTGTCCAAATAGTCAAGAAATTAGTTCATAGCTAAGCAAATGTCCCATTTAAAGGATCAAAGCTCCCTCATTGTCCCTCTTTGGCAGTGTAGATGCATCCAGAAGTTTTATTTCTTGTATTCTATTTATTTGTCTACTTCAAGTTTTTATATGTATATATATAGTAGATATATATATATAGTAGATATATATATATATAAATAGGTAAAACTCTTATTTTTTAAAATGGAAAGCATAACTTTTTGTTTTTGAGATTCAATCAAGAAGAGTCATTAGACAAGTGAATGAAATAAGACACATGCCTTTAAGTAAATATTGAGTCTTCATTTTTTGGACAAAGAAAATATACTAAGAATGTTCCCTTACAGGCTGGATTTTCCCTCTGTCCACATAGTAGAACAGAGGCAATAGCTTTGAGGTGATAAGGAAATAATACCTAACATGACTCAATTAATTTATGACAGCCCTCTGTTGCAATTGCTAGTTCACTCGGCTATCTCAGCCTGAGATGTCTCAAGCAACACATGACAAATATATTTAAAAATCTAAATCCTGCATTAACTACCTTCTGGGGTAGGATACAAGTCTTACATCTCAAGTCTCATGTTGAGATTTTAGGAAAAAATTGTATAAACTTTAAGGGAACTTCCCTATCTGACCATCCAGGAGCCACTCTGACAGTGATACTTGCACCACCTGAGCTGGGACCAATGCCCATTCACAGCTACACACCCCCACTCACACAATCCCAGATGAGCATGAGTTTTCCCAAGATGTCTCATCTTTAAAACAGTTGTCTTGGTGCAATAACTAAATAAAGAATAAAGCGCCTTGAGCGCTTCCTCTGATAGGTCCCAAAAAAAGAAAACCCTGGGCTTCCACACCCTCACAGTCTTGGTGGGAACGTGTGGGGTCATGGGCTCCTGCCGTGTCCCTGAGTGCCCGCTCACCTGGCTGGGCCACAGGTCCCTGTGCCCTCTGCTCTGCAAAGGGTCAGCAGCTCACAGCCTCCTGGATGGGCTCCAACACCCAGAGCTCAACTCACAGCTCAAACTGCAGCTGCATCCTGAGCTAAATGTACCAGCACTTAAGGTATTCCTCAACATAAATATATATTAAACCAATAAAAATCCAGAGATGGATTTACTCCCATGAAACACAAAATCCTGAGATGTCCTAAGTCATCTAGTACATCTGTCCAAGATGAGAGTATATGACATATAATTTACAGATCTGTGTCATTCCCAGAGCTGGAGGCACGAAGAACATCCCACAGGCTCTAAAATGACACTAGATGCCTACATTTGGGCAAGTGGATGAGGTTTTAGTTAGGGCTTATATCTATTGACAGTTGTGTTACTTCAGACACCCACCACACATGCAAGAAACTAAATTTAGGTAAACTCATTTGAAACTTGGTTCCTATCTCTAGGGAAACAACAGCCAATATCTTCTGTGATGATATCACACAGGATTTTGGTGTCTGCTTTATCCTTGTACAGTCATGCTAGCTAGCACAATGGAGGAATTAGAGAGAACTGGTTTACTTAATATGCAGAAGAGGGAGAGGACATAAACTAAATCTCTTCCATTTTGTCTCCTAACTATTCAGGAGTGAAAAAGGTTTCTTTCAATCCACCAGTGGTCTTAAGCAGGGATAGAATTATTAAGTCTGGAAAAGACTTCCAAATCAAGTCCAGCCTCTGAGAGAACAGCACCTTATCAACTAAACCATAACATAAAGTGCCATGTCCAATTGTTTCTTGAACACTTCCAGGGATGGTGACTCCAGAATCTCCACAGGCAGCCCACTCCAATGCTTAACCACCTTTTCTAAAATAATTCTGCCTAATGTCCAGCTGGAACCTCCTCTGCTGCAGAATGAGACTATGTCCTCTTGTCCTTTTCCAGGCTGCCCAGGAGAAGAAGCCGATCATCTTGCTACAACATCCTTTCAGGAAATGTAGAGTGGTAAAGTCTCCCCTGAGCCACCTTTCTCCAGACTTAACAAACTCATTCCCTTCAGCTACTCCTCAGTCGTGCTCAAGACCCTTTAGAAGCTCCTTTGCCCTTCTCTGAACTCGCTCCAGCACCTCAGTGTCTTTCTTGTTGTGAGAGCCCCAGAACAGGACATGGGAATGCAGGTGTGGCCTCACCAGTGCTGAGTACAGGGTGATGATCACTGTCTTGGTGTTGCTGGCCACACTATTTCTGATACAGGCCAGGATTTTATTGGCCTTCTTGGCCACCTGGACACACTTTTGGTTCAAAATCAGCTGCTGTCAATCAGCACCCCCAGGTCCTTTACCACTGTGTGGCTTTCCAGCCAATATTCTTCAATCCTGTAATTTTGCCTGAGATTTTTGTGACTGAAAGGCAGGACCTGGTACTTGCTGTATTGAACCTCATACCTCTGGATTTGGCCCACTGATGGAGCCCATCCATATCCCTTTGCAGAGCCTTCCTACCAACAAATCATATCAACGCTCCCATCCCACTTACTGTTGTCTGCAAACTTAATGAGGGTGCACTTGATCACCTCATCCAGATTATTGATAAAGATGTTAAACAGAACTACTCCCAGTAATGAGCCTTGAGGAACTCCACTAGTGACTGGCTGTCCACTGGATGTGACATCATTTACCACCCCTCTCTGGGCCTGACCACCCAGACAGTTCTTAACACAGTGAGGAGTGCACCTGTCCAAGCCACGCACTGTCAGCTTCACCTGGAGTGTGCTATTTCACACAACTCCCTCTTCTTTAAGAATGTGTAAAACTTTCCTAGGTCCAAATTATGGCTTGGTTACACTCTTATCATAAAATAATGTGCCCCCACTTGAAGTATTTAAAAAAGGACAGTTACAGTAGCTATTGTGATGCCCTTCTATCCAGCTACCAGGTTTATTTTTTAAGTGGACCATGGGTAGGAACCCAGACCTCTTCCCAAGGTGATGTCAGGAACACAGTCGATCACCTGGGGAAGGGGAGGTCACATCCTTTACCTTGCAATATAGACATAACCAGCATGAAGCAGATTTGGCCATTAAATAGATAACACATGCCTTTTTGGTGTTTCTGCCATCCTTTCACTTAAATTATCAAAAAAAGATAGCAAAACTGTGGAGGTTTTACTGCTTAAAAAATATAACATGTTAGCTTTTTTAAGTCCAGGATTTGAAACTTTTCACCTGGTAATTTTGTAGTTGTGATGGGTGAAAGAAGAGCAAGCAAAAAAACCGGAGTGAAATGCAAAGATTAAAAAGACATGATTAAGACATTTTTAACTTCAAGCTTGATTCAATAGCCCTGGGGAATCTCATGCTTCTTTAATGAGTGCTGCTTTTAGCCATCTCTGCCTAATGAGAAAAATAGGTCCAGAGAGATCAGTTCAAAGTTAAGTGCTTCAAAGATAGGTTGAGTTTAACACCATTTTCCCCTCAGCTTCCCAAGTCTGTCTCCATGCCTTTTTTTTTCTTCTGTCATTTAGTATTCTTGAGCATGAACCGTGGGAACGGCTTGAAATTAACAATCTCATTATACAAGAAGCTTTTTCTTTGCCATCATTTTCAAACAAATATGGCTCCCTGTAGTTAATGTTTGTCCATATGCAATGTAACTCTTCCATCAGTTTTTAGTTCCTGCTCTACTGTATGTTTGCTTCCCTGCAGTCATAGCTGGTAAGTTTTATTTCTAGTAGCCAAGAATCACCAGTATCTATGTGGTATAGGTATTCTAAACCTATACAGTGATTCCTCATCCCCTTTCAGCTCTATTTTGCTTATAACATAACAGTGCTTCTGTGTAATCTGTAGTCAGAACACACCCCATATACTCTGTATGGACATGTGATTGATCATTTATTTACAACCTTTTTCTCAGCTCCCTAATTAGTATGAGAGCTGTATACCTATCTGCAAGTCCACAGATACATGCACAAAAGCATATAAATATATGAAAAGTTGCAACTTGCAATTCTGAATATATTTTAAGAATAAAGAAGAAAAGTTTACCTTTACAATCATCATATTCTTGTAGATTAAGAAAATCAAGTAAGAAATCTAAGAAAATGTCTGACTAGAAAGGATATATGAGCTCTTCTGTAGCAGTAATTTGGATAATTAATTTGACTACAGATTTCAATATATGCAGTTTTGTATATTTCTTTTAAGTCAACTATATTTTTTTGTTTTGTGGGGGGTTTTTTTTGTTTATTTTTTTTTGTTTTTGTGGGTTTTTTGTTTGTTGTGGGTTTTTGTTTGTTTTTTGTTTGTTTGTTTGTTTGTTTTTGTTTGTTTGTTGTTTTTTTTTTTCCTAGGGTGTAATAGGAATTTTGCCTACTAAATTCTGGTTCATACAAAGATATTAATTAACCTTAGAGTATCCAGGCATACGCTGGCCCACTGGCATATTGGTAATTTCATTAGCTGTGAGTTTGTCTGCATGAGAGAGTTGTACATTTCTTTAACAATTCCTGTAAGTGATGCTTTCAGTACACAGTAATTCTGGCAATGTCTTTTTTTTTTTTTTTTCTGAAAATGCTGATCTTCTTGCTTCTATAAAATCATTCTCAAAAGTGCTGCCTTAAAAAGCTTGACTTCTGGGAATGGCTACTTAACTGTAGGACTTAAAAGGATAGCATAAACAGAATTTGAATCACAGAAAAGGTTAGATCTTAGGAAGTCTTGAACTGAATAAAATGTCACCTGCTTAGTCTAAACATGTATAAATCATCAGTAATCAAAATATGAGTATGTCTATATTTATTTGAAATATTTTATATTTTTATCATTAGTTAAAGTACTGTAAAATTTTTTAATCAATTGTTGACAATGTAATCTTATTTTTTTTTTCTATTAAGATAATTACATGCATCAAGAAAAAAATGCTGTATTGAAATTTGTCTTTTATTTGTACTGGTCTTTCAGTGGCAACATAGTATTGTGACACTCATGTTTAATAAAATTCCTAAAATATGACAGACTCTTCAGAATATCACCACCTGTTTGCCGTCCACAGTAATGCAGCTGAAAGCCAATCAATCTTTTACAAAAAGAGATTTTGGACACACGTCTATTTCTGTGGTGCAAGGGGTCTTTCCCGCAGTCAGTGAAGAACTCCAGGAAGCAAAGGCAGCTAATCACTGCTATGAAGACCTAATAACGTGCAACAAAACTTTAGCCTGTGACAAAATTTCGTGCTGTAGAAAA
Organism: Acridotheres tristis; assembly: GCA_037013685.1. Lineage (NCBI taxonomy): Eukaryota > Metazoa > Chordata > Aves > Passeriformes > Sturnidae > Acridotheres > Acridotheres tristis. Next base: position 69,486,809 of record CM072884.1, on the reverse strand, counting down.
CTAGAAACGTTAATAAAATTCAAGGAAATCCACAAACATATAATAGTCAACTTGTTGCTCTGCTGCACTCTTGTAATCATACTGTGTGCTGCAATACTCACGTTAAAGCTAGCTGGATTGAGCCTCCTACAATTCATATGAAAGACAAATATCAGGAAAATATTTCTATTCCATGTTTTTATTCTATTCTGAATGAAGCTTCCTATTTAATTCACTCCCCCTCTTTTCCTTTTTAGTTTTTTTTCTACATTTTTTCCACACCACAGAATGCAGAAATATGAGCCTGAAGATTTATATCAGGATGGTGTGGCAAGGTTTTGGTAGTGGTGAGGGCTATAGGGATGGCTGCTCTGAAAAGCTGATACATCTGACAGAGCCAATGCCACATGGCTGCAGGATGGATGCACCTCTGGTCAGGGCTGTCAGTCAGTGATGCTGGCAACAACTCTGTGATAACACATTTAACAAGAAGGAAATAAAAGTTTATGGCACAGAAGTACTTGCAGCCAGAGAAGAGAGGAATAAGAATATGTGAGGGAAACAGCCACCAATGGCAGTGGAGAAGGAAGGGGAGGAGGTGTTCCAGACACTGGGGCAGAGATTTCTCTGCAGCCCCTGGTGCAGCCCATGGAGGTCCATGGTGGAACAGAGATCCACCTGCAGCCCCTGGAGGACCCCTTGCCAAAACAGGTGGATGCCTGAGAGGAGGCTGAGACCTTGTGGGAATCCCACACCGGAGCAGGCTCCTGGCAGGACCTGCAGACTTGTGGAGAAAGGAGCCCAGGAGTTAGGTTTGCTGGCAAGATTTGAGATTCTATGAAGATCCACACTGGAGCAGCTTTTTCCTGAAAGACTGCACCCCATGGAAAGAGACCCATGTTGGAGCAGTTCATCAAGAACTATAGCTTATGGAAGGACTCATGCTGGAAAAGTCCATGGAGGACTGTCTCCCATGGGAGAGACCCCACACTGAAGAAGCGGAAGGACTCCTCTCTCTGAGAGGAAAGCAACAACAGAAACAACACATGATAGACTGACCTTTATTCCCTGTCTCCCTACACCATTCCAGGGAGAAGGACATACAGAATTGGGAATAATGTTAAGCTTGGAAAGGAGGGAGGAGTGGGCAGAGGATGATGTTAGGATTTTTCTTCTCATTATCCTACTCTGGCTTTGATTGGTAATAAATTTGAGTAATTTCCCCAAGATGAGTCTCTTTTGCCCATGACAGTAACTGGTGAGTGATCTCTCCCCTTTCCCTTAGCTGAACTCATGAGCCTCTAGTTTTATTTTTTTCTGCCCTGTGCAGTGGAGGAAGGGAGTCAGAATGGCTTTGGTGGGCAACTGGAATCCACCCAACCTCAAACCATCATTGCAAGAAAGGGGATGAAATTTCTCTAAAACTTGAGGGAGCTTCAGTATCACAGTTCCTCATTTGTATGGGAGATTTTAAATGCCAGACACGGGAAAGGAAAATGTTGTGAAATGCAAACTCCCGAGATCTCTGTGCAGTTTCTGACATAACTTTTTGATTCAGACGCTGGGTTTGGCAGCAAGAGTGACACACAGCTGGATCTCCTCTTCACTAACAAGGCAAAACTGATTTGTGACATAATAGATGTGGTGTCATGTGAAATAGTGGAGGAACTGGGCCTGTTTATCCTAAGATAGAAGTGGGACCCAACAACAGCCAGAATTGTCTGTGAGAAGGTCATAGAAGTGACAGTCAGCCCCTTAAGAGTTGTGCACTATGGGAGGATGACAGACAAGGCACATAAATTAAAACAAGACTACTTTGGACTGCATATAAAGAAAAATCATTCCCTATGTCGACAAAAAGTCAGTGGAACAGGTTGCCCAGAGAGCTTTTGTCACCTCCGCAGTGGAGATGTTTTAAATGGGTGCATTCTGAGCAACCTGGTTTGACTTCACCATTGTAACTCTGAGCAGGAGGTCAGACTAGAATGCCCTAAAGGGCCCTCCAGCCTGAATTATCATAGGGTCCTATGATTTTATATTTCATGGCCCTGGCTCTCAGAAGGCATACTAAACTGTTACTAAGCAAATGGTTGCGTGCTATATATATATGTATTTTTTTTATTTTTTATTTTTAACCAAGCATCTTTTCACTGCCATGGATGTTAAAGTGAAATTAAAGTGATGATTGTGTTTGTTTCAAAAGCATAACAGGAACATTTTGTCTGAAGAGGAAACAAAATTACAAAATGACTGCCCTAAGACCAAGTTCTTTCAGAACTGTAAACATGCAATTATGGGAGGCAGTAAAGGATTTGATCTTTTTCTATTAAATTCAGTCAGAATTTTCATTGAATCTCATTTTGTTTGTTTGTTTTTTGGTTTTTTTTCTTTTTTTTTAATTTTGACTTCAATGATAGCAGCACCCTGCACAAAATCTTCAGAAGTTTTCTGAATCCTCTAGTCCTGAAACATTCGTCCCTCATTTCCTTTACCAAAAGACAAATGCTACAGATAGCTATTGAACACTTTCTTTCTCACCAGAGGGTCTTTGCAGATGCATTGTCTGACAAGCACAGTGTGAGATGAAGGGGAACACAGCACAGAAGCGAGAGTGCCAAGAACTCAGCGTTTACAGCAGCTGGGAAGCAAAAGAGACTATGAAAAGTTGCCTAATGAATTGGAATTTATGCAGGAATGGAAGAGGCTCATGACCAGCTTCTTATTTAACTAACACCTGGCAGCATCAGTGACCAAAAGCTAAGACCAGCATACAGGTATAAGGCACCCTCCTTTTTGATCTGTCTACAGGGGCAAACAGCAGCTTCTGTTCAGTGCTGCAAAAATTGATGGGGCAGTACTGGTAACTATAGAATAAAGCTTGCTGTGAGCACCCTATCATGTCAAAGGCCTTAATCTAGGATGAGATCTTAGGGAAGGACACAGATGTCCAGTCACAGACTGTAAGTACTGCCTTGTGTTCCAGAAGCCAGCAGCATTTGGGGTGTTGACTGCCTCCCCTTCAGGACGAGCACTCTGGTTGAGATAAACACCTGCTGGTGTAGCTGAGTAATGAAAGAGGAGTACTGCACAGCCAGTGTTCAGGTGAAGGATAAATCAGTAGGACAGTTTTGGAGACTCTACAGATGCAAGAGCCAAAATGTCACCTTGGCCTCCTTGCTGCTCATCTGCACAGACTTTGATGACACTGCCAGGGGAGACCATGAATGGTCACTATATAGGGAATAAACATGGAGATGCTGTGCTTAGTATTGCCCATCAAGGGGAGAGGCCAAATTGGGAGAGGGATGCATTTACAGACTTACCTCTGGTTGTACAGCAGGTGTCCTTTGCGGACTTCTGAGACTGTGTGAACCTTTTGGAGGAGACACTGCCAAGGAGACTGGTGTAGAGTGTCTTTCCCAATTGGCTTGCTAGCCTTGTGAGGAGTTATTTAAGCAAGGGTCTTCAGGCGCTGGAGATCAATGCCTGCAGATAAGTGAGGGAGGGGGAGATTGTAGGAAGCACAACAGAGACAGAATTATAGGGGAAAACCTCAACTTCTCTTTGGAAATATGTCTAGAACCCTATATGATTTGTGGCTACATGAGAAACAAAGAGAAGGAACTGAGAACCTAAGAATAGTTGCACAGTTATGGCCTCATCACAGAGGATCACAGGGATGCATTGGAGTAGTTTTCATGAATGTTCAGAGGGCCTTTAGGAAAATTGGGAAGAGGAAGCAAAATAGGAGGATTGTATTCTATGCAAAGGAACAGCTTGCACGTATGGAGCAAGACCAGAGAAGGTGCCCACAAGGAGGAGGTCACAGTGACCACCTGCCACAAACTACCTGATTGAGATGATGAAGTGAGCGAGACCTTCTGCATACAACTCAGTGTAGTCTTCCAGCTGCAGGTCTTATGTGTCTGCTCCAGCAGACCTTTCCATCCAGAAATATATTACTCAGAGACTTGAATTCTGGAATAGATATTCATGTGAAGCTTGAGAAAAAAGCAAACCAAAGCAAACCAAAGTAACAGCCAGACACCACCTCCCTTACTCTCCAACCAGCCAAGCAACTGTTTATGCCAGAGTTTGGCATTCAATTCTGGTATAAAAGCAGCTATTTAATAGGTTTATTATACAAGGATATCCACATTGCATGTTCTGGAGAATAGAAAAAAGTGTTTAAGGATAATATATGCTCAAATTTACACCTATGCTTATTATTTTGTCCACAAGAAGATTCATTTGCATTCTAAAATAATGAATTAAATCAACAACAGTTTCATCACAGATTATATATTAGGTAAAATTCCATCCTTGATTTCGAAATGCTTAAAAAAAATAATAAAGGCCACCATCAATATATTTTTTTTACTTGTTTAAGAGAATCCCAGAATCTTAAGTGGAAACCAATTCTGCTTTTGCCACATAAAATTGGATATATAGCAATGAATCACCTCTAAAAGGTTTCTGTCAGTCAATGAATTAATTCTGAATAACATTGTTTAGATGATTAAAGTTAGTTAAGCGTGATTCCCCACAAATGAGTGAGGATAAAGACATTCTTCCCAAGCACATTTTTGCCACAGAAAATTGTTTGCTAATCAATGTTTCATTATGAAATAATTTTTTACCTCTTTGTCTCTGCACCGTTCTTTTATAATGTATAACTTATAAAAGTATTTCTCTCCCACAAAAGATGAAAGTTTACTTCTAGAAGTAAATTTATTGTGGTCTTTCAATATGTGATTCCAGCTAGCATTATTAATAATATAAAATTTAGTTAAATGAGATCTTTGTAAGTTTACTCAATTGCCATAGGTTTTGTGGTGGGGTTCACTTCATCATACTTAGATGTTGACATTAGGCAGCTATTGGAAGGATGAGAAGATTATTGCATGACTTTCACTACTTATCAAAATTTCAGAGGAGTTTTAGGCATCTAAAGTAAAGCAAAATGAACCCCACTTCTACTGTTCTGTAAGTGAGCAATCTGCCTGAAACCATAGTCTTAAACCAGAATTCAATGGGTTGTCTTGTTGAACTTATATCTACTTCCCACACACGCTTATAATATTCACATGTATAGATTAATAATTGTTATATACTCTAAGCAGCCTATACTAAGATGCACATTAATATTTAATGTGTGCCTATTTATAAAGCATATTAAATCCATGTATTAACCTCATACATTATTTCTTAATGGAAATTTAACTGGGATATAAACCAGCAATATCTCTATACTGACTACTGGCCGTATCTGACAGAATATTCAACCAATCAGGATATTTTAGTTATTTTTGCTGCTTTTCCTGTCAGAATTGTCACACCAATTCAAGTCTAGTATACCTTCTAATTGAAGTGTAATATATCATTTACATTAAGTGGCAGCAAGTCGAATACATAAATTTATACCTTTGGCAGCCTTTGACAGTCAGTTTTAGATAAATGTTAGTTCTTATTTTATATATATATATATATATTTATATATATAATATTTATATTGTGTATATTTATATATACATACATGTATATTGTATATATAAATATAATCAGGAAATCAAATGGGAAAAAATGCTGATGTCTATCCTTTTATGGCTTTTGTGTAATCAGTTGGTCCCTGGTATGTACACCAGGATCCAGGAATGCTAAAGCAGTTATATGTATGTGAATATAGATGCACCTATCTTACAGGAATTATTGTTTTAGTTAAAATCTTTTATTATTGAACCTAGAGAAAACCTGTGACACTGACTTAAGCTAATGGACAACTTCATCTTAAAGATATAAATATTTACATGACTTACTTGATTCTAATTTTCAGATAGAACTGAATTAATTAATTTGAATGCTAGTTAGCTTAACAAATTAGTTAATTTAAAAGCTACCATTCAGATAGCTATGCCTGACTATAGTTAGTCTGGAGGTCCATTATTCCCAGGAATCTTTTTAGCATGATAGCAAAAGGTTATGCAAAGTATCTATTCAAAGTATTCTCTGAAGACAAATGATAACATTTTTCTGCTTAACTGTGCAAAGCTTACCATTGTTCCAAGGACTTCTCAAGCACATTAATATCCAAACCTCAATAAGCTCCAATCTCACACTCTTCTGTACGGCAAATTGTGGTTCGGCAGTTGTTTTCAGAGTATAGGACAAAGCAAAAAATTAATATCTACAGATTTTATGTGCGTGAAAATGGGAAAGTATGTTGTACAAGCATAGCTACTAGTAGTTTCACACCATTTATTTTGTTCACTCCATTATGTACTGTGGGCACATAAAGAGCTGAAGGAGTTTGATCTGATCTGCAGGACCACCTGCTCTGCAGCATTTACAGTGTGCAATCAGAAGGATACATGAGATCATTATCTATACACTGCTGTCATAAATACATCGGTATATGCCTACCATGATATTCTGTGTCATTAGATTAGAGGAAAACTAAATACACAACATATTTCAATTTAGACAGTGACTAGTGCTTTGCAAATGTTATACTTAAATATTTAAACCTATTCCAGATTAAAACCAGGGGACATTCTGAAGTTCTTATTTTTTTCCAAATAAAAATAAAAATAAAAATAAAAAGAGAAAAGGAGAAAAGGAAAAATGGGAAAATGGAAAAAAGGAAAAAAAAAAAAAAAACCTCTTTTTTTTTTTCCCCAGAAAATTAAGGGGTAGTTGCCAATATTAGTATGTATCCTGACAGACATTTAAGTTTGAATGACAGCTTGCAGCTCCACATGCCTGGCTATTTTTAGATGCGTATAAAGATTTTTGCAGACAGTTGTATCCCATCTCTTCTGTGACTACAATACAAAAATGTGTGCTTCAAGATTCATCTGGGTCAGTAAAACTAGGATGAACAACATTATTAGCTGCTGAAATTTACATATCTATTTAACTATCTGACACCATGACTTGTTTCTCACATTGCTTTTAGGTTAAATTGGTATTCCAAGTATCTGTCATGATGACTGGGAAGCTGATTCCAGTTATATATGGGGGAAGCAGTATGATTTGGTATATCCTAAATTCCCTTCCTTTATGGAACTTAGGAATCTTACATTGATAGATTTCTTGTCCATCTTGATGAACAAATAATCCATGTTACATGTTTAAACAGTTTTAAGACTTTCCTTTCTAAGCAAGCATATTAAATAATGGGCTGTAAGATTATTCTCATCTCACAGATGTTCTCCACATTTTTATTTATCATCTAATTCAATTTTCGTTCTTTTTTGAAAACGGAAATATTTTTGGGAGTATTTATTGAGTACTTCTTCTCTAAATCATGCTGAAGTATTCATAGCAAATACTCTATAACTGACATGGGTAACCAGATTTATGTTGCTTGGAAGCTACGTAATTGTAATACTCATAAAAATTTTGTATAAAAGCAAGAAGCACTCTCCAGTAATTTTTTTTAAAAAAGTGACGATTGTCACTTCATACTGTGCACAGCTGAAGTGGTTACTCATGTACAAGTTATGTCCAGCAGGTTGAAATCTCTAAGCTTCTTGGTGGATGAATGTCCAATTTCTGGACATAGACTCTATTTAGTCAATAGAGAATTAGTAAATTCTTCTGCCTTTTTTCAGATGGAACCCTTTATGAGCGTGCATGAAAAGAGAAAATTTTATGCCTGAGACATTTGACAGTGAAAGCCTGAGACTTCCATGGAGTTAAGTCTCACACATCAACAGCTGTAAATTTTTCAGGATCACAGATTTGATCTCAGATATTTAAACTAGATAATCTTGTGTATCTGCTAAGATCTTAATGTAGGAATCTAAGCTTCCTGGTACCCCATTGATGTTTTTTTTTCTTTTCCTCTTCTCTGACACTCTGATGATATTATTCTGGGCAAATGCTCCTGGTCCAGCACAATCAGGACTTCTGGGGGCGTTGCTTTGTGACTTTTTGTTTGGGTTTTTTTGTTTTTTTGGTGTGTGGGCTTTTTTTGTTTGTTTGTTTGTTTGTTTGTTTTGTTTTGTTTTGTTTTTTTAATTCTTATGCTACTAATTCTGGCTTTAGATATTTTAACCATATCCAGAAATATGGTAGAAATATATAATCACTGATAAGAAGCTGAAGCCTTATTAAAACTAATTGGACTTTTAATATCCCTGCTGTTATAATCCTGTGCTGCTAAGCAGTCTGGAGGGATGAAAGACATGGTAATATGGTCAGCTTTAAATTGTTATGAGGTTTATACCAATCTAAGAATGATAATAGTTAAGCCTTAGCAAACACACTTATTTGATAAGATAATTACCTCGGCTTGTATTATACTGAAGATTTAATAAATTTTGTTTTCAGAAAATATGTCTATGTGTAGGATGTTGCAACTTCTGCTTCCAGTTTTGTGATGAGTTAACCTTGGCTGCATTCCAGGTGCCCACAAAAGCTGCTCTATCTCTCCCCAAAGAGAACAGAAAATATAATCAAAGGTTCATCTATTAAGATAAAGACAGGGAGAAATCACTCACCAATTACTGACTCAGGCAAAACAGATTCAACTTGGAGAAATTAGCAAAATTTATTAACAACCAGATCAGAGTGGGCTAAAGAAAAATAAACCCAAATCTTAAAACATCTTCCCTCTCTCCTCCTTCCTTCATCCTGGGCTTAATTTTGTTCTCTAATTCTTTATCTTCTCCCCACCAGAAACACCGAGGGAAGGGGAATGGACTGTGATCAGTTCATCACACATTGTCTCTGATGCTCCTTCCTCCTCAGGAAGAGGACCCCTCACACTCTTATCCAGTGGGGAATCCCTCTGTCAGGAGACAATACTTCACTATCTTATCCAATGTGAGTCCTCTCCACAAGCTTCAATTAACTGCTCCAGCAGTCCTCCATGGTGTCACAAATCCTGCTAGCAAACCTGACTCGACATGGATTCATGTCCTCTCTTCCTACAGGACCATAGGTCCTGCCAGAAGCCTGATCCAGTGTGGCATTCCCACAGGATTGCAGCTTCCTCCTGATGCATCTCCATCCTTCACAGGTCCTTCACAGGCTGCAGATGGATCTCTGCTCCACTATGTATCTCCACGGGCTGGAGGGACACAGCTGCTTCACCAGTCTGCACCATGGGCTGCAGAGAAATCTCTGCTCCAGTGCCTGGAGCACCTGATCCCACTCCTTCACCAGTGACCTTGGTGTCTGCAGGGTTGCTTCTCTCACATATTCTCATTCCTCTGTCACAGCTACGATTGTTGTTCTGTAGTAAATTTTCGCCTTAAAACTGTTATCCTAAAGGTTCTACTGTTGTCATTAACGGGCTTTGCCTTGGCCAGGGATGGATCTTACTTGGATCTAGCTAACATTGGCTCTGTTGGACGTAGGGGTGGCCTCTGGCAGTTCTGAAAGAAGCCATCCCTCTTGTCTCCCTGCTACCACAACCTTGCCATGCAGACCCAATAGAACCCCACACTACTACCTTAACTTTATAGCAAAGAGACAGTTTCAAATCCTCCAATTTCTTATTCACAAGACACTAGATAATGATATGTCTAAATTCTCAATAATTACTTGGACCTTTGAATCCTGTGCTATTTTTATAAAACACTATCTCTGGCCGGAGTGTCTTGGCATGAAATAGACTTATGAATCATCTAGTTTTCCTTGTGTAACGTTAAAATCAAATTACTGCAGGAGAAATTTTCAAGTGTGGTACATAACAATCAAAACTGCAGCTTCTGAGCTCTCTTTTTCACTGCCTTTTTTTATAATGTAGATATTCTCACTGATTCTAACCAAGTTTCAGTCGTTAGGAGACTGTCAGTCTCACATTTTTTCTAAATGTGTGAGCTTCACATCAAAAGCAGCTTGAGACAATTTCCCTGCTCTTCCAGAAAACTGTACTATTACTTATTTTTGGTTACTACAACTCAACAATTTTGTTTGGAATCTACCTCTACTTTGGAATGCAAATTTATTCTTGGCATTATGTACCTTCCCAATCGCTTGCCAGCAGTATCTGATCTTCTTTCTTCTCCAATGCTATTTCTGCAACTATATTTATAGATAGCAGCCATGTTTCCCCTCCCTTTGTTTTTCCAGTTTTAATAATACAAATATTTCTGGGATTATGAATATTTTTTGCAGTGGATTATGGTGTAGAAATTACCGAAGTTTAACTGAAATTTCTCCAGAACCAGAAGATCACACAATCACAAAAATGGCTGAGGTTGGAAGGGACAAATGAAGTTCACCTCCTGCTCAAGCAGAGTCATTTAACCTTACCAAGATGATCTCAAAGTGGATTTTTAAGATCGCTGAAGAGAGAGACATCACAAACACACTTTGCAACCTGTGCCAGGATTCAATCATTCTTACAGAAAAAAAGGGTTTTCTGATGTTCAGACAGAACCTTGTGTGTTTCTGTTTGTGGCCTTTGCTTTTCGTCTTCACAGTGGGCACTGAAGAGATACTGCCACAAGTTCTTCACAGAAAAGGAGATTAGGCATTGGAATGAGAGAGGTGATGGAGCAAACATCCCTGAAGGTGTTTAAGAAAAAACTAGATGTGGCACTCAGTGCCATGGCCTAATTAACATGTTGGTGTTAGGTCATAGGTTGTACTCGATGACCTCAAAGGTTTTTCCAGCTTAATTGATTCAGACATTCTGTGAAAGACATATCTTTGTACGAAAATACTCATGTCCTCATACAAATAATCTCCCATCCACAAGCACAGTGCCAGTCTGAGAAAGCAAATCTCTTTTCAGAGTTAAGACAATGTCTTCAAGAAGGTTCTTTTGCTTAAGTCAGACATTTATTTGCCGCTGTCATATATTTGGCATAGACATTCTTTTAGTCTTAATGTTATATCTTAAGGTAATTTTTCTCCCTATCATTGTAATAGATCTCTCTAATATATTCATATGTTTCAAAATATAATAGCACGTCTGTATGAAATATCTTCTGAAATAGCATGCATTACCTTTTATTATTGTTTCAGTAACTTCATGTTTACCCAGTAAAGAAAACACAATCATAGCTTTATCATGAAATATTGAAATCCTGATGAGTTCCTCTTAGCAGTCTCACTGACAAGGAACAAATTACAGAATTTTGTTATATCAGAATTTTGTAACACCATATATGTTAGTGCACATAAAGTGTAATTTATTGCATGTGCATTAAATCTCTTTTGTATTATAGTCCATTTGGGGGATTTTAGCAAAAATTTGGATGTAAATCAAATACTGCTGTCCAAAGTTACAAGCATCATACTATATGAATGAACTGAGACTGTGGATTTAAAACTTTTGAAATTATGCTAATTCACTCACACTCCTAAAGCCTTTCTTACAAGGTCTTTTGAGGGGGGACATTGCTCATTCCATTATAGATTGGCTTACTGGCTTTTATTATTTTAATTTTTTTTTTCTTACTTTAAATACAGGATGAAGTATGAACTTTACAACTCAGATTTCTGTAGAAATATGCAAAAAAATGCAGATCTGCTTCAACATTAGCAATAAGAACGTCCTCTTAATTTTGTTTACTTCATTTGTTTGTTTGGTTGGTTTGTTCTCATTTGGATTTTAGGAAATATATGGACTTTCAAATGTGTTTAAGCAACATAAGAGTTCAAGTTCCTGTATATCCCTGAAGTTTTTCTGTATCATATTTGGAAGAAAGATACTGTGGAAATTTTATGTGGAAGACCCTTCTAAAAGAATTTATCATCTTAGGTCTGGTGTAAAACTTCAGACTTTAGGCAATTCCATAGAAATTTACTGATATTTAACCTCTGTACATTGGAGTCCCAGTTTCCCTCTAATTTGGGTGGATATTGGAAGTTTCTTGACTTCCACTTGAGTGCTTTTCTCCCCATGTTTTACAGATTCCTTCAGTGTATTCAAGTGTGGCAAACACAGTAGTATGATAAAGGAAAAGATAGTGCAAAAAAGTAAAGGAATATTCAGTGGAGAGAGGATCATGACAGTTGAACAGTTGCCAGCCACAGGCTTAGTATCAGTCTTGAAGGACTTCAGATTTTAAATTTGTCAGGTTTTGTCTGAGCTTTTCTAAACCTGTCTGGAGTGTTGCTTTTACCTGATTTACTGGAAATAACTTCTTTCTGTAAAAATCAGATCTTTAAAATTAATTTGTTAGAAACATAATTTTTATATAGATATTAGTAGCATCAAGTTATTCTGCTTAAAACAGAGTATTTATGACTTCCTCATATATTGATGTAGCACAAAGAAATAAATACTTGGCATGATAACAAGAGCCTTGAAAGAGATCATAGCATGCATGGGATGATGAGATGGGAGGCACAGCTTGTTACTGGTGATTGCAAGGCTATGAATAACTCACCAATCATCAGTGAAGGAAATAGGAGTTGGACAGGAACAGTTACAAGGATAACAAGAGAAAAGAATAACAAGCATTCGACATATGTAAAACCCATCTGGTACACTAAATTTGGATGCAAAATGAAAAAGCAGATTAGCCACCCTGAAAGAAATATCAAGGTGTAAATGTGCTGGACAAATAGTCCAAATTGAATCCTAGAGGGAGAAGAAGAAATTTTATCATATACTTCTCACTTCTTCCTGTAAAAGAGACATACAACTTGCTGGAATTTCTCTCTTCCTGTGTGATGACGATCAGTACTCTACACTCTTGGTACCCCGGAAATGTACGGTACCTACCTTAAGTGTGAGCATAACATCAGAGGAAAAGCGTGTAGCACTTTTTAATTAAATTATATTGTTGCTATTGTTGTTATTACTATTGCTGTTCTGGTTTTATTGTTGTCATTATTTATTTTTATTATTATCGAGATACTTCGTACAACAGTACACTTTATCTTCTTTTATTTTCTTGTTTTTCCTCATTTTGTTTCAAATATATTTGAATAATACTTTTTGGACTAAATTGCAAAGATTTTCATTGCAATAAGAACAAATTATTCTCTTACCTTCTCAGTGTTTTTTTCTTGCCTGTTACAAGATTTTACTGTGACATTTCCTACACACCTGTACAAAGTGCTGCTTCAGACGTACTGCAGTGTTCAACCTTGCTTCCAGCTGCTTCTCTGTAGGAATAAAAGGTCATAATGTGCACCAAATTTATCAGCTCTGCTTGATTGCTTCTGATCTCTTGGGGTAAAATAGCAATAAATGCCTCCATACAGACAATTGAATTAAGAATTAAGAATTCTCTCTTTGTACTGTATCTTGGGAAAATACATTTAGGGGACTTTATTTGCATGTTTGTTTGTTTATTTGGGGTTTCCTGGATACTGCCTAAGTTCAAAATAATATAAAATCTACATATTTGAATTTGATCACTTTTTAACCTGCGAATTTCTGAGAGAGTCAGAGTTTCCCCTTCGTCACTAGGGCTCCAACTGATTCCGAAAGGATTACCATTCAGTATCTAGTCCATGCTTGCCTCTAGAAGATAGAAAGAGAATTAACTCAAACATGCTGGGGTTTAGACCTCATCTAAAGTCCAGCAAGGGAAACAGTTACTTCTAGACAGCAATTTTAGCCACTCCTGAAACAGGGTACAATCACTTCCACACTGAGTCACCTTGTTTCAGTATCTTTTGCTGTGTGCAATTAATATGCAAGAATGGTATGCATAGCTTAAAAGTAAAAAGGTGTTATTGGCCAATGCATAGAAGATAGCTAGGTTTCTAGAGCTAATATGGAAATCATGCTGATTATTTAAGTGGAGGGTCTTCACCCTGAGGTGAAGGGTTAGTCAATGCTGCTCCCTGGAGTAGATCATACAAGCTTATTTATTAATTTTTTTCTGTGGTTTTGGGTTTTGTTTTTGTTTGTTTGTTGGGTTTTGTTTTGTTTTGTTGGTTTTTTGGGGGTTGTTTGTTTGTTTGTTTTTGTTGTTGCTTGTTGGTTGATTGGTTGGTTGGTTGATTGGTTGCTTGCTTGCTTTTTTGTTTCTTGTTTTTTTTTTTTTTTAATTTGTTTTATTTGTTTGTTATTTACTTGTTTTTCTGTTTTTAACTTGCATGCATTTTGCAGGTAATTGTCTGATAATAAATGCCTAATATAAAATTGGTAAAATCAGCTGAGATTAATCTCACTGCTTCTTCAAGGTGTCCTTTGGAAATTAGATCAGAAGCTGTGTGCTTAAGATGATAGACTCTTAAAGAGAGATCCCCCTGAAACATTAACAAAGGACGTTAATAGAGGACCATTAACATTAGTGGTCCCAGACTACATACAGTGGATGTAAAAAGAGCTTAATGGATCATTGTTCTCACAAGGTACAGGTCTGAAGAACAATAATTTTGGTTTGAGTAGGTTCAAACTTTGCTTTCTAAATCTCTAGCTGCAATTCCAAACATCAGGTCCAAAATAATCAGGATATAAATGCCTGAGGATTCATCTTTCTAGTTTTGTAGCAGCTAGCTGTAAAAGGTGAAATTTTGGAGGTGTTTCAGGGCTATGAAGCAAAAAGCTGTTTCACAAAGGCTAGGACACAGTGAAGGAATTGCGTGTTTAGGTCTCTTCTTCACTGGCTATTTCTGTTTTACCTCAAAATGGTTTAAAGTAAAACAGAGAGACTGCTCTGGGAGACACTGATAACCCTTATACATCTCATATAGGAGGACTGCAAGTAAGTAGCTGCTCCAGAAAATCACACACCTCTTTGGGAAGCCTCCTACTAATTTTCAGACTGTGTTCCTACAGATACTTGTCCATCTGATGGAAAAGATTGTCTGATTTTCTGGTTTTATACTCTGATATGGAAAGAAAGCATGTCTGCCTAAACTTCATTCATCTAAGTTAAACAAGCTGAGCTGTCATAGAGCAGTCTTACATGAGGAGCTGACCTTCCCCCAGTGAATCACGCAGCCCTTCCTTGCACTTGCCCTGCTGAGAATTCACTCTTTGTGAACTAAGGTGAACAAAGTTCTACAGCATGGGGTTTTTTTGTGTTTTTTCCCCATCTCTTTTAACTCTTAACTTAACTCTAACTCTTTTTATCTTCAGTATATAAATCCAGGAACCCTGAGTGTGTAATTAAGTAGTACTTACTGCAGGGACCTCAGGCAAATCTAATCAATTCATACTGTCATAAAATAAAAACTAATGCAATTTTTATGGTATCAGTCATGTCATTGCACCTCCCATGTCTCTTGCTCTTTTCTAGTCTGATTTTCTGAATTCTTAGATAGAAAATATTTTTTCTTTTTTATTCACTGAATTGTTGGTGTTTGAAGGCCTGTTTGAAGATACCTAATTTAACACCTCACTAAAAGCAGGTTTACCTAGAACAGGTTGCACTGGTACAGGTGGGTTTTGGATATCTCCAAAGAAGGATGATCCACCACCTCTCTGGGCATCCTGTTCCAGTGATCTGTTCTCCCCAAAGTAAAGAAATTTTTCATCATATTCAGATGAAACTTCCTGTATTTCAGTTGTGGTCATTGCCCCTTTTCCTGTCATAATTTATATATTTTCTTTTGCATTCTTTTTGTTCAATAAAGTTTTTTTCTATTTTTATGTAGAAATCTAAAAAATTTCCATTTGAAGTACAAATTCTTGTTGCTATTATTTCTGCATTAAATAGGTCTTTTTGTTAGAATTATATTTGCCTTTTGAGACAATCTTGTGATGGACTGAAAAACTGTTTATAATACAACATTCTTCTGCTAATAGAGCAAAGACAAAGTTCAAGTGTTCAACCCACACAATCTTTATTATTTCTATTTTATTTTTATTTTAAAAATAAAGAATTGTTTGCTTTTTTTAGTAGAAATTAAGAAGGTTTTTTATAGGAGTTGACTGTTTTCACTACAGACAATTTAATATAAATAATACTTTAATTATGCCAATTAATTCTAGAGCATTTTTAGGTCAATTACACAGTAGCTGATGATCAGAAAATGTTTTCCTTGTTGATATAATGTTTACTAAATTGCACAGACTTCAAAATACATAGCTACAGAGATAGCAAAAACAGCACTGTAACAAAACCCCTGAAAACCTATCTCTTTATTGTCTTTGTGGTAAAACCATTCTTACTAGAATTTTAAAAAAGAAAGAAAAAACAAAACACAAAAAAATGTCATGTTCTTAAAGTAACCATTCGAAAGTTTAGACAGCAAACATTTTTGCTTACCAGCCAATCTTTTTTTCTCTTTGTGTACTTAACAGATTGTATTTAAATTATTAAATGCTATTTCCACAGTTTCACAGAGCAAGTGAGAAGAAGAAAGAAATTGAAAACTGTTAAAGGAGGAGAACAGTGATTAATCTTTGTAAAATGTCGGAAAGATGCAGTAGCTGAGAAAAGCAAGAAATTTTTCTAATGTAACTTGGACATGTAAAATTTAGACTAGGAAGACTCCTTGACAGACTCTCCTTTCAAGAGAAAACAAACACCTCCAGAAGATGATTCATCTCATGTGGAACAGATTTGTTTCTCTCTCCCTCTTTCTCTCTCTCTCTCTCTCTCTCTCTTTCTCTCTCTCTTTCTCTTCTTGATTTGAAGTAAAGCTCCAAGGATTTGCTTTAGCTCCACTATCTTGTTTAGTGTAGATGGATCTCATACTAAGAGATCTACAATATGAAAGGAGTAATATTTCAGTTTAAACTAATGTGATGTGACAGATTTATTCAGACTACTGTAAATCTCTTAACAATTAAGGCTATGCAGATGAGGTCAGAATTGTTCAAATGGCCACAGGGACAGCCCATACTATATAACATGTTCAGTGGTAAAAGATGGGGGAAGAAGGTGGAAGAGGAGACATTAGGAATGATGGTGCCTGTCTTCCTAGGTAACTGTTACAGTGGTGGGGCCCTGTGTTCCTGGACCTGGATGATCACCTGCCTGCCCATGGAAAGTAGTGAATGAATTATTTGTTTTGTTTTGCCTGTGTGCACAGTTTTTTCTTTGCCTATTGAACTGATTTTATTTCAACACACAAGTTTTGTCACTTTTATCCATTCAATTCTCCCTTCCATCACACTGGGGGAGATGAACTATTGTCCCTGCAGGCCTTAGCAACTTAGTTGGTTTAAATCTCTTTCATTAAATCAGACAAAATCAAAGACTAGTAGTCTGGATGTATTCTGTCCCATATCACAATGCGTTCTTCAGAAAGTAACAAATATTTGTGGTCTGGTTTTTTGGTTTTTTTTTAATATTTGAAGAGACTCAACCTACTTGGAAGACTAGAGTATAATAAAAAGAGAGAAGTGAAATCTCTGTGTCTACAAGAGGATGGAGGAGAGAAACTTTTTACTAGAAGATCAAAATAAGCCTTTAAACTAGATTTGAGTGATTAATAGAAATTAAAACATTAAATCAAATTCATGTTCCTATCAAACCGTATAATAAAATATGAGGTATTCACAATGGAGAGGAAGGCTGTGGGCATTTTTTTGACAGCTATTTATGCTAAGAAGCTGACTGGGAAGAAAAAGCCATTTCACCTATGTGGATTCTGTGCCTGGAAAAAGTGAAACCAGCAGCAGCTTATACTGCTATGATAAGATCCTCTTAGGGTTCCTTCAGTGACCACTGTGAGATTAACTGCAGGGTTTGTGGTTCATTTAGGAAAGAGTTAGGACAGTGGGCAGGAGGGGAATAATAACTTCTTCAGTAATCACTTAATCTATGTGTAAGTGTATTCAAAACACTGTGGATTTAAAATAGTTGAGATAGCATGAAACAATCCTTTTTACCAATGAGCATAAGTATCCTGCATTTAGAAAAGAGGACATTGAAGGTTTGCCTTCTAAGGCAAGGGATAGCTCCTAACACTTATTCAAAATGAATGGTCTTGATAAAAGAGCCATTTCTTATGTTAATCAACATATTGCTCATTCTGTGTAAGTCTGACTCTACTCCTCTGAGACAGAAGAACTAAATGCAAAATAAATTTTTAACTCATCACCACTTTTGCCACCCTCTTATGAATTCCTCCTAGAATCCCTTGAAATAGCCTCTTGACAGTTCTTTTAAGTGAATCTTGATCTTGGGGTCACTGAGGAACATTTAATGAGATTAGAGCATCTCTTCATAAAAAGATATGCCTCCATAATGAATATGTGGATTTGTCTGGATTTTTTTTTAATATGTTATTTTCTCTTCCATCTTCTCCAGGGATATTTAGTGTGGGTATTTTGTTTTTTTGTTTTTGTTGGATTTGGCTTTTTTTCTTCACAAAGATTTATGATTAGCCTGAAACTGTGAAACCAAGCCTCTAATCCAGAACAATGTGAGAGATTACCAGCTCTTTCAGAATATTTCATTAAGTCAATGAAACGACAGTGGAATTTTAAGATTGGATTGTTGTTATACACATTACTGATGAATTCCTTACCTGTTGAAGTCTAGCTTTCTAAAATTGCAGTGTCATCAAAGGTCATGCACTGTGAAACTGAACTTTCTACTTGATTTGGGTAGCACAAGATGACAGAGGAAAAAATCAATGAAAAATTGTATGTCTTAAATTTTGTCCTCTTTATTTGGCTAGGTCATCATGCCAAATGGAAGCTATAATCACATGGACCATATTGATATTCAAATGTGGAAATAACTTTGATCCCATTTTTATGTTTTTATGTTGTTGCAACTCTGTGCTTCCCTCAGATTACCAGAGCCAAATAATTTGCTTGGTGGTCTGCAAAGTGGTCTGCTCGTTTCATGTGACACTATGCTGGGATCTGAGTGACAATTCAGTTACATACTTCAGATAGTGAGAAACTGAGTTCCTCATCAATGTGTGTAAAGAATACACCAACCTCATTGCTAGATGCTTTTGTCCTTTTTTCAGTAACTAACTCACAAGGCTAGGAATACCCACCAAGGTTGATAATAAACCTTACTGCTGTCCTTCAAAGCCCCTCTATTTTGTCATGTAATTCAGAGCTTTCCTCCCTTTTATTTCCAGGATCTGATTCTGGTTCATAAACTAAACTTTGCATCTGAATAAAGTTATATCCTCCCACCTAACTTGCTGCCTTGTAACTGAAAATAAAAAGAAAACAGGTACGCCGGTCCTTTCTAGTGAAATCTAGTCCTGCCACATACTCACATTTTAAGGAGAAATACTGCAACCTTATACTTGCATCCATACCTTGGGACTACCTCCTCAGAGTTATCCCAGCACCACTGGTTCTAAAACATATTGGAAAATACAGTAGACAGGAAGTACTGAGCAGTTAAAAAAAACCCTCACAAAAGATAACAAAAGCTTTTTTTTTTTCTCTAGAGAAGTTAGAGATAACACTTCTGTCCTCATACATCATCTGATCACAAAATGGAACTGATCCTGTTTCAGCAAGCCTTCCAAGTCGTTGATAGTAAAAGTCCATTATGTTTTAGCTTGCATTTTAGTCTTTCCTTATGCCATTTTGAGTAGTTAGGCAACTCTGAAGAAATTGGCCAAACGATTTACTGCCATAAATTAAGAAGCCTTTTCTTTTCCTATTGAAAAATAAGATGGGTCTTCATGAAAAGAAGGAAAAATAGAAAAGTTTACTTTTTTCTTCGTATGAACCAAAATATTAGATAGCCACAGGAACAAGAAACTCTGTGTATTTTATTTGGATGCTGTTAGGCCTGTATATAGAAAGTCATAGTTGTGCCCTTTCCTGAAGTTTACAACATTCATTATTTTTTCAATAGGAAAAAGTTTCTTGTCTTGTCTGTCTTTTAAGCTATTAGCTTAAAAAATTAGGTCTTGGACTCCTGTAGGGATGGAGCTGATTAATCGTTTTGCCATCACTTGTTCAAATTAACATGTGATACATACACGTTCATGAATTTTAAAGGCTTCACTACATGACATTACCTAATATTTCTTTCTTTTTGAACCAACAGCTCTTTGTTTAAAAAGAAATGACACCCATAAAACAAATAAAT
Organism: Acridotheres tristis; assembly: GCA_037013685.1. Classification (NCBI taxonomy): domain Eukaryota; kingdom Metazoa; phylum Chordata; class Aves; order Passeriformes; family Sturnidae; genus Acridotheres; species Acridotheres tristis. The sequence continues at coordinate 69,466,935 of CM072884.1, read as the reverse complement.
TAAGGCAAACATCTGAACAATCATCTTATTGAAGAGAAAATTGCTGGATAGGTCAAAAGCAGTTTCCTTCTATATTCAGCCTGAACAAAGAAATTAGGAATCTCAATCCTTGGAAAGCAAAAAAAAAAAAAAAAAAAAAAAAATTTGAAAGGAAAACCTCTATATGTTTAAGACTGCCAAGAAGAAGAAAAAAATAAATCATCTCCTTAAGGAAAAGAAAATTAGAAAGGAAATATGACAGAAGAGAAATATTGATATGTACAGGTTTATGTGTGACTATAAAAGGTAGTATATCTGTAACTAAAAAAGGTGAGATGAGATGATATGGGAAACAAAGAAAGATATAGTAATCTACCCACAAAAGTTAAATCTACCAAATAATAAAAGCAATTATATCTATTAATATGCATGCAAGTAAGTATTTGCTGGAACAGAGCAGTCATGAATATTCAGATGATAATCAGATGTTTTAAAATTCTAAATATTTAACTTACTAGCTTGTTCTAGTTTCATGTTTTCATTTCCCATAAGCTGTTTGCTGTTCATTACTTGGTTTATGTTATAAAGCACATATTTCAATGATCTATCATGAAGTTCAAATAATACTGTATAAAGTCCAAGTAATCAATTTATTAACAGTTTATGAGAAAGATACAGAAAAATAAGGTTTGAATGCCAATGAATAAAAGGCATTACAGGTTTTTAGAATTGCTTGTGCATAACTTCATTTAATACTTGAAAGGTGTTAGATTCACTAGTACTACTTGATTGGTTTCCAAGGAATTCCAAAAGAATTCCAAAGAATCTAGCTATTTTTGTGCATATAAAGAATCTGTTTCACATATTTTTAAGATCACAATATTAATTAATGCTTGCCTTTTTTATTTGAGGAATTGTTTAATCATCTTTTGCACTGGAGAGTCCTGAATGGAAGAACAAGATTTTCCGGTAGGAACATACCCTAGTGTCCAGCAAGATTCTAGTTTGGTCTGAATGGGGAACATGGTGACATTTATTACCTTATTAAATAATTCATTATTATAGGTACTGCATAGACTATTGCCATTGGAAATAAATCTGTATCCGTATACAGGCCAAGCAAAAAACAACTCACAGAATAAGTAATATTAAAGATATTTAAATGCTTATGGAGAAAGGTCATAGAATTTAGGTTACCTTGTTCAGGATAAAAGTTACATTATTAAAAAATGGGAAAAGCCATATATGAGAGATGCCCTTCCTCATCTGTCTGTACAATGATAGCCTTGCTTGAATAGGAGTGATATCTCTCTGCAGAGAGAGAAGTCTCTCTACATCAGCCTACTAATGGTACTGAGCAAGAAACTTTTCTGTCACTGCAGCAGGGAAGCTACAGTGGCTGAGTACAGATTGCCATACAGTAGCTGAGAATGCTTTCATTACATACAATCTTGGTGTGGCCCTTTTTTGCAAATGTCCAATTAATCCTTGTGTAGACCTTTCATCTCCTCAGAATAAGTTATCAAGGAGTACCTGAGATTTCACTGTAGAGTCTTTCTGCACATCTCTCATATACGTTGATCCTAGGACAATTTTGTATCAGTGAGTGCTAAGGAGTGAAAGTAGAGATGAAAATGTGTCTGTAAATAATTCAAAGAAAGCAGAACCATTTCTGGGAAGTTTTTCCACCTTCTGAACATATTATAATCTTTGATGCAGACTAGTTCAAATATGAATTTTAAAATCACATAATGTGGTTAAGTTCCAAAAATAGAGAAAGGTGTAAACAGAAGTGTCAACCAGCCCTTCTGGCTCTTGAAAAGACACCTTGAATTAAAGTGAGAGACTGAGAAAAAGGACTGCCTGAGGAGGGAAATGTCAAAAATGCATGTCAATGAGAGTGCATCTTGCTGGTACTTGCAAGACCAATCTTTATCTCACAAGGGAAGAAGCTTAAGAACAGAGTGACTCTGATGGAGGTCAGCACACGATGTACATTTTTCCTGGGAAGTAAGTAGCAATATCAGTGAACTCACAGCCCTGCTCCTGGGTGTGTTAGGGCCTTTAAGATGAGAGAAAAGAAAATATGAACAGCTGTTAACATTACAAGCATTTGAGAGTGTGTCCAGCTTCAAGGGTCTGAAATGAGAGTGAAAAGAACATACCAGTTGAGGCATAGCAGTTCCTATTGAGGCCAGGTACCAGTAGGCTAACACATCAAATATGTAAGTGAATTACCAAGACAATGCGCTGTTCAATACTACATTTATTGTAAAAGACAACTTCTTTCTTTATCAATGACCAAAATCACTAAAAATGGGTTTACTGCTATTATGTAGGGTAAGAACAGTTTAGGCAGAAGAAAAAATATTTTAAGTGAATACATGTATATCCTGTCTTGCATTTCAAGATTAGTGCAGCTAGCGAGCCAGCTCCTCAGCTGGTAGAATTGACTTAGATACTCTGAATTTGTTTGACCTACATTTATTTGCACAACCCACGTCTGGCTTGCTGTGTAGGTAGATGTGGTCTGGGCTCAAATGCAGACAGTAAGATTGTTGTCTGTAGATTTAACCATTGATTTCTCATGGATCAGATGATGAGTTTGTGGATCATTTTGGAAAACAAATTCAAAACTTATTTTTATTAGCTTTTGTGCAAACATCATAAAATCTTACTGCAATCATGTTCATAAAGAGGACCTGAGCCAAACCTGATTTCAATGGGTTTTAAATCCAAGAGGGAAATTATGTAATCCTGTATGAAGGGAAAGAAATTCAGGTTTAGATTTTATGAACCTAAAAATGGATAATTTTTTTTATTTTTACCATTTTTAATAGTAACTTAATAGTTTGTTTTGTAAGAGTTGCTAAGAATTTAAAGTCTCTTTAATTGATTGCTTTTAATTCCCTTTCCTCTGGGGGAAACAGCGATGCAAAATAAGCCTTTTATGGACTGTAAGAGAATAACAACACAGAACAATTATTGGAAAAACAATGGATTGTAGTGGATTTTTATATGTGTATTTTATGTGTGTATCTGTTGTAGAACAGCTGTTAGAAGCACAAGAGATATGTTAGGGGAAAAAAAAGAAATTATATGATTGTTTTTCATCCAGGGTGTTCTATAACATATAGTAATCAAAATAATTGTCTTTGTTCCTTTTTTTTCTTTTTTTCTTTTTTTTTCTTTTTTTCTTTCTTTTTTTTTTTGTTCAGACTATTGTTCCAGTTCCAGCTGTGTAACACTATTATAGCTCCAGAAAGAATTTTAGTACTGTTCTTAGGGGCTATCAACTCCAATCTTAGAATCTCTTGCATAATATTTAGTTTGTCTTTGCTTACATTAAATACAGATAGCATTGGTGGCTCATCCTGAGTAAATATGTATTATGTGTATTTTAAGTTTTTATTTAACATATGCTACATAAACATGTCCATCATTAGAGACCAGACTGAGTGTAGCTTTTCTACCTGTATTAGTAAATACCAATGACAGTTTTTTGAAATTTTGCTTTGGATTTTTTTTACTCATAGGTATAACAACAAATTCTTGCAAATAGTTCATAATAAGGAATGTTAAAACTCATATGTTATAATAAGGCTAGAAAAAGTCTGACCAGAATCAAATAAATTTATGACTTTAACAAAAAACAGGAATACAGGGAAGCTGACTGGAGCTATGATACAGAGCAGAAACACAAGGGTGTGAAGAATGAGCACGGTATGCATATACACACGGTTAGTCCTGACATTTTAAATATTAAATTTCTTTCACAAAGATAAATTGAAGCAGATGTTAATGTAGACCTTATGGGCAGATAGAATTTACCTCGATATCATTTCCTTCTCCACTAAATAAATAGAGAAGAGAAGAGAAGAGAAGAGAAGAGAAGAGAAGAGAAGAGAAGAGAAGAGAAGAGAAGAGAAGAGAAGAGAATTTTGTGTATTTCAAATGTTGCATTATCAATGTATGCAACCTAATTAGCCGTACAATTTTTAACATAGAATTAATGTTACAGCTACATTATTCAAATTTAAACCAAATAGTAGGTGAAAATACTGAGTTCTATCAAAGAATTAGGAAAGGATCCCCTCTGGAGCAGTTCATGAAGAGCTGCAGTCCTTGGGAAGGACTTATGGTGGAGAAGTTTTCGGCAGATTGTCTATCATGGTAGGGATCCCACACCAGAGCAGAGAAAGAATGAGGAGTCCTCCCCATGAGGAGGAAGGAGAAGAAATATGTAATGGACAAACTGATTTAAACCCCCATTTCTAATCTTCTTTCACTTCTGGGCAGGAGATGAGGCAGAAAAAATCATGAGTAAAGTTAAACCCAAGAAGAAAGCAGGAGCAGGGGGAAAGGTTTAAGATTTAATTTTTCTTTTCTCCTTATCTACTCTGATTTTGATTGATGATCAATTAAACTAATTTCCCTAAACTGAATCTGCTTTGCCTGTGAGAACAACTGATGAATTATCTCTCTCTGTTCTATCCTGACTCCCAAGCCTTTTGATATCCCTCCACGGTCCAGCTGAAGAGGGCAGTGATAGAATGGCTTTGGTGGCCACCTGTTGTCCAGTCAGGGACACCCCAACACCAGGGTATTTCAAGAATAGCTGCCTTTAAGGTATCTTTTTGGTTCTTTCCTCAAATGGATTGTTTTAATTTGGAAAAGAGATTAGCGGGGAGGCTTTAAACTGTATTGTAAAGGAAGAAGAAAATGTTTATATATATTTACTCCATTATAAATTAATGTAAGAAGTATATTTACTGTGACCTTCAGCATTGATTTTAGAGCAAGTATTTTTAATTTTTTTTTCTTTATTTCTCTTTTTATTTGGGTACAGATAAAATGCCCATTTCCCACACATACTTACAGCCCGACACTCTGTTTTCTCAGCATAAGCAAAGAAATTGCAAAAGTTTCAGTCTTTAAAAATTTAATTGGATCTATTTTTGAATCTCAGTTTGACTGTATCGTGCCCAGAGGGAGCCACAGAAATATCTTTAAAGGAGCTAAAATAATGTTTCTATTCATAAAAATGTCACAGCTTTACAGTCCAGTATCTCATAGCTCTGCAGGCTAAAAGTGAGTGCAAGTCTCAGGAGGACAATCTCTTCCCAGTGGAACAAAGTGTTTCACTACGGCCTTACAGAACAAAAGACATAAAACTTCCACCTTAAGAAAACAAATAAACCCAGAAAGAATGGAGATATAGCTATAACAAAAAAGTAGATATACATTTTTCTTATCCTAAGCTTGAAACAGGTTCAGATATCATGGGAAAACAAGAGTTTAGTGATAATGTTTTGGCACAGAATTAAAGTTCCTTTGATAATGAGGTCACTGTTTTATAAATAAGCTATTTGAAGTTAACCTGACTATATGAAAAAATCCTATCAAGCTAAGCTAATGGACAGTTACAGCTGCCAAAAGTATATAAAAGGTATAATGTTACACCACAGTGTATGCAAAAGAATCAGGAGTGCCATCTATATGTAGGTAGAATCTACCAGTCCTGCTTCTGGGGTATCACTATGTAGGCAATAGGAGATGATTATTGTCTGGGAAAAGCAAATAATAAACAAGCACAAAATCCCTACAATAGATATTTGTCTCATTCCTCTTCCTCTTTCACCTCTCAGAACCAAATACCATAGGAATGCCAGCTTCTCTTTCAGCAAATTACATCATAACATTAATTTTTGAGGCAATCTGACTCTTGTTCTTGTTTTGCACAAATGTCTTCATCTTGAGCCATCAACTATGTTGCACACAGGAGGGTTTTTTAATTCTGGCTCAATTTCCTTCTCTTTACATTTTACGTGTAAAATAATATTACTTTCTTTCACATTGTATTCAAGTATGTTCTTACAGGTGTTTTAAATCCTCTTCCACCTTAAGGCTTTATTTGAACTCTTTGAACTAGTCCTTGCTACTAGCTGGTTCTCAGATAATGGATGAAGGCAGACCTGGCAGCTTTCAGAAGTCTTACTGGTAAATGAACAAAATCAATTACCATAGCTAAAATGAACCTGAAAAGATTAAATGAAACCAACCAACCAAGCAACCAAAAAAACACGACAAAGCAGACAAACAACCAAAATCTTCAACATATAAACATGAGACTCAAGGAAATTTGAGGGAGAAGTTTAGCAATTCAACAAATTCCAATATTTTAGATAAATCAGGGATAATCTGAAATATATGAAAAAGCACTCCTCTAAGTCAGGAGTTGTTGCCAATAGGAAGGAAGACAGCTGGAAGGTAACTTAATTTCTGACAAGCATCTGTTTACTGATAAATAAGTTCATGTTTTTGATAGTTCTGCTAATTCTGGAAGAATTGAACTATAAATCCATAATACACGAGGAATGAGGGGAAAAAAAGAGTGGATTTAAATCTAAGAAGCGAAATAGAATAAATTAGAAAGTTTTAAGGCCTAAGGGAAAAAAAAAAAACAGTGAAAATTGAAAAGATCTTATATAAATCTGAGATAATTATAGCCAGTTAGAAAACTAGTCCTTGAGAAAATCTTTGTGGTTGAAGGTTACCTTGAGCACCCTGAACATTATCCATTCTAGTGCTTTAGTGAATCAAAATTGTTAAGAGACCAAGACACCTTGGGTTCATAGAAGAGCACATATGGTGGTGCATTCAGTTGCATGTGTGAATTAGAAAGACCACACGGCTGTTTATGTTATCAAATTATTAACATGGACACTGGTACCATTATGGTCCATGAAAAACTAGCAGTGCCCCACACATGTTTTCATTTGTGGTTGACAGCTGAGATGCTGCCATGTATTGTAGATGTTCAGACATGAGGCACACCATCTTACTCCTCTGAAGGGCTTTCAAATGCTCTCTGGCCTCTCTTATCTCCTAGTCTAGGTAGAATGTTTCTGATACATGGCACAATGTAAGACAATGACCTATTTCTAGCCTACAAATAGGGTTAGAAAAATAAAAAAGGAAATAAAATTTGTGAAAAAGGATGAAGCTCCACGAAACCTCCTGTCAGAATAATGATCATTGCATCAGAAGATAAATTGTTGATTATTCTGAATAAAATCAGGAACCTTGTTTAATTAGTTTTTTCTGTCATTGAACACAGGTGCACAAACTGGCCTTTGTCACATTTTTTTGCAGCAGCATTGAAATAAAAATAATAAATGATGGAGAGTAAATAGGAAAAATACATTGCTTAAGTTTACTCTAACCATATGTCTATATAAACTATATTCAGAAAAAAATGTGTAAAAAAATCTTTGATTATTATAAATGTTCTATCAACACTTTTTTTCCTTTGGTTGGGTTATTTTTCCATAGGATTTAGCAAGAGTGATTATTTGCTTTCTTAGATATTAGACAAAATATTCACAGTCACTGGCTGTTTTTTTAGTCTTTGTAATGGAGGTGAAACAGCTTCCTTTGTAATGAACTCAGCTTTCAAAGACCTTAAGACTTACAGATACTGGTGTTGACTGAAAATGTGCAGAAACAAAGCAGTCTCACCCTCACTAAGTGCCATTGCACATACTGTTGAGAGTTTTGAGCAAAGGGGATTGTTTTGCCGCAGTCAAATATTCTAATATTTTCTACAGTATTTTGTTTTGACTTGAGAACTACACCACTTATTCTCAGAGGTCAGCTATGTTGATTCTTTTCTCTTTCTAGTCAAATTTGTGCAATAATCCTCCTTGGTTATCTGAGCTCTGTTTTTTTCTGAAACTGCCTTCTGTCACAGAGAGATAAGTTATGTCTGATGCCTTAGGCTTCAGAAGGCCAAAATATGTTTTGTTCAGTCTATAGGACACTGGCAGAGGAGCAATGCCTGTAACTGTTACTCCTTCCCATCTGTCCTATCTTCTTGATATGTTTGTGAGTCTTGTTGAAGTCTCAAAAGTGCTTGGTGTCTTCAGACATTTAAAGAAAGTGCTTTCTGGGACCCAGATGTTACATTCTGATTTCTCTGGAGAAAACTCAGCTTGCTGATCCTGTTAGCATGACCAAGTGACATATCTTCCTGTTGAGACAGAAGTGAAAGGGACAATCAAGTGAAGAAAAAAGAAAAGAAAAGAAAAGAAAAGAAAAGAAAAGAAAAGAAAAGAAAAGAAAAGAAAAGAAAAGAAAAGAAAAGAAAAGAAAAGAAAAGAAAAGAAAAGAAAAGAAAAGAAAAGAACCCTTAATGACCTTTATATGACAATTTAGAACTAAATTAATTTTCACCATGGCTTTTTATTTCACTTGCTCCGGATTTTTTAAATTAGAGTGGATGTCTAACTTTGTTGTTTTTTGTTTTCTCTTTCTCATGCATTAATATCCAAATCTACAAAGTCTCTGTATTCTTAAACAAACCTGCTGCTTCTCATAAATATTGGTTTAAATATTAAACAGTTTGTTCAGCTAAGTTTGAAAACTATGTTTTTGTTTCTATTATACCACTGGAATTGAATGCTTTTCTTCAATTAGGCATGAATTTTTTGAAGAATGTCAGCATAGATAATTTTCAATATACTCCTGTGCTTACAGACAAGACATTCATTTATCTATGTAATTTAAATGCATATACGCACAGATTTTTTTCACTGAGATAATTAAGCATTCTAAATATGCATCAATAAATAGGCATATAATAGAATTAGTTTTCAGAGTAATCTACATGAAATAGAGCACACTTTTTCTTTCACTCCATTATGCATACTTATTAAGAATCTTACAAAAGAGATATACTTCTGGTCTTCTCCAAATATTTACTATAATAGCTTAACTTAATGACACATTTTTTTTTTTAACAGAAAGACAGTGATTTTCAGGTGTTTTCATTGGAATGACAGGAGATTTAAATAAAGTAAAATTCTGGGATTTGATGTGTTTGTGGGGAATTACTTTGTTTTATCAATATTTTTCTACACAGCTATGCAAGATGTTCAGGGTTTCAGAGGGACTATTCTTTGTGCATTTTTTAGAGCATGAGACATATCTTCCTTTTTATTTTCTGTGTTAAGCAAATAATTCAATGTTTTCTTCAGTAATGAAGACCAATTTAAGAAATGCATTTCTACTTCAAATGCTTTCTTTATTCATCCTCCATATGAGCTACGTACATTCACTCTCTTTATAATCAAAAGAATGAAACACTTTCAGAGCACAAGTAATTTCTAACTAACATTTATAAGATCTCACATAAACCTCTTATTTTTATTCCCTAATTGAAAATACTAGATTTCTATCTCAGACATGGACTCATCTATGCTGTGGCTATTTAAAGTTAGGCAAAATTAATCCTACTTGATTTTTTTACAAAAGTCACAGAAACTCCTTGGCATCAATCTTAGGGTGTTAATAGAACTATTAACTGCAGTTTTTTAATTTCTTTGTTTTGTTAAGATTAAAATGATGTGTAGGCTTTGTCACATGTGTGACCCCTAAATAAGTAAGGGATGAAAATGACTGATTTCTATCATACTGGTCTAATAACAAGATGCAAATGCTCAGTTTTGTGTGTCTGATATTAATAAAGTCAAGAAGAGATCAAATAGATAAAAAGTATTGTGATGCTTGTACAGATTTTGGAGCTTTTTCTTGTTGCCTTATAAAATATCAAGCTAAATGTGGTTATCTAAGAGACAGTACACTGAATATTACTTGACAGGTAAGTCCTTCATATCACATTAAATCTTGTTATATATTCAGTTTATTTCCGTTTTCAATTTGGTTTTGGTTTTTTGGATTTTTTAACACTTTTGGTAGCTATTTTCCACAGACATATATAAGCATTGTTTTACATGTGCTACAGTAAATTGGTTATTGCTTTTCATTTCCTAATAAGCTTGAAAAATATATCCTTTGAAATGTCAGTCACTGAGGCACAGGTATTCATAAATTGCACTAATCCCTAGATTATTTTTCCAAATATGTTTCACCTACAACATTTTTTTAATCTGAAAGTAATTACATTCATTTGTCCAGCACTGTCTGGTTCTTTAATTTTATGTGTTTTTCTCCTTACAAGCTTTTTTTTTTCCATCTGAGAAAGTACACCTTTAAAGGTGTTCAGCACTAAGATTACAACAGTATTAAGACCTCAGACTCCTTTTCCTTCTGATATATGTTACAGACTTAAAAACTATAAAAAGACTTAATGGGACAAATCACAGCATGAAGCCGTTCTCCTTTTCTGTGTGCTTTACTGCAGTGGTTGACACACAAGAAATAAGTATGGATCATAGCATCATGGAATGGCTTGGGAAGGAAAGAACTTTAAAGATTATCTAGTTTGAATACCCCTGCCATGGGGCAGGGACATCTTCCCTGGCCAGGCTTCTCAGGGCCCCATCCAATCTGGCCTTGGACACTTCCACTTGCCACAGCTTCTCTGGGAACCATGTTCCAGGATCTCACCAGCATCATGTTAATTTTTTTTTTCCTTACACATAACCTGAATCTCTTTCAGTTAAACACTGTTTACTTTTGTCCTCTCACTAGAGGGCCTGTAAAAAGTTTTTCTCTATCATTCTTGTAAATCCCTTTTCAGTATTGAAAACCCACAATCAGGTCTTCCTGGAGCCTTCACCATGCTGAACAGCCCCAGCTCTCTCTGTTTTTCATATCAGATATGTTCCAGCCTTCTGATAATTTTTCTGGCCTTCCTCCAGACCTGCTGTAACAGGTCCATGACTTTCTTATAACAATTCTCCAGATGAGGGTCTCATGAGAGTAGAGTTGAGTAAGGGCAAGGAATCATCTCCCTCAACATGCTGGCACTGTTGGGTTTTTCTTACAGCCCAGGATACGGTTGGTTTTCTCATCTGTAGGTGTGCACTGATAGCTGAAGTTGAATTTTTCATATACCACTACACCCAAATTCTTTCTGTAGGGCTGTTATCAATCCATTCATCCTGTGTTGATACTGGTGGTTGTCCTGACCCAGGTGCAGGACCTCACACTTGACCTTGCTGAACATTATGAATTTCATCTGGGCCCACACCTCAAGCTTTTCAAGATCCTTCTATATAACATCTCTTCCTTCAAACATATGAACTGCAGCACTCAGTTCAGTTTCATCTGCAAACTTGCTGAGTTTGCAAACTCAATCCCACTGTCCATGTCATTAATAGGAACATACCAGTCCCAATATAGACCCCTGAGGGACAGTGGCAATTTGGAAGTAAAGCAGATTTCTGCATTCTTATTCTGAATTTCTCCCTGTTAGTTCTGAATATCTTAGAATAGGGATAATTTTATAACACTGTTCTAGAAATATCCACATAATCACTAAGTGAGGAAGTGTGCTCAGATGGAATAATGCCATGACAGAGAAAATAGCTTTGTCTTGAGAGCATTTTGCAACAGGATTAATTAGCTCAAGTGGATTTGTGTTTGATATTTTTGGTTTTCTTCCAGTTCTACAATTAACAAATCTAGACCTAACTTGTACATTTTTGAAAAAATGCTCCCCAGTATAATGTTGAGGACACCATAAATTCCACTAAATTTTGCATTTTTTAATAAGATTTTTTCTCACATGAAAACATATATGATCATCTTGTCTATTTAATGCCAGAAAACACAATGTTTTTCTTTAGTATATAAGGTTTGCAATGAATTAATGTATAATAAGCAGAAAAAGTCTAGAAGAAAGATTTTCCTTTTAAAAAGGAAGACTATTCTAACTTGTCTTTTTTTTTTCTTCCCTTCTGCAAGCAGAACAACAACTTAAATATAAGGGCCTCAGTAAATGTAACAGCTCTGGCAAGCTGGTGTCTCTTATAATTTTTCATGATGACAGTTTATAATGACATACACTGTTATGTTGCCAACTCTCATTAGTGGAAGGTAGCAGAACGTTAGTGCTGTCATTTTCTTAAGCCGCCCTCCTTTTGCTATGGCATGGCATTACATCCTTGTTTTAAATCAAACATCTGCTCTTTGTGTCTGCAACCAGCCTGAAGGATTCGGCTTGTATTGTACAGCAGGCAAAAAACAATATTTTATTTGTTTTTTATTTGTTATCCAGATAAAGAAATTGATGATGTAAAAATGGCATTTTATTTTTACTTTTAATGCCTGACCTAAATCTTTTTTCCAGTGTTTGAAGCTACTCTACTTTTGACAGCACTTTGTTTTAGTAAACAATTAATTTATAAGATTTATTAAAAAAAGCTTTAGCTAGGTGACATTCCGATAGATTTTTTAAATTGCAATTTAACCGTCTTGTTTTTCACGGAAATTAATAAAATTGCTATAAAAACAAGAATTAGAACCTGGTTCTTAGTAATGGCAAACTGACTACCTCATTGCTTTATATTCTAGGAAACAGAAGATGTAAAATATGAACATTTATCCTAATAAGCTACAATCTTAAAATTAAGTTTCATTTTGTGATTTTTCTTAGGCAGAAGAAGAAGAATTTTATGAAGAAAATATCCGTTAATTCTCTTCTCTCTAGAATATTTTCATTTTCCTGGAACTGCCAAGGAGATATTTTCTAGTCGTGTGGCTAAGAACACTACCTGCATAAGAAAAAAAAAAAAGTCAAAACCTTTTAATACAGAAAATACAGTGATTTTTAAAAGGATGTTAAGGAACTATCTTAATAGTTATTTAAAAAAAAATAATGTTTGGAACAGATAAAATGTGAGGCAAATTTTTAAGAAATAAAATACTTTATTTCTTGCTTTTTAAAGAAGTGAACTATTTTTATGATCAAGTTCACGTTTCATATTTAATATGCACAAGAAACATGATGTCCGTGATATGTACCTTCACAGAAAAAGTAGTACTCTGATTTATTTAAGAGTTACACCATCAATAAAGCGTGTTTCTGGAAGAAAATGGTGGAAAAATACTGAAATTTTAGGGTATCAGCAGTAAAACATCCTCATGGTGGAATCAGTTTTCATCCTTTGGGGAGTTGTTAACTGAAGCTGTATTGCTAAAATCTGAACTTATATGCATCTGGTAAAAATAACAGTTTCAACTGATTTTTTGGTAAGATGGATTTTTGATAGACAGTCCTCTTAATATATGAGGATGTAAACTAAAAGTCCTCAATTTAAGCCTTTGTTTTATATGTCAGGATTGCCCTATGGTTCCATAATCTGCATCTTATTAGCAGAATATTGGGAAGGAAGGAATCTGAGAGAATAATTTCTGGAGGGGAAAAAAAAGGAAAAAAAAAAAAAAAGAAAAGAAAGAAAGAAAGCAAAATGTCATTGTTTGGCAAAAAGGGGTGGTTTTTTTGCTTTCTACAGACCTGAGCAAAGAGAGCTGCCAGTGGAAAAAAATGACAATATTCAAAAATATATGTTTCATACCCTAGTCACTAGACAGTTCATAATATTGCAGCTCTTCTCCATGAGAAGATTTTCAGCTTTGGGAGAACAGAATAATAGAATATCTCATCAGAAGGAACCCATAAGAAACACCAAGCCCATCTTGCCCATCTCCCCACTTCTCTCAGAACTACCCAAAACTAAACCACATGGCTAAGAACAGCCACCAGATGCTCCCTGAACTTTGAAAGGCTTGGTTTCATGGCCACCTCCCTGGATAGCTGTTCCAGGGACTGAGCACCCTGTGGGTGAAGAAAGCTTACCTAGTGTCCTAACTGAACTTCCTCTCACACAGCTTCATTATATTTCCTCTTGTCTTATCAGGGCTCATTAGAGAAAAAATATCAGGACCTCCCCTCCACTTTGATGAAGTCATCCCTCAGCCTTTTCTTCTTCAAAGCAAACAAAACATGTGACCTCAGCTGCTTGCCCTCCAGGCAATGGCATTCTCCATTTGATGACTTTGTTTCCTTCTCAGTTCTCTTGTGAAAGTGGACCAGCTGTTCATGTCCCTTTAGGAATGTAGAAAGAGGAAATACTTTCATCATCAAAGTATTTTTATGGTAGCTAAAATCGAAGTTATTCTACAGCAGTGCAATCCTGGTTTTGTTAAGTATGAAGGAAATAATTTCTTCATTTGATGAAGATGATGTATCAATTTATGCTGACTTTATCTAAGGACAATGTCTGTGTAGCCTGTTTATAACAATGTTGAATAAATGAAGGTGAAAATGTATTTCTCAGTCACGGATTGTGGCAGAGTTACTGTTCAGTGAACTAAAGGCAAAAACAGGAGGCTGGCAGCATTCCATCCCCAAGCCAAGATGGTGCTCAAATGTGTTTGCTTCTCATTTGTATCTTACTCACTGACAGCAACAGTGATGCCAAGCTTGCAAAAGTGCTACAGGAAACCGGAGAAAAGGCGTCTAAAATTTGTAATGACTACCTTTTAAAATTAAACAGATCTGAAAACATTTGAAATATTTATAAGGCAGCTTTGAAAGATATTAAAAGAAAAACAGAAAATAAGGTGTGTCTACAAACTGACACACAGAATAGGACATGCCAGCAAAACTCTAAAATGGGAAAGGACAATGGATTGAATGAAAATGAGAATAACTGTATTTAGAATGCATTGAGAAGAGACTCCACATATATCTCGGACAATATGACCCACTTGGTTTTTATTCTAGAAGCTTCTGGTCTCTCAAAAGCTGTTATCAATTTCTTTCTTTCCATACTACTATCTCATGCACAAACATATGTATTGAAAAATCAATAATTTTAAAAGGGGACCCAAGACCTCGGAGGAATGAATTTCCACCCTCAACATCACATTTTTCTAAGCAAGAACCTCAGGATACCAGTGACTTTTCATTACTCCCTGGACCAATTTTTCTTGAAAACCAAAGCTGTAGACCTTAGAATTCAAAGGAAGTATAAACATAACACCAGAGCAAAAGTGGATATAATATGTATGTATTTGCATTATATTACTGAATGTGTTAGCTTCAGTGTAACTGTAATAATAACTCCTTTTGGCTACACTCTAAGGCCGTAATTAAACTAATAAAAAAATTATGGGTTCCACAAAGAAGTCTTCTACTCTTAGAAAAAGTGCTCCTTTTTATTCTTAGCAAGATTTTGAGTGTAAAAAGGAAGGAAGAAGAAATTTACTAATAGAGATGCAGGAGCTACTAGCTCCTTATTACCATATTAATCACTTGTATTGTCTATACAATAAGGATCTTGTCTCACTCCAACCTTCACACTGATCCTCTCTATTATATAGTTAAAGGTTTTTTGAATCAGTTTACAGAAAGCAACAGCTTATGACCCTTATCTAACCAATGGAGAAGATCAAAGCATCTTGTAGGCAGAACTTTGCTTTCTAGGGTACTGAGCTCTGTGCTAAGATCAATATTGAAAGTCATTCTATGGGAGATGGAATGATTTACAAGAAAGATGGAGTGATTTACAAAGAAGATGGAGTGATTTATGAAACATAACTTTTCCACTCATGTTAAGTACTTTGCACATATACAACTGTGTCTTTTTAAATTAAAGTAAGAAAATATTCTTTGAGAATGCAAAATTATATTCTATCAATATTGAGATTTGCTTTAAATCAGATCTTTTTAAATTCACTACCTTTATTTCAATTCACAGATCATAAGGGTGAAAATTAAGAATTCCCCTTCCCCTTACTTATCACTCATCAATTGAGTTACTTTTATATTTTTTGTTGTGCAACTTTTAGCCTGAGGAATTATTGTTTCCCTGTGTAGCAGCTGCAGAAACAGATGCTGGATTTGGTTTGGTGGCACACATCCAAAAAAGCTTAAATGCAAAACAAAAATGATTTCTGGCCTATTGCCAGGTGGTCCCACTTTTCCATCTGCTGGAGAGATTTTAATTTGCAATCACTTAAAAAAAATGTTTTGTGGACTTTTCAGTCATATTTCTTTTTAAATGCACACTTGACTGGCAGACAAATTTCATTTTGGCAGCTTTCTATGGTTAGATCACCTTCTTAGTATTATTGGGATTCTCATCAAGCAAGAATAGAAAATCTAGTGAACCTGACTGATACATATGATAAATCTGGCAGGAGGTCCAAGGCCACTTTGGACAAAAAAAAGCAGAAACTTCCAGTTTGAGAAAGGCTCACACTTGCAAGTTCAACAGTAACATGGAATCTTTCCAGACCCTGAGCACAAAATTTATGCCTGGAAAAATATTTAGACAAAATGAAGAAAAAAAAGATTTATTTTTTAAATTAAGATTATAAACGCAAAAAAAAAAATAATTTTTCAGAACTAACAAACTGATGAAATGCAAAATTATGGCTGTTCATTAGTTTAGCATGCTAGCGATATATCCCCTGAAATTTTCTCTGGACTGTATGTTCAATGTCTCCAAAAGACCTTGTTGTACAAGCCCTTTGACAGTATTCTTGATGGCCATTAAAACTGACCACATCAATAAACAATACGATAAATTAATAAATAGATGAAAAAAATCCCTATTAAATTAAAAAAAAACAAAAGAAAACAAAATTGACATTTCATTTAACAATTTTATTTGCATGAATTACAAGTCAAGTGTTATTAGTTGTTGTCTACATTTATTCTTTCCAACATCATAATTCCAGAAACTTGTATTTCTGTACATCTGTGTTTAGGCATTTCAGGATGAACCTTTTTCTTAAAAAAAAAACCGTTGAGATTTAAATTTATTGGCAAAAAATTTGCCTAAGTTTATTGAATAGAGAGTAACAAAAAACATGCTTCAAAAAACTCCATTTCTTTCTGTAAAACTGTTTGAAAATTTCCAGGAGTTTCCTTCAGATTCCTTTGAAAATCTTTCTACTTACATTCCAACTCCTTCTTTGGGTGGACTTATGACCATTCCTTTATGTCATCTAGGTAAGTTTTTATAACCAATGTCCATATGCAGGACCTAATAATGCACAGTGACTATGAGATGAATTACCTAGGGCCTAGAGTTTTGATAAACTCTCATTTTCAATAGGACTGGATGCTTTCTAAAGTAAGGCCACTACAGCTTACTTGACAGCTGATGGCATTCTCTGTCCTAGGTTTCAGAGAGGAGGTAAGTGACAGAAGAATTTTTTTAAATTTATTTGTATTGCTGCAGACCCTTATGAATGCACTGATAACAAAACTGCTTCTCTGATACAAAGCAGATTCACTTTTCTTCAAGGTTCTTAGCCTGCAAGCTGCTCATCACTATTTATTGGGGGTTGGGTTGAAACAGTGTGGTGATAGTCAAGTAGAGGTTGTGATCCTGACCTAAAATCAGAAAGTTTGTGCAAACTATGTTGACAGAATGTCCTCCTGCCTCATTAGAATTTATTCACTATAGAGTCCTACCTCTACTTGCACATCACAGAGAGAAAGGATATCTTTTTAAGTACTTTGGTGAAAGTGGGCCATACAATATGTTAATAGCTTGCTTTCAAGCTAGAAGCTTTTTTAAAAAAACCCTAATTTCCAATTTCTGTAACGATATTGTTAAAATTGAAACTAACGACTGTGGAACTTAAAGAGCTGCAAAGACATACATGACTAAAATGCATTATATGACTGAATATACATAATGGACCCAGCAGATTCTGTTTGTGTTCCTTCATTAATGGGAAATTCAGCCCTGCTGCATATTTCACTGTCCTTCTGTACTAATCTGTCTTCCAAATACAGATGGCTTTTGCAACTTGTAAACCTTTTTCTCGTAAAATTGATAGATCATCTGTGCAGGAAACTTTCTCTATTTCTGCCACATTCAGAAAGAAAAAAACAATGTGAAAACATTCTTCCTACCCTGCCACAAGTGATCATTTGTCCTTCAAATTATCTCAAAGGAATAGTCATAAGGAAATGTAAGTGCTTAATATGTCTTAAGTGGTACTATACATTGCTAAATACTTCCCTTGCCAATTGTATTCATTAGAGAAGCTCTTAATCTTATTGAAATAAGGAGAACTCTTCACACTTAAGATTTCTATGTCTCCTGTTCTTGTTCCCTCTGGGATTGGTACTCTTCCAATTTATGGCCAGCTAGACCATTCTTGACTGTCTGCCATTTCTACTGCCTTTGTAATGACTTAAATGATCTCCCATCAATTTTTCTAAGAGTTAACCTCCATTAGCTATAGGGACATGAATGCTTAGATTTCTAGAATATGCACTGTCTTCTTTATCCTCCCTTTTTATTGCAGGGATAACAACATCATCAGTTTCACATCCAATAGATAACTCTTTCATTCCCCTTTACTGGTGCTCTTCTACCTTTCAGCACCAATAAAGGGGAAGCAGGTGATGTCAGACTCAGAGAATTACACAGAACTGCTTTTTTGTTTGGGATACAGTTAATTTTCTTCATAGTAGCTAGTATAGAACTATATTTTGGATTTGTGACACAATTGCAGAGCTGATAACACAGCAGTGTTTTAGCTATTGCTAAGCAGTTACAGCCTTTTCAGCTTCCCAGACCACCTCACCAGTGAGGATGCTGGGGGTGCACAAGAAGCTGGGAGGGGACATAGCTGGATGCAGATGACCCAAATTGATCAAGGGGTTATTCCATACCCTATGGGTTTGTGCTCAGCATGTAAAGTTGGGGGAAAGAGGGGACATTCCAAGTTACACCATTTGTCTTCCCAAGTAGCCATCACTTGTGATGGAGCTCTGCTTTCCTGGGAGTAGCTGAACACCTGTCTGCCTATCAGAAGCAGGAATTGATTATTCTGCTTTTTTTGAGCATACAGCTTTTGCTTTACCTTTTGAATTGTCTTGTTTCAACCCATGTGTTTTTCTTGCTTTGCCTCTCCTATGACCTTCCTAGTTCCTCGTTGGAGAATAGACCAAGTGGGATGATTGACCAAGTGGGACTTAGCTGACTACCAGAGTTAAATCACAACACACATAAATCAACAATATCTGTTCTGAGACCCTGTAGAGACAAAAGCTTGAATCTCAAGCTGCAAAGAATAAACTGCAGGTACAGACCACACTGAAGGAAACATCAGGGATAATGACAAGGAAGGCAGGGGACGTGGTTTATGGCAGGAGCAGGAGGACTCATTCTCCACCTGCATATTTACAGCTTCAAAAAAATATATTACCCTAGGAAATGTGGGAAGGAAGAGCACTCAGAATGGAAACACCTGTGCCTACTGAGATTGAAGCAAGCACCTGCAAGGAATATGGTGGCAAATGATAGTGACTCCAGACTTAAGGGATGTGTCCAACCATTTGCCAGCCCGACTTGATGTCCTAGGAATTTTGCTGCAAGGTCAAAGCTCGTATGATGGGTGATGATGAGAGATTGCTAAGGCCTTTCCAGTCCTCCAACTATTAGCTCTTACGACTCACAATGTGCCCTTGCAACAAAAGTCAGCAGCATCCTGCAATGCATTAGAGAAAGTATCACCAGCAGGTCAAGGAGACTGATTCTTCATCTCTGTCCAGCACTGGAGTAAAACATTCAGTGCTGTGTTTCCTGCTACAAAAAAGGCACGGGTGCACTGAAGTGAGTCCAGCAGAGTCCACCTACATGGTGAGGGGCCATATAAGGAGGTTCTAAGATGGGCAGGCTGGAGAAGAAAAAGGTGATGGGAGATCTTATTGCCATCTACAGCTACGTAATACGAGGGTGTAAAAATAATACAGCAGGAGTCCTCTCGAAGATTTAGTAATAGGACAGAAGCCAAAACAATTTAAAATCTGACATATAAGAAAATACTCTTTTTGTCATGTGCATGATCAAGCCTACAATCTGCCCAGGGAAACTGTGGAAATTACTCATTCAGAGATATTCAAAGCTCCAAGCTGGATGAGGTCCTGAAGACCTTTGCCTTACTGGACCACATCTGAAGTAGATGTTAGAATCTACGACATCAAGATGCTCCTTACAATCCAAATGATTTGTAATTCTGTGATTCCACATTGTGCTGTCTAATTTATGTAACACTTATGGCTATTCCCCCTGAAATATAACTTACATTGGTATATGCCTCTGTGAGAGTCTGGAGGGCAGGTACATTAACCTGTAATTATTAATAACAATATTATATTGTACATACATGCACAATGGTGTTGAATTACAATTAAGTTTTTTGGTCATTAGTCACTCCAATAAAATTTCCACATGTCTTGTAGGAGGTATGGTGTGGCTTCAATGCAGAAGTGAAAATTTATTCTTTTGATGTGTTATAGATAAGAATGGATGAACAGAACAGAACAAACTCTGTGTTTAAATTTAACAGCCTAATCTGATTATTTATCAAGTATTTTTGCCTGCAGGTTTTGCTGAATCCTAGTTGAAGGTAATAGTGACTGCCTCCTAATTCACTTAAATGGACCAAATACTTAAAGCATGTATGGCATTGCTTCTTTCTGACCTTATTTGGAGGATTGTCCTGTAATATTGTGAGTTCTGTTTTTGCTAGTAAGAACAACTCAAATTAGGAATCTGATAAAAAAATCAGATGTTCCTCACAGGAACATCTACTCAAGTCAGAAAAAAACTAAGATTAATGTACATAAATGAATATTTAATTTGAATTTTCTCCTTTAAATGTCTGGCTAAATTCTACTAACCATGTTCTACCCCTTTCTAGCTACATACTAAAATAGAAATACATTGTTTGTCATTTATCCTTTTTTTTTTAGATATGAACCTCACTATATTATAGACAATTTTTTCTGTAAAAGTATATGCATATATATACAATATTATGAAAGCTTTTTCCAAGTGTGTTGTTTTGGTTTTTTAACATAACACACATTGGTGACTTGCAGACCGATAAATATATAAAATCAGATTATTGCCTTTGATACAAAAATTTTCAAATAATAGCATAGGAAGCTCTCATGGAACAGTTTTCCTAAAGGTAAAATTGACTTAAGTATTATTTATAGAATAGCATATCTCTATGCCATTTTTAATATCAACCAGAGATCATACAATGCAGATCCTAACCTGCTTCTGCTAAATAAATATGCCCCAGGATACTACTAATGCATAATATAAAGTGAACTTCACCATCATGATGGTCCTTCATCTTGGAAAAGTGCTTGTGTTTGTAATGATTGCAAATTGTTCCCTAAAAAGAGATATTTTCATGAAATCTGTTCTCAACTCTCTTTAGCCATAGAAAATTTTGGACTCATAGCTGTTTCATCTGGTGTTATTCTGCATATTATCATTTGGCATGTTTCTTTTATAACAAAGTCCAGGTTTAGAGATAGAAGGACTGCTACAGTTTTGATCTGATTTAAATAAGAATTAAAACCATTAAAACCACAGAGTATGCTGTTTTCTTCTAGTTAGCTCAGTAAAATTTTTTATGAACTGTCTAAAGTTGAATACTTGAAAAGCTTAATTTGGAAATTGCAGCAGAGAAAAAAAGGACATTAGATGTTACAGAGCAGTCCCCATGGAAATGTGTTGAGTCCTTCACAGAATCAAGGTCTCATCAGCATTCTTCCTCAGTTTTACCAGGTGAGTCTGGCAGGGAGATCTCCCATTGCAAGCTGTGATGTCTTCATTCATATGACTAAGCATAAGTGATCACAAGTGGGCCAGTTTTAATTTTTGAAATTTAGTGCCTGAAGATCCTGTCTGCTTTGCTAATAGAGTCTGGTGAGAGATCCAGCTCTTGGCTGTACAGATGAGATGGGCTCCACAAGGTAAGCTGACCAAAAACAATCACAATGGTATTAAGCTAGATGTTAAACATTAAACTCACTTCTAGTCACAGGAGGCTTAATTTAGTAGACAGCACATAGGTCACTAGAATAGCTGAAAGTGCCCCGGGATATCCTGCCTGTTCTACAGATGCTGTTAAAGAGTGAACAAGTCAATATAAAAAGAGAATAAAAAGTTTCTATAAATACATAGGCAATAAAAAGGAGGACTAAGGAAAATCTTCATCCTTTATTGGATATAGTCAAAACACAGTGACAAAGGATGAGGAAAAAGCTGAGGTACCTAATGCCTTTTCCTCAGTCTTTAATAGTAGGACCACTTGTTTTCCACTTGTGAGCTGGAAGACAGGGACAGGGAACAGAACAATCTCCATAAAACAAGGGAAAATACTCAGCAACTTGCTACACCACTTGGAAATACACAAGTTTATAAAGTTGGATGGGATCCACTCAATGATACTCATGGAGTTGGCAAAAGTTCTCACCAAGCAACTCTCCATCATTTACCAACAGTTCTATCTAACCAGGTAGGCCCAGCTGACTGGAATATAGCAAATAAGATGGCCATTGCCAAGAAGGGCCAGAAGGAGAATCTAGGGAACTAAGCCTGACCTTGGTGCCAGGTCATGAATGCCATCATGTGGCATGTACATGACTAACAGGGGATCAGGCTCAGCTAGGATGGGTTTATGAAAGGCAGGTCCTGATTGACCAACTTGATCCTCTTCTATGAAAAGATAACCTATTTAGTGAATGAGACAAAAGCTGTATATGTTGTCTGCCTGGACTTTAATAAAGCCTTGGACATTTGTTTCCCACAGAGTTCTCTTGCAGGAACTGCCTGCTCATGGCTTGGATGGGTGCACTGGGCTCAGAGAGTGTTGTTAGGGAAAAATCAGTGAACTAACCTCATAGGCACTTTGAATCAGCCCCTCTTGAACATAGGGAAAAACACCTTCTGCTTCCAGATATTGGTAAGTGCAGCCTGGGGTGTTTTACCTCAGCCAATACACGATTATTTGGCAGTGCTGCCTGCCCTCCAGGTTCTCCTGCAAGCTCCAGCTGAAGAGCAGTTCTCATAGAGCCCTCCTTACTGAGATGATGTCTGGGGTGGAGTGAGGTAACCCAAGCACCTTCTGAGAATCAAGTAAGCAGAGACCAGTGTTACCAGCAGCAGTTACCTCAAGTCCTGAAGCAGCTGAAGAGGACATTGCAAACAGTCTTGCAAGAGAGAGTTGCCCAAGCAGGATGGAGAGAAGTAGGAAGAGTGAGATCCATGGATTCAGATACAAACAGTTTAAGTAATAAAATAAAGAGAAAGGGAGAGAGGAACAAAACCAGTGAAAACACTAGTGATGTACAATATAATTGCTCACCTTCTGCTAACTGATACGTAGCTGGATGCAAGCAGCAACCACTCACTCAGCCAGCTCCTTCTAGTTTTCACATTTGAGCATGACATTGCATGATGTGGAATATTCCTCTCTCCAGTTCTGTCAGCTGTCTCGGCTGTGCTCCATCCCAGCTCCTTGTGTTCAAGTCTTGGATGAGTGGGGTTAAGAATAGACTGGAT